>JAQMYF010000012.1:9080543-9105165 GCA_030014195.1 Neosilurus mollespiculum | reverse complement strand
GTGTGCTTTTTTTGGTTATTACTTAAATGTTTCTTTTTATTTTTGTGTTTGAGCTGCTGTAACAGTGAAATTTCCCCACCGTGGGATCAATAAAGGATCTTATCTTATCTTAATAGGAGGACAACACAAAGAACTCAAACGCAACGAGGCCATTCCTTCTTTCGTTCACACTTTCTAGTAAAACGTAATGTCTTGTTAACAATAAATCTAATGATGCTGGTGCAGATACTGGACCCAAAGATCCAGAATGCACTGCAGCTCTACAACACAGCTAGGGTAGAGACCAGCTATCACGCTCTGGGACGGTGAGTCTAATGGTGTCGACCAGGTGTTTGCATGAATGCCGATGCATTGGAAGCTGATCTGTTTAGGCTGAATACACAGAAATGAACGTAAAGAAGTTAGAGACATTTAAGTTTCAAGTCAGAACTTTAAAAATTTTTTTTAATAAATCTTGAACACCATTAAGGATCTTTTTATTCATTGTAATCAGTGTTTCAGTTGTGTGGGGTTTTTTAAAAAATGCATTTTAAACCTTTTATGAATAAAATATTTTGAAATACAGTATGATCAGATGTACATAATCTGGATACTGTACATATCTATTCTTGCAATTATTTCTTTATGTAGCTCTAGGGTTATATTATTGGACCTCGGGGTAGCTTTTTATAAGGGCCAAACCAGTAAAATGTACTTTTATAGGGAAACCAAAGTATTTTGGAGGTGACTGCAGTACCCAATGACAACTTTGACAAGCCATTGTACTCCTAAATATACTTTATTTATTTATTTATATGTATGTGTGTGTGTGTGTGTGTGTGTGTGTGTGTGTGTGTGTGTGTGTGTGTATATATAATATATAATTTATTTTACCATATTCTGGCCAGAAGGTGGCAGAATAACTCCACTATACTGTACAGTACCCAGACCTCTACAGACAAATATACAGTTAAAGAGCGAGTACAACATTTTATTAAGTGTAACTTAATACAGGGTTCCTTCTGGGTTTCTGGGGAAAATTCTTAACCTTAATTTGTATCCCGAAAAATATTTTATTGTATACATCCAAAGTTGCTTATATTGTTTTTGAAGACATGCCACTGGACTGACGTTTATCTCACATACGCATATTATAAAACTATTAGTGTTGGTATAAACCTTCATACTGCTTGTCAGTACTGTTTTTATCTTTCTTACATTAAATGAAAGCTCTTTAGGATATTTCTACACTTCACTTAGATACATGTTTTGGAAAATAATGTCCGCCGTGAATACGACAAGATCGTCCTTCTCTACCAGTGTGCCACTAGGAAATATCGGCTTTAAAAAAATACCGAGCGATCCCAGTGTTTTTGATTTGACCCTATTATTTATGATATGGAACTCTTGCTGTGAAGTTCAGGAGAAACTTAAACAAAGCTAAAGCAGCGTTCAGACAGGAATGAAGAGCCAGCGAAGTCACTGGAGGGGAAAGGACGCTGGATGGGAAAAGCAACACGTTTGATATTGTTAGCACTTCGCCTGGCCTGACTACATCTCAGTAAACACTCATGTAAACATAAACAACAGCAAAGCTCATTCACTACAATTTATTATTATCCTGTGAATTATCTGACAAAAAACAGAATTTAAAGTAAACCATATACTTCTCCAAACATTTAAACTGTAAATGTCATTCCAACCAATACACTAGCTTTTCTTTCTGTCTGATAGCATTTTATTGTCAGCAGTGCTAGAGCGTATAGCGTTAAGGGCTGTACTGTGTATTCACCATATATATTTTGTATGCACGAACAAGTTTAAAGCCAGGTTTGACAGGTCTAGGATCTACGAGCAGATCACACCTTTTTAAAAACTAAATAGCTGAATTTGGGGTCCTTTTTTTCTTTCTGTACTTTGTGCCATGCTGTTCTTAATTGTTAAGCTTCAATCAGGTGGATGAAGGGGCGGACCGAACGGTTTAGGTGCTGATTGGTGGGCAGAAATCAGTCAAGGAGATGCAACTGTGCTAATGCAAGGTAATATTTAAACAGCAGTGTTTCTGTAAAGCCTTCAATTTCAGTGATTTTCTGTACTTGTAAATTAGTTGGGTGACATTTGCCAGTAAACAAATCAACATGTTCTAAAATGCATTCTGTCACAACGATGGCGTGGCGCTTATGGCTTTTACGGAGTATTTGTGAGCGTTTCAAGCTAATCTGTAGTTTTTCTCTGCTTTATTTTTCCATTATTGTAATATAAAAGGTGACGTTTTTGTTGGATAGTGTGTTTGTCAGTGTATGATCAACAAGAAAAATTTGAATTCTTACAATTTTGTTGTACTGTTAAAACACAACCAACCATCAACAAACGTTTTTTCCATTTAAAAGGCACCTGGATTATATTGAGAAGCAAGTATCGCCATGACGCCCTGACAGGCACCCTGTATCAGAAAAGTCACTCAAATACTAACCCTCGCCACGTTGGATTACTTCAGTTGAGTTTGTGTTGCGGCTACATGGTGGCAGCAGTGGCGTGGTAGAATCATTCCAGTAAACTAAATCTAAAATGGAATCAAGCCTAGAGGAGAACAGCAGCAAAGTACCGTCGCCTATCTATAAATTGAAAACTAAAATTGAAGGCCACTTCAGTTTTTGGAGCTAGTTTATAAATTCCGTAGCTAAGCAGTCTGGCTTGAAGGTGATCTATCGCCCTAATGTCTCCTGGACCTCAATTGATGTATGGCGGTATTATCTGTTATGCTGTCCTACATGATTCTCTTTTATTGCTGGACTTGGTGTCAGACAGCAAAACGAATTACACGTGCGATTAAATCAATACCAACTTTATTTACTGGGCTTTGAAACGCAATTCTCCCCTTTCCCTGCCACCGTTTTTTTTTTTTTTTTTTCACAGACTCTTATGAAAACATACGGTAGCTGGAGGTCTACTGAGAAAATGCGACTCTGTGTGAGCCTGTCGCTGGTCTGCGGTAGGTCTTCCTTCTCGTCTCGTTTCTTTTTTTCCTGTTGTTCCTCATCTTTTTCACTCGGCTGCCCTCTCGACCCTTTCAATTGGCAGCTGATCACTGCGGAAACGAGAGGCCAAGCGGCAGTGCAGCAGGCACTGGCTGTCACTTTGCCCCTGTGGTGACACCCACCTCATTACTCCACTGAAAGCATGCTGGGTAATTGAAACGGAGCGAAATGGGCAGTGGTCCAGCATGTCCGCCTCTCAATGGGCTTTCATTACCCAAAACAAAAGCAAAGGGGCATGCTAAACAACAGATTTCTATCTCAGCCCTTGAAGTAATGACTAAACCCTCCACATGATTTGAACTTGGTTTCACTTTTTTTTCCCACTCCTAGCACTCATATGTTATCGCAGTGCATTTAGGAATTGTAATAGTGCCATCAAGGTAATGAGATTCTCTGTACATTTAATATTTTTCCCCATTATTGTATATTGCTTCTGATGATATTTTATGATAGTAAAATTACATTAATTACAAGCTCAATGAGCTCAAAAATTTTAAAATCAGATTATTGCTGCTTTTATTCATCGGCCCATTATTGTATTAACCCATTCACTACTCTTATGCCTGATGAATTGATGCATTAAAAATGTATGAAAAATTATCAGTAAAGTCATTTTTTTAAGAAATCTAAAACGATTTTTCAATCAGTCGATAAACTTAATAAAAAGGTTACCTCAAGTGTTTTTTCTCAGACTTTTCCTGGGTAACTTACAGCGTTCCCGTCAACAATATTTTTAATTAAGTAAATGAGTCTTTCCTAATAAGGAAAGATCAAAAGACATGCGCCAGACTCCTTTACTGCATATGGAAGGCCAGCTGACCTTAGGTGGATGGGCTTTTTTACTTGGGGGACCATGCATATGCGCAGCGTAATTTCTGTGTGATGTCTGAGAGAAGTTCATATAGGTACTTAAATCTGGTGGGTGATCCAGTCAACAAAGGCGTGGTTTGATGTGTTCATCGCTCGTGAAAGGTTCATTTTACCGATTGCCATTAACTCCAACTGAAAATCTAATTACTGAGGATCATTCCATCGTAATAATTGTGATGGTGACCACGTGACTATTTATTAACAGAAGAAGATTTGCAACCTCAGAACCTTCAAGCCGAGTCAAAGATTATTATTTAACTGAGTGAGAATCCAAACAATGGTTGAAATGTTGTATTTATGAAAAGAAGCTAGCGTTGGAGAGGAATTTATTATGTTGTAAATATAAATATAATAAAAATAAAAATATAAATTATGTATATGATTAAATTATCAGTAAATGATGACATGATATGTTTGGAATATTTGCAGACCTGTGTCCTTTAACTGACCTTACAGATATATGTGAGTGTTTTCTTTGCATTTGTGCTGCATTTATTTTTTTTTTTTTTAGACCATTCATCTAATACTATATATTATTTATCATGATTATGTCTATATTGATTTTAAAAGCTTTTTATACAGCAGACAGCCCTCTGTTTACTCTGGTTTTCAGAGGAAAGGTCAAAATTCCCACAGCTTTTAGAACAGCAGGTGAAAAAGAGTACGATCTGGGTTTTTTTTAGATCCTTAATGATGGTTACTCACTCCTCACTTCTGTATCAGCCATGTTAGAGAGATAAAATTATCTCATTATATCAACAGTTTCAAACTTGTGTGTTTTTCTCAGGCTTGTGAAGGTTCTTAGTGTTGCGTCTAGATGTTCTGACCTTGTGTGGTGTAGTTAATGCTCGAGTGAAGAGTTGCAGGCGCTGATGTTAATCCTTCAAACAGCTTTTAATCCCACATTTAAAAACAATCAATGCAAAATAAAGATGCCAGACAGCAGCAATAATAATCAAATCGTCTTTTTTTTTTATTTTATTTTGTTTTGTCAAGTGTGCAGATACAACAGGTTTTATAAAGTTGAAATGAGATTCTGATCAGATGGCAGATTTTGCTTTACTTAATGATCAGGAACTATTTATTAAGACTGGAACTAACTATTAGTAAACATCTGAAAATCTTCACACTGAAAAATCTGCCGAAGACTGGTCGAGCTAGACACTTCTGAACGTGTTGTTTTAACAAAAATTATAACATCAGCAAGGCAATTAGAAACTTTTTTGCCAGTTAATTTGTCCAATAATAAGGAAGCTGGAAAGCATCTAAGACCCAAGCCTTGTACTGAGTTTTCACTGACAACTGCCCAAATTAGTAATTAGTGTTTGTTAAATTAATAGAGAGCAATAACATATCTTAGAACACACTTGGAGAGGATTTAGTATGATGCCAAATCAAGCAAGGACTAGAACTTACAAGATCAATGTTTCTTTTTGGATAAAACATTTTTATTAAAAGCAATCAGATCTAATTCAGGCCAGATCCAGTGACTCTGACATTACAAAAAAAGTGCAGAAATAAGATCAGCAAGACACTTCAGCTGTAAAAGAAGCACAAAAAAGACAGAAGGTGTAATGAATTTAATAACACTTGTTAAACACATGGATAGTTTTATCTTTTCCTCCAGGAGCAATATTCATTCCATTGATATTCCTCAAATGTGAAGTTTCAAAGAGAGGCACATTTTAATCCAAGTGTGATAATGTATTTATTACACGCCAACATGTAAAATGTCATCATTTGTCAAAGTGATCATTCTCCTTCCTCACGCCATCTTTTCTTTAATTGCAAACTTCTTAAATGCCTTTTTTGGAAAAAAATCTTGGTCATGTGCCAGAAAAAAAAAACAACAACAGAGAATTAAGCGTGTGTAATTCTCAGCAGTCATGGTAATGTATTAAATCCTTGTTAAACTCTCTTGGTTTGTCTCTTGCAATGATACCACATGTTCTCAGTTTGGGGAACAGATAATTGGCAGCATACTGTGTACCAACACTTGTGGTGTTCCGCTTGTGCCATGTTTCAAATCCTCAAATATCTTTGACGCACAGAGATAATAAAAATGACTTTTGTCAGTTGGCTGTTTTTCACAGTGAATCAGATGCTCTCATCTGACATAGCGAGTGAAATTACAGGATTTATGTTGCTTCCTCTGTGTTGTCTTTTGTTCAAAATTATGGAAGCTATGTAAGCATTTTCAGTGCTGGTTATGGTGGGAGTTATGTGTTATCTCAGCAAATTGGAAAAATACCCATGGCATGTCCAGGATGGAGGTAATAGCATTCTCAGTGAATTCTGTCTGCAGGCCAAGTGTTGTACCATCAATCTAGAGCGATATTAAGAAATGTTCAGGGTTGACGAATTTTGATGAAATTGGAATAACAGTGTGTGTGTATATATATATTTCAGCTTAGAATTAATATTCTACATTGTTTTGTTTTGTTTGTTTTTGATAGCTGTAGTATATTTTTCTAGCTAATATTGATTAGTAAATTACCAATTTACTTTATATTTCCGCCATAAAAGCCAAAATCCTTAAAACATTTCAGAGTGCTGTGAGAGCATGTGACCAACTTTAAAAGATCATCAGCAATCTTAATAGCTAGTTAAAAAAATGTAGCTATAGCTAGCTATATAATAATATTATATTAATAAAAGAGCACTTAGAGAGCGCAAACCAATGCAAACCATATTGTCAAACAACCAAAATGTCAAAAATCAAACTATCCCACAAAAAAATGACTGGATCCATAATTTTACTCGAGTCATTTCCAAAATTGAGTTCTTCTACCCGCCTCTGGTAGAAATTTTCTGAAAATTCGCACACAACAGTTTGCACAATCCTGTTAAAATACAAACGCACAACTTGTGCATAAAACATTACTTCACTGGAGGAGGTAAGTATGATACATCTTATGGAAATCAATTACAGTCTCACTTGATGCAACACTCATTTCTTAACCCAAAATTGTGTACTTGATCATTGTAAAAGTTACTTTTCTTTCGGTGTTAAATAGTTTTAGTTACTTATTATATGATTATATATATTTTTAATCATATTGAGAATAATGTCTCTGCTCTTGTGACGTTAGCAGCTCTTGTGCCCAAAAATCTTGATTAAAATGAGTGTTATGTGTAATTCATCACAGCCGTGCTTTGTGGGAAACAGCACATGCAGGCGACTCACTCAGCACATTCGTCATTGTTTGTCTAGTAATTAGGATTTTACTATTCAGTACATAATATTAAAGATTGGCTTCAGACAAATATGACTCGTCACATCAAAGTGGGCATTAAGTTGGAAATTATTAATTTTGTGTTATTGGTACCATTTTGTAGCTGATATCCTAAGCTTTAAAAAGATACCAAGTTTTCTAATATAATTGTCAAATTTTGGAGTAACAAATCAAAACCTGCCATGAATTCTCAGCCTTTTAAGCCTGCAACTTCGGAGAAAATCACGTTTAAAGTTCAACAAAGTATTAAATTAAATTTCTGACTTAATACCCACTTTGCTGTGATGGGTCACAAATGTGTTTCTTTTCACTGGATGTTTAAAAATTCACTTTCTGACATTGTTTCTTCCTTTTCTTTTCTTTTTTTTCCTTGTAAACCTACTAAGTCACTGCGCGTCTTGTGCATGCACCAGGTCATGTGGTACAAAATATTCTGTGGTGATTGGTCAGAACAAATATAGACGACATGTGTCGCTCTGTTTTATGCAGATGTTAAAGAATCAACACTACTCTTAAATTGAATTATACTGATAAATAAGTCTATAAGCATCAAAGCTTCCAACAACGGCATCTACCGATACCTTCAAAACACCCACCTTCCAGCCAGTGTGCTTTCTATTGACGTGTTTGTAATGCAAGCATTAATAGATATATTATATTATAGTATTAGGAGTGTAAGGATGCAGCATATCATTCAATACAGTACTATTGTTTTGTATTTCTGTCTATTTTACTGTGATACATTCAACAGGTTGTATAATAGGCCAACAGTAGAGGCCATACAGCTCCTATATTAGGCACTATGCAGGTGTTAGAAGATTTTCCCCAAGTCTTTAAGGTCTGGTGTTCGGGAGTGCTTCATTATAACACTGAAGGCCAGTGAGGGGTGTACCAAAACTGGATAGTGTGACGGGTTTAACAAATATGCAATAAACATGTGTCATAATGCAGATTATATGTCAAGTCTGCAGATATTACAGTCCTAGTCTGTAATAAGCAGCAATAATACCACGACAATCTTGTGTTATTCCATAAATTAGCTTTTGATGGATTGTAAAAACTGCAATTTATTTAGCCACAGTTTACCAAACTACCTGTTAAATTGGTTTTTTGATAATTTTCTAACCACACCTGAGACAAACACTTGAGAAAATGTGCCTTTACATACTTCATTAATTTATTCATTTATCTATAACAATATGCGTTAATCAGTCTCAGAATTCATGATGTAAATGTGTCAGATTTAGCCAAAGTCGATATAAAAAAGGTAAAAAGTACAGGACTCCATAAAACCTAATAAAACTCAGCCACAAAACAACACCCAGACAGACACATAGTGTCTTCCTCCAGGCTACATCTCAAGTTCTAGAACAATCTATGGAGAGTTTGTGACCAGATCAGTGGTTTTCAAAAAGAATAGCATATATAAAATGCTCTTACGAGCTTACAGCTCTTCTACAGTCTGTTACTCGGTAAACAGAAATAGATTTGAATTAGATGTCCATCAAAAACATTTGCACTGATTAACATGTTAATGTATCCCACTTCCCCATATAGCTAAAGAGAGGCCTGTTAGTCCGAGGACTTTGAGCCCTAACTGGCAGTGAAGTCAGTGTCCTGAACTTCGTGAGCAGACTTGGAATAAGTTTGATGTGAAAGTGTTACTGCTGGCACAAATTAATTTCCTTTTGAAAACTTCGTTCCAACATGACATTTAAAAATCTTAGGAGTTCAGAGCATTTCTGCGTCTCTAATCTCTCAACCTCGCTGGTTTTACTGGGTCGTTTACTGGGTGCCTTGGAATGAAAGCATGTTAACTTTTTGGTTGCCAGTCCCTGAGGGCTTGTTGAAAGTCTTCTTTGGCTTATAAGACTTTAAAGACCCCTGTCAGTACTGGTGCTAGTTTATTTGGTTCTGGGGTGAGATGAGGTTTTTAAGCCATCACAGTGATTAGAAATGGCAAGATGCGATCTCCTGCACAAGCTGGCATTAACCACTACCTCTGTATCTTTTGTTGCTCAAGCTTGTTTTCTCTCTGTCTCTCTCTCTCTCTCTCTCTCTCTTCTCTCTCTTCCTCTCTCTCTCTCATCCTCTCCCTGTGAATGATTTTATACGCTCTGCTTAAACCCGTGTGGGGGCGTTGAGAGAGAGGATTTGCATGTGAGACCCCCCCCCCCCCCCCTTTCTTATTCTGTTTTAGTGAATCTCCGCATTTCTTTTTTCTTCCCTCACTGCCTATGATTACGACACGGGCGGCATCTTCATCGCTAAGCCTGGCAGTGCCCACGGCTGCTAGTCGTCTCTGTGCACTGCTGCCCACTCACCCACACTACCTTGGCAATGGTGCGGCGTACTATCTGCCATCCGAAGGTGGGGTTCCTTTCCGGAAGACCCTGTGTGTCTTTCCCAGGGAAACCCACACGTCCACCCATGCAGGATTTCTGAAGGGTCTTTCACTGCTAGGCCTCACTTAAAGGCAAAATCCACCGAGAAACAAGTTTACTCTGTTATATTCAGTGGTATCCAAGATTTGTTTTGTAATTAAGCGAGTTTCTCCTGAAATTTTTAAATTCCTGTTCTACTACCTGCTGATAGTGTAGTGGGATTTATCTTGGATTTGATTAACTTCTGAAGTGGGACGTTGAAAATTTTAAATACTATAATTTTTGTTCTCAAGGTACGAAATAAACTGCTTATGCATATACAAACGCCAAGTTGAGGGGCTGTTTCTTTAGTTGGAGGTCTAAAATTCTGCATTCCACTCAGCTTTAGTCGTAGTCATGACTTCATTTCTGCCTAAAGAGCTCTGATACGGCAGAGCTTTAGCTTTTTAGTTTAATTCTGCCATCAGTGCGATCATGCTAGGGCTCTTCATGAAATCTTCGTCAGAGCAACCTTATCTGTAATGTAGCTTTAACTATTGTGTACATTCATTTTATTCGACCGAATTCTTCTTATGCCTTATGAAACATATTAGCTATTGAGACGCTATCGAAACTCTACAGTATACAGTACACAGTACAGCATACAGTATATCTCTTATATCCCTGGAGACTTGTCAGCAGTGAAGCTTCATGTACCAGTAACATTTGAGCTTTGACCTCCATCACAGATTCACACTTTCCATCTCTCTTTCCATGTAGCTTTGACCTCTTCCATGTGCTCATTTTTGCCTCCTTCATTTTGCTCTTGCCCTTTTCCCTTACCTCTTCTCTTGTGTTCCTGGCGCCTTTCTTTTTTAGCAGTTGCCCAGGGCTGTTTCCTGTACGTTCTGCTCCTGTAGAACATGTCCTTTAGTCGTAGAACATCAGGAGCTTTGCGGTGATATGTTCGTTTTATTATATAAAAAGGAACATATAGACTGAAAGTCCTAAACATGAGAGAATGATGCTTATTGCGCAGTGTGGAGTTTTTACACAGTAGTGCGGTGATCAGTGTCTATTGATCAGGGTGATCAGGGTTTATTGAAGGATTATGTTTGAGTGCATTCATACCCACTGAACATGTCAGACCATACTGGACATTATTTCGTTCCCAGAATTTAGAATTAGTAATATTTGCAGATATCATTTGGAAAATAACAGATATTAGCTGGATGGTGAACAGATCTAACCCCAGGGTTATCCAGGCTCAGTCCTGAATCCTTCAGCTTTATACCAAACCAAATGCAGCCTTGGTATTTAGTTGGGGTAGTGATGCACTCTGGTCACGATGTAATTCATGATACTGGCTCCACAATTTGCTTCAATTTAAATTTTTCAGAATATTTTGCTCAAAAATCTTTTGAAGGAAAATTAGGACTGATTTCTTTTTTTTGCTTCTAAATCATAAATGTTGCACAGCAGTATGGATTTTTGTCTGTTTAAAACTGAAATTATATGCATTTACTATAAAACAAATTTGAAATTCACAAAATAAAAATAAACACCAGATCTGAATTCGATAAACAAAGTCTCTGGCCATGGGAAAAGCATCAAGTGAAACATAACGAGCTCTTTAGCAGCTCCTGAGATGTCATTTTAAGTGGAAACACGGTAGATCTTCAAAGGTAGCTAACATGCCCGTCTTGCCTGATCTTCTTCTTGGACAGTGTGTATCACAGCGGCGTGTGTGGCGTCTTTTTTAATGCTTATAATGGGATTGTGTAACCATGTGGGCTTATGCATGTCAGTTGTAGTGATTCGAAGCTGTTGGTCATTTCAGAAGTACAGATGATTTATTGGTGATGTTGCAGACTTGGCAAGAACCAATGTGATCATGTGACCATGCGTGCCCTCTATAGCTTTGTGGGATGTGCAGATTGGGACAACCTGTGTTCTGTTTGTGCAGTTGCATTAGATGGATAATTCATGGAATGCTGATTTCTAAAATGTCAATAATAATGGACATCCTCACATTTTTATATCTATATACTATGCTATCTTTTATAGATCCCTTGTTTTTAGCTGACTTGTTGAATTAAGGGTCATTGCTGTATTTGACACTGCTTTGTTTTACCTGAACCAAGTTCTAACAAAGCAGTGCGATTTTACTGAGCATAGGTTCTGTTACACTGGGTTTTCCCAATTGCACCAGCTTTATTTCACTAGGCCATGGATTGGGACATGGTTCTTTTGAATAGTTAAGTTTTTTGTGTAAAAATATTTTATACAAAGGTCTGAGCAGAGGTTTGACCCTGTTCCTACTGAAATTTTGATCAGTACCCCTTCAAGACACTTAACCTGTCCTGCAGCTTGGCATTTGTTTCTGGCTGTACCCACCAGCAATACTGTTTCCTCTCATGATCTAAGTTTTATTTCCTTATTTTATCTACCGTTTTTGCTATAGTATAACAATCTGCCTTTCATGCCGACATGGATTTTTACTGTCAAAGCGTTACTGTTGCTGGGAAACGACATCCACATCACACAGATCTGTGGGTTTCAGGATGCCTACCAAAACAAGACAAGATTAACAGCTCAATATTTTAAGACACTGACTGAAGATGATGGGGGGAAAGATTATTTAGTGTTAAGAGTTCTGTTACTGACTGACCTATTTTAAACTTACTCGAGTTTGTGAAGGTCCAACTACATTAAATGACTTCATTGCATTTTTTAGCGATTAATGCTTCATGTTGGTACCTTTACACCTTCTAAGGAAGTTGCGGGGTGGTTAGTAGTGTCACCACACAGAGAAGGTTCTGAATTTGAAACGTGGCCAAGGGACCTTTTGTTTGGAATTAACATGCTCTGCTTTGTAGGTTTCCTCCAGGTATTGTGATTTCCTCCAACAGTCCAAAAACATGCACGTTAGGTCAGTTGACTAGGCTTAATTGCATATAGGTGTGAATCTGAGTGTGAATGGTTGCTTGTGTCTGTATTAGTCCTGCAATGGACTGGTCACCTGTTTAGGGTGTACCCCACATCCTGCCCAGATTTAGCTGGGGTTAGCTCCAGCTCCTCTCGTGATCTTTTTGGATGGATAAAGGATGTATGTATGGAGCAGTACAATCATTTAACTAATCTGACCAGAGATGATAAAAAAAAAAAAATCTGCAAACTTGCAAATCTTTTTCTCAGTGAATTGTCTTCGGCTAAAAATTGTAGGTACTTTTTCTTTTTTTTTGGTATTTTTTGTAGGTATCTGTCCTTTTGGTCTACATTAAGATCTCTTGATCTATAGTTTGTATTTTGGACAAAATGAAACAGGCATTTGTTGTAGCTTAGGCTTGTCTTGCTGTAGTATACTTATACTGTTATGATGCAATTGGTCTTATAACATAATTTATTAATCTGTGTAAGACACATGTGTTCAATAAAGTATGTTTTGACATGTCCTTAAGATTAGTGTGGGTGTGCAAAAAGAGATAATATGGAAAGACATTGAATCAGAAAAAAATAAGATAATGAGATTGAAAGAATAAGAGGGAAAAAAACCCTGCAATGAAACTGTTAAGTCTTTAGTAAACAGCATAGACCTCATCAAAAAAAAGAGACTTCTTGCCTTCATGAACATTTTGAGTGGAGGGTATTTTGAAGTTCACGGAGGTAATAATCAATCCACGCAGGAATATGCCTTTGCTACTGAGGATGTCAGGATAAACATACAGAAATTAAATTTCTATTTATATGAAGCCTGGAAACTGTCGAGCATTTGTTGGAGAATTGCTTCAGCGCAGAGCATCGGGAGCCAGGCTCAAGCAGCCTAAGTAATTAACACTTGCGTTAACTGGAGATGATGGATCATATCTGGCAGAACTGTTGCAGAAATGAGGACAAAATGTCACTCGGCTTCAAGCTGTTTAGGGGGATTTGCCCAATCATATTTAAAAGACTTGTCTTGCCTGTAAATGCGAGTTAAGCCTTAAATATGCTGCTGTTAAAACATGAATATCTCGAAATTGATGACTGAGTGACATGTTGGTGGGTACCTCCGGATGTGCCTGTTATAAACACCATTGTTTTACAATACTGACAATATTGCTCACACAAGTTTTTCAGTAACACTTATGGCAGGTTTCCCATTTGGGTTCATTAAGAGTTTTAAGTAGTTAGATCAGTGTTAATTATGAGAATGATCTTTAATCTACTCCTCTTTGTTTATCTGATCACTTTTAAGGCGGGTTTGGGACTGAAAGGTTGCAGGTTCGATTCCAGAACCGACAGGAAAAATGTGGCAGTCAGGGGAGTGAGCAGCATTTTCCCCTTCCTCCACCTTCATGGCTGAGGTGCCCTTGAGCAAGGCACCTAACCCCCAGCTGCTCCCTGGGCACCACACTCTGCTCGGACTGTGAGCGCTCACTGTTTACGTGCGTGTGTGTGTGTGTCTGTGTCTGTGTGTGTGCACGCGCACACTCACTTTGGATGGGCCAAATTTCCCTTGCGTGATTAATATAGTATATAGTATATCATTACAGGTGGGTGCTGTCTGAGAGTTCGGTGGTTTCAGTCCATCTCAAAACAGTTTGACTCTGAATCCAACCAAAGGCAGGATGTGAACCCATCATGCTCTTTAGTATTTGTAGATGAAACTGACTCCTGAAATGGGGTAAATGAAAGACTTTTTGCATGTCCAGTAACGAGTGCATGCACATGCACTCACGGTGAGAATTCAAATTTGAATTAACCCTATGGTGTAAAATGCACCAAACATACTGAGTTTGTTTTATTTGTCTAAGATATAAGCCCCTAAACTGTTGCCTGACATTCAAATGCAGCCAAAGACAGAATTCTAGCACTGTAGATATACAAATATACATAGAAAATATTTTAAACTAGATATCTGTATAATTACTTTTTTGTTAGACAGTCTGGCCTCCATGTTCTTTGTGATTGGGTGAATTCTGTCAGATTGTTTCTCTTGCATTAATTTTATGGGTACTTTTATGAGTTTCTTGCCCTACACCTAAGGCGGGTAGGAGATATGGTATAATTCAAAACAGTCATAACATGATTCATGATATGCATCACATTATCACACGGTTTCCTCACAAAATGGCAGTAGACCAGTAGGATTGCATCTTAAATGTTACATTTATTTAAGTTCAATTATATCAGCAATATTATTCATTTGCTTTTATGTTAAGAAAATATCATATATACAAATAGGACATTTAAATATATAATATAAAAATATATTTGATATTGATAAGCATGGGAAAAAATACCAATCTACACAAATCTTTACAAAAGATCAAGTCAACTTTTTCCATATTTACCTTCACTAATGAGTTTATATTTTCTTCAGCATGGGTTTAGTTGTTCCTTACTTTGTCTGTCTTAGGAATTTTTTTGTCCACAGTTTTTGACAGATCAATCAGAAATTTTGATGATATTTAAGTGATCACCCAAGGATGTCCCCAATAAATATGGTAAGAATCCATGCACTGATGACATCACAAAAAATACCACAAGTTTGAAAACCTCTAATGGGTGAAATATATATATAAAAAAAAGTCTCTGTCAACACATGTCTGATTTTAATGAAATTTGCTCTACATATTCAGGAACAAAAGCTTTGATCTCAGACCAAGTTTCATTTGGATTCGGATTAGGCATCTGTGATGGTTAAGGTTCAACTTAGAAGTGTAGTAGAACTCTCAGCAGGGGGCTCTGTGTACTTAATTTTTATGGCATGATTGAGGTTTGCCCTCTCTTAGTCCAGCTGATATTAAATGTATTAAAACACACACATAGAATTCTAATACACTATCTGCAATTTCTCAGAAAAGTGCGTTGGGGCCTCATTTCATCAGGATATCGATAGTGTATTGTCGTGGTATTACCCAGCACTACACAATGAGACCACGCAGCAGAATAGCCAAAAGAGTACAGTTTATTTATCAGGTGTTAAAATGCACTTTTAACTATTTTCCCGATAGTGCCTAAGCTTCTTAAATTCTCTGTGCTGTGGTCCTTTTATTATCTTTGGCACTGATTTTTTTTCTCTCTATGAATGAATGGAATGAAAATGGCATTGGGTTTGGAGGTGCTGGTAATGCTGTTGGGAGTACAATATATTTTTGGTAATGATAATGAGAAAAATGCAGCAAATCATTTAAATTCAAAAAGCCTTTCAGACTCTTTTGTAATATTGACTTAAGGAATGCAGTGTAAGAACCAACAGGTTGTTTGTTCTATCTAACTTGTAAATGCTGTTACATTAATCTTCATGTCTCTTATATGTGCAAGTGATTATTTTATTTAGTTCTTATGGCCCCAGTCTTGCCAAGCTTTGTTCATCGTAGGGAATGCAGTGTATGATAAGAGACGGAGCAGTCATCGTGCACTCATCATTCCTCTGATCCTACCTTTTTCATCGTAAGCACTGGAAATGTTATGAGCGTCAAGTCTTAATCCATTTATGATGTTTTGTTTCATTTATCCTTTACAATTTTTTTTTTTTTTACACTCGCAGATTTTTCTGCAGTGACAGCTGTGCATCTCTCAGGGATTTTTGCTTTTATTTATTTATCTTTCTTAAACGAACAGTCTGCAAGAATTCATGTACAACTTGACTAAATCAATTTTAAGAATAATTGAAAATGTAGCTCAAAGTTTATTGAAGGGTTTAGAAGTTATTGCATGTTTTTTTTTTTGTTTTTGTTTTTAAACCTTCTAGCCTTCAAACCTTCGATTTTATACGTTGGAGTTTCCAGACGGAAATCATCGAGACTTTTACATTAAGATTTCAGTTTACAGATGTTACAGGTGTGTCAACTGGAAAAGGAACAGAAAGTACAACTGCTTTGACACAAGTTTAGATAGACAGCCACGTCTAATTCAGGAAAGGGAGCATGAAGGAAGTGTGACCTGTGTCTGCCGGTAGATTCTTTGTTGTCCTAAGGGCTGGTTTTAAGAGAAAATCATAAGAAAGAAGTGGGACGGTCTTACATCCAAGAAGCTTAAAATACAAAATCTCAAATAAGCTCAATTTCTCTCAGCCAATCAAACAGCATTTGGGCTTTTTTTTGTGTGTGTGTGTTGATTATCCTGAGCTGACTCACTTACATCCACCCCTCCCTTCTCCGAAATAAAAACACTAGAGGTTTAAGTGGCTTTCCAGAGAAAAAAAAATCTATCTCGACATTTATCCACTTTAATCTTCTTAACATATTAGAGTCATTTGCATTACCCTGAAGTGACTGAGATGCTTTTCTATTTCTCTTCCCCCACAAAACACAAGGACTTGCAACATCATATGTGGACTTTTTTTATGTGTCTGTAAAAAGATGGCAAGTGGGCAGAAGTTAGTTCGCTTTACTATACATAGCTTCCTTCATTCCCTGCTGAGCTGGGTGTTACTTTTTATTGTTTTTGAAGCCTCACTCCAACTGTTGCTTTGTTGTTTTGTTTTTTTCATCAATAATCTATCTCTAGGATGCCTGCACATCCTAAAAAGTTTTCAGTAACTTTATTTTTGCTTTTAATAAATGTATGACGGCTGGTTTATTTATTAATGATTCAATCAAAATAAGCAGATGTTGTTGGAGGCAGGAAAGGAATCTAATCCTGATTTATATTTATTGTATTTAGTGCTGAAACTAAAGGTGCATTTGGCAGTAGTAAATAAACAAACATATTCATTCATTAGTCATTCTTTGGCTTCAGAGGAATTTTACCTTCTTACAGACAAAAGACCGTCCTACAGGTGGTTGGCACTGAGATTCCTCCTCCGCACTGTTACTACTCCAGTAACTCAAACTCACAACAGCGAAAGTCAGTTAACAGTTATGTGCAAAAGGCGAGATGGATGTCACTGAATTGAACAGTTAAATTCCACAAGATCCGCTGAGCCTGACGCAAATAATCGATTTAGTATATACTACACGAGAACATAAGCAAAAAAAAAAAAAAGCCCCACTAACACATGTTTATTTCTTACATTTTTTTAGTCATGACGCCGACAAGTTCCAAGTGCACTCATGAGCAGCTGGAGAAGAGCTGTGCTGTCTTCAGCCCTATTTTAGAGTTTAACTGTATGGGCTCCCAAGTGGCACATCGACAAGGTGCGTGACTATTAACCTGGAGATCGCAAGTTCACAGGGTGATACCGCAGCCATCTGCGACCAGGAGTCCATGGGAACTAATTGGCCGAGCTCTCAGGAGAGGGAGGGATGGTATTTGCTCCCCTGTCACTCAGAGTGAGCTCATTCGTACAAAAGGGGCGGATAGCGCTTTCCCTCGAGTATGTTGGCCCGCCCCCAAATAAGCATGCGCAGCAATTCGTAAAGAGGTGGGTGGCAGCATCGCATGTCACGGAGGGGCATGGGGGCATGTGCATGCTTACGCTCTCTTTGGTTAGGGGAGGAAAAAACTATGGGAGTTTAAGTGTATACTACACCAAAAGGTAAATAAAAGCAAATTTAAAACAATTGGACCACAGGGGTCCAGACGCTCCCGCCGAAAGGACCATTCCATAATATGCCGATATAGAACAAACATACCAAGTTTGAAAGCCCCATCTTCAGCATGCAGCAAGTAAATATCCGGAAACTAAATATACAGTTTTGCCACTGTGACCTTGAAAAGTAAGTCAAGGTCACTCATACACAAACTCATCCCAGCACTCATAGTAGTGAGCCAGCATTCCAAGTTTGAAAGCCCCAGCTTCAGCACGCGGCAGGTAAATGTCCAGAAACTGAAGTGTGACTGACAGATGGACAGACGGAACCCATTCCTATAGCTCCCGAGCCTCTTGTTTTGGGCAAGAGCTGACAAGTCTATGGTTTACATTTACATATTTTAACCAGGACAGTGGTAGGTCAGGTGTTCTCTGCACTTCAAACCAAACTAGGTAATGTGTAGCTAACGGCATCTGTCTAGCCTACTAATTCAGAAATGTTTTTCGGGCTCGTGAGTGACGCATCAACAAGGTATGCAACCGTCAGCCTGGAGATGATGAGTTTGAATGGAAGGGATGTCATGCACTCACACCCCTGTCACTTAAGGCCATCATGGGTGTCTGTGAGCTCATGCGTACAAGGGGGTGGAAAGTGTTTTGTGTTTTTTTTTCTCTCCAAGTGCATTAAGCTTCCACTGCTGGTGGTATCACTTGTCACATATGACATGATTTCGCTCCTTCCTGGTTGGTGGTGGTCATGTGATATGGAGGTAAAACCTGACGGGTGGCAACTGGCTAGTTTAGGGGAGAAAACTCTACAAAAGCTACTGACTGTTCCTCCTAAAATGCACTTGATTATATACTGCCTGGGTATTTTTTTTCTCAGTGTTTTAAAAAATTCTCCTGTACGGAAAACATATAACTGATGTTAGTTAAATTTACTGTCTGTCATTAAGATGCACAGCTTTTTCACTTAGTGCAGATGGTTTTAACCTTTTGTATGGAACAGAATGATGCCTCCTGATAAAATGATCAGAGACAGCAGAAAGATGTTTATCATCCCCTCAGGGCTGCAGTGGAGACAGTGGAAATGACACTGTCCAAACATAGCAACCGCTCAAAGTGCACGCTGTTGCTTTAACTTAATGTCTACAATTGCAGTACTTTCTCATATTCTCATGCCGTGTCTGTGTGCTATCATTTTGATGACAATTTGCCGAATTGTACTGCAGAAAGCACCTCTGTAGCATGGTATATTTAATTAAGCTGAGATCAATAATCCTGTAAATGCACATTTAATAAGATGTGCAATAGACAGGATAGATTGTATATAAATGTATGATTCAGAATGTTGTTGCTTTTTGTCTAGAGACATGTTAGTGATTGAATTAATTATCACTTCTTAAACCCATACATTTTAAACTAGTGAACCTGAATCTAAGGAGCTTCCACATCATGCATTATTTCACATGAGCTTCATCTGGTTTCTGTGCAGCTGTTCATTAGTAGCCGGTTTAAATCACTGAGCAGAAAATCATGACAATGGACATAGACACCAGGCACAAATATGTTAGGCGGAGAGGTAATAGACACTTGTGGTTACTATATTCATGATTCTGTCACATACATCAGATCATGAGAAGGTGCATTGTGTATTATTCTGTCAGTATCTCTGGAGTGCTTCTCTAATTACAGAAAGAGCACATAAAGAGTAATTAAAATACAAACCCAATTATAATCCAAAATGCATACTGATTTCTTCTTCAGTTACAGTATTCAAAAAAGATTTAACTTCTTTGATGTAATTAATCTTCTTTATTTATGTCTAAAATACCCAAATAAAAGAAATTAATGCAATGGAACAGTTTAGGGTGTACCCCACCTTTGCCCAAAGTCAGCTGAGATGCTGATTCAGATCAGCTGGTTTTTGCTTTTGCCAAAGAGGTTGTCTTTTATATGTTTTTTTGTTGTTGTTTGTTTGTTTGTTAGCACAATCACACAAAACGTTATGTGCAGCTTTTCATGAAATTTGGGGCTTTGGTCTCATGGCATTATATTTTGGAGATCCCAATCAGATTCTGGATCCAGGAATTTTTAAAACAGTATTTAGCATTGTGAGATAGAACATGAGACAATGAAGGATGTGCACAGCAGCAGAGGCCCCACTTCTGCAGTAGGACCAACTAAGCTTTATGTCTAATTTAAAAAAGATTAAATTATAAAATATTATAATTTATAAAATTTTTATAAATTAGAAAATGACCAAATAAAATGGTTCATATCTCCATCTGCCCAGTTTTAGAGGGTTTGTGCTCACTGTGACTTCATATACCTGTTCTTAGCTGGCAGGAGTGGAACCCAGTGTGGTCGTCTGCTGTTGTAAAACATCTGTCTCAGGGTTGGAAGAGTTCTGAGAGGTTTGGGGGTTTTCTTTGCTCACCACCACAATTGTAAAGAGGGACTAATACAGTTAGAGCTATTAACCTTGCTGTCAGCTCAAACCAGTCCAGCCATTCACCTCTGAATGCTTCATATCAACAAGGTTTTTCTGCTCCTCAAAAGTTGTTTGTTTGTTTGTTTGTTTGTTTGTTTGTTTGTTTGTTTGTTTGTTTGTTTGTTTTATTTATTTACTTACTTACACACACACACACACACACACACACACACACACACTCTTACCCTTGTAACTTTTCTCTCTTTAAATCTGCTTGATTTTTTTTTTTAATCTCCCTCAATGTTTTATAAATTTGAGGAATAGCCAGTGCATGTGTTTCCCCGTCAGCCTGCTGTTATTACATTTCGTCCTCATGATCTCGAAGTGCTAAACCGGTCAGCTGCTCATTTCATACTTTTATCGTGGGACTCCAGTGCAGTGTCTGTTTTCAGACTCTCTTCTCTTTGCACTACCTTCTCTTTGTACTGCTGCTACTCTGTACGTTATTTCATTTTTTTAATTCCATCTCATCTGTTTCTTTCTTTCAGCACAAAGTGTCTCATTCTTGTGTTGTCCAGCCAGTTGCACACTTTGCACTTTATGTGGCCCGGACAAAAATCTTGGTCGTAGCTCGAAATTGATCTTTTTTGATGTCGTATGTTTATGTAGCACCTGGTCCTGTACATTTTACCATGTACTGCGTCAGCTGTATGTGGTTGAAATGACAATAAAACTTCTTAAATCTTGAACTGGCGGCAAGGGGCTGTGCCGGGACATGGACAGAACGAGTGGGAGAGAGCGTGTAAAATGTGTGTGTGTAAACTACAGACAGTGCTCAGTGCAGTCTGGGGGTAAATACTCTACATCTGTGCCTCATGCTTTAGGGGCGAGTACGGCACGGATGATTACGCCGGCTCTCTGTAATCAGAGTTGATTCATTAGTCATCAGTAGTGCGTTAGAGTTCGGCCTGCATCTGTACTGCATGTCGACACGCCATGGCGCAACAAGCACCTGTCATTTTCTGTTGCAAACGCATGTACTAACGCAGTGTGTGTATTGGAAAGGTGCGCACAGCTTCGAGTGTTTTCACGTGTAGCATCAGTAGAAAATTGGGAATAGTTCGTCAGTGACACGCACAGTGCCAGCTGTTCCCTTTCTGTTCCCTCACACTCTCGCCACTCACATGGAAAACGGCCCAGAGCGCATTCCCTTTCTCAGGTTCAGCACTCCTTTGCTCTTTTACTTCCGAACCCTTTTCACAGGATGCGCTCCACACCCTCTGGCACAGGCACCATTTTGACAATTTTATGATTTGCAGGGGGGATAAAAAAAACACTTTTCTCATCAGTTTGTGAATCGGAACACTTTTGGTAGATGTAAGCAGTCATCCATTGTATTTTGTAATTCATGATATTATTTTTAAAAGTAAATTTCACACGGGCCAGACGCAGACATACGATCCGTCCTCATCGTTTTCAATCAGCTCCCCCCAGCCGACAGCAGTATCTCCCCTCTCTTATCAGTGCTAATTGGATTCACGCCTCTGAAAAGACAAACATCACAACACAGGCATAAATCAGAACGAGGCACGGTTCAGATCAGCCATCGTCTGGTGTCATGGAGACGTGGATTAGCGTCGCGGCCGTTGTGGCATGGCAGGGAATGGAAACTATCTGCTCGCTGGACGTGACGGCTATTGTCTCGCAGCAAATTTCTGTGTTTAATGGAGGGGGATTTGCGAGTCTTATGATCTTAATTAAATTTCTGACAATGCCAGTAATGCGTCTGACAGCGCACGCGGTGTTGCGTAAGCCTGCAGAGTTGGTCAGATAGAGATGATATTAAACAGCGTTCAGGGTAAAATAGAGAATGGTGAGAAGTGAGGGGCCGACGTTTTGTGCATGAGGCAGACTCTTAAATATTTTGGTTAGGATTTTATAGCTCAGTTTCTCTTTTACTCTGAAGGAACAGCGGCACTGATGACCTCATGATTATTCTCAAAGTCAAAACGTCATGTGCTGTGTGTTAAAACTGTGTGAACTATACCATGATCCCACAACTAATTGAGGACTAGGGGGCATCTGGAGTGTGTGTGTGTGTGTGTGTGTGTGTGTGTGTGTGTGTGTGTGTGTGTGTGAGGCCCTGTGCATCTTCTGAGATCTGAAAAACAGAAAGTGTGCACTAGATTCGCTGGATTCAGTAACCACCTCCATCGAGGGCTTGTTTACCAAAATAACTCACTCTCCATCACTCTCACAGAGAATTAGAGAGAGAGAAACCGAGAGAGTGAGAGATGGAGAGTGAGAGAGAGTGAGAGATGGAGACAGAGATTAAGAGAGAGTGAGAGAAACAGAGAGAAAGTGAAAAGAGTGAGAGAGAGAGAGATGGAGAAAGAGAGAGATGTAGAGAAAGATTAACAGTGAGAAAGAGAGAGGAAGAGAGAAAAAGAGATGGAGAGAAAGTGAGAGAGAGATGGGAAGAGAGATGGACAGTGAGAAAGAAAGTGAGAGAGAAGGACAGTATGAGAGAGAGAGAGAGAGAGAGAGATGGACAGAGAGAGAGAGAGAGAGAGAGAGAGAGAGAGAGATGGCTAGAGAGAGCGAGAGAGATGGACATAGAGAGAGAAAGAGAGAGAGAGAGCGAGAGAGATGGCTAGAGAGAGCGAGAGAGATGGACATAGAGAGAGAGAGACATTGAGAGAGAGGAGTAGTGATGAGTGTTATTGATTTTAATCTGTGAAAACACATTACAAGCTGATGACTAAAGAGCAGCCAGGATTGAGATTTCTTTTCTTTTTTTCTTTTTTCTTTCATCAGTTGCTTCAGAATTGCTTTATTTCTTTAATATCTCTGTTCATTGTTCTGAAATCTGTTCTTTCTTCTCTTCATCGTTTCTTGATGTCTTTCATTAATCACATCACCCTCCTCTACATCCTCCTCTTTCTTTCTTTCCTTCTTTCTTTCTTTCTTCCTTCCATTCCAGTGAGGTGTAAATATCGTGTTCTTGCGGATCACGAGGCTCTGATTTGTACCCCTGCAGGTCGTTATTCTCTCCGTTCCTGATGCTCTCTCGTTAGGGCGTGTGGCCGGTTTGACTGTGTGACACTCGGCGTCAGCGATCGCTCAAGAAAGAGTTCATTATGGTTCTCCCGAGGGCCTGCTGTCATTCAGGGTGTCAGGTGGAAAGGGCTGCATTAATCAGGCACAGACCCGAAACCCCGGCTCATCGGGGTTCAGATATGTGTGAATGCTCGGCTCGGCTCGGCTCGCAGTGGGTTGGACAGCTCTCTGGACCCGAGGTGGCGCTGTGACTCTGAAGAAGTCGAATCATCTCACTGATGATCTTCATCTGATACGCCTGCTTCCTCTCTTACCCCTTTTCAGCCAACAGGGGGCTGTGTTGTAGTCAAGGTTTGAACTATTGAGAGAGTTTGGACCAGAAAAACATTCGCTTCTCAGCTCAGTGGGTGCGTCAGCTGCGGGTAGACGGTAAAGCTTTGGTCTCACGTAGCCAGAATTTCTACAAGCTAGACGATGGTGGATTATTTTTGCGTGTCGGCGGTCAACCAGCATTAGCTGGTACGGGGTCCACGCTCTGGTGGCACGGTGGCGTCATGGTTAGCACGTCCGCCTCACAGCAGGAAGGTCCTGGGTTTGAGTCCCGGGCTCGGCGAGGAAGTTTCTGTGTGGAGTTTGCATGTTCTCGCCGTGCTTGCATGGGTTTTCTTCGGGTACTCTGGTTTCCTCCCACAGTCCAATCACATGCGCACGGGGCTAATTGGCTGTTCCAAACCGCCCCTATGAGTGTGAATGTTTGTGCCTGTGTGGACTGGTGAGATATTATAGATATAAATATATACATCCATCTGTTTTTCTTACTCTTTCTGCTCTCTTATTCTATCTGTCTTTCTCTCTCTCTTTCTCTCCATCTGTCCATCTGTGCTTCTATATTTATCTCTCTCTCTCTATCCATCTGTGCTTCTCTATCTCTCTCTCTCTTTTTCCCTTTCTATCTATCCATCTGTGCTTCTCTATCTCTCTCTCTCTCTCTTTTTCCCTTTCTATCTATCCATCTGTGCTTCTCTATCTCTCTCTCTTTTTCCCTTTCTATCTATCCATCTGTGCTTCTCTATCTCTCTCTCTCTTTTTCCCTTTCTATCTATCCATCTGTGCTTCTCTATTTCTCTCTCTCTATTTCCCTTTCTATCTATCCATCTGTGTTACTCACTCTTTCTCTGATG
>JAQMYF010000012.1:9031326-9058372 GCA_030014195.1 Neosilurus mollespiculum | reverse complement strand
CTGCGATGGCCTGGCGAGCTGTCCAGAGTGTACTCTGCCCTCGCCCAGAGTCAGCTGAGATGGGCGCCAGCCTCCCCGCAACCCTAATTATTATTATTATTTTTATTGTTATGTATTTGTTTATGCATAACAGGACTTTGTCCAGGCGGCACGGTGGCGTGCTGGTTAGCATGTCCACATCACAGCAAGAAGGTCCTGGGTTCAAGTCCCAGGCACGGCATTCTGTGTGGCGTTTCCTTTTTTCCCTATGCTTGCGTGGATTTCCTCCGGGTACTCCGGTTTTCTCCCACAGTCCCAAGACATACACATTATGCAATAAAGAGCAGCCAATTAGCCCCTAGGTGTGAATGGCTGTTTGTGTGTTGGCCCTGCGATGGTCTGGCAAACTGTTGAGAGCATACACCGCCTTCACCCGTTTCCTCGTGACACTATCAGGAGTGAGAGAGTGAGTGAGGAATTCATAAAGCAGATGCTCCGCATATCCAATGCCAACAATAAACTGCTTTTACTGTTATTGGGTTTTTCCACCATAGGAAAGTCATCAGTATGGAGAACTCATCACTTTTCAAGTACCTGTGGCAGAATGTTTGTCTTTTTGTCTTTTTTTTTTTTTTAATTGACAAAAGATAAAAAAAGAGAGGCTAGTGAGGGAATGACGTCTGTAATAGAAGTGATAACAGGAGTGAATTGGCCATAAAACTATTTGAACCCAACTTCAAACAGATTAAGAAGTATGTGATGTTTTATTCATAGTTTTGAAATTGAAAATAAGGGCAGTGATAAGAGATAAAAATTCCTATATAAAGTGTTGCTATCAGTGATGAAAACAGTGTTCATTCCATACACTTATACATAAATGACAAGGAAAACTTTATCCATATTCAATAAGAATGTTAAGGTTTAAAAGTCTATGTAGTTTTCGGAAATCTGTATTTTGTATTTATCAGAAGAATACTTGATTTTAAATGCTGAACTTTTATAGTTAGTCTCAATTTTAGTATGCATTGGTAAAGGATTTGTTTGTTTTACTGTGCATTATAATAATTTTACAGTAACAAAAAGTTGCATTTGTTACATTTCTTTGATATCGGAAAATGGGTATAATAAATCAGGCCTTTATATTTTATTTCAGGCACCAGTGAAGCACCAAAGTGTGATTTATAATACAAAAACTCCACAGTTATTCAGGAAGCTGCTTTCCGATGCACCCCCCCTGAATCCCTGATTTTAAGTATGTGCACTGGTCGGCCTGTTTGGCTTCCTCCTCCCGTTTAGGGTGTTTCCACTGTCTGTGTCTACTTTGTTCTAGGAGGCAGACAAGGATAGGCAAAAATACCACATTATGGGTGGGGCAATGGGAGAAGGCCAGCTAATTATTCGGCCCAGCACTAGCGTGCCCAAAATACGAAAATCAGCAAAAACCTTGCGTCCAGCTCAAACAGCCCAGAGGGAAAACTTAAACATGTGCTAACGTTATTATTTTACACTCTGATGTCATCTAACATGGCGATTTAAGACTAACAGCATTTATGGGTCAAAAAAGCGTAAGAAGCGTGATACCTCCCCTTTAAACTGCACTGTGATATCTTTTTGCCCACGCTGCCATTACAACTGTTGTAAAACTGTGAAATATTTTGAACTGAATGGACATTATTTTTTTATGTTATACCTAAACTGTGCCAGAATACTTATTAGCATTTATACTCATTTTTCTACCTTAAGTATTTACTGGTCCAGCTGGTGAGTGAGTGAGAGAGCGAGAGAGGGAGAGAGAGAGACCTCAATCTCCCACCTCGAAGAATGGGGGGAAGCACACTTCTCCTTTACATTTGTTTCATCCATCTGTCGAAATGCACATTAATTATATACATGTGGGCCTCCTGTGAAATGCATTATGCTATCTATTTACATTTTAGTATCTTATAATCTTCCACAAATTTAAGCTATCACAAATATTTTAATAGCGGTCTATAGTCCAATGTATATACACTAAATAGCCATTACATTAAGTCATTAGTCAGGTGTTCCTTTGTGAGGTGTTCCTGGTATACAGTGGTACCTACCAGAGGTGGTCCAAGAAAGGACAACCAGGCAAGACAACTGGCATGAGTGTCATGGGTGCCCAAGGATTATTGATGCACATGGGGAGCGAAGGCTAGTACGTCTAGTCTGATCCCACAAAATACATACTGTACTAAAAACTACTGAAACTGTTAATGCTGGCTATGAAAGAAAGGAGTCAGGACACACAAAGCATTGTAGCTTTATTTGTATGGGTCTGCCTGGCCACATGCACACACACATACTATATATATATATATATATAAAATGCATGTATGTTTAAACATTAATATAGTACACTCATATTGCTGCTGTCTGTCTCTAAGGCAACAGGTCTGAGAACAGTGTGTATCGTGCCTGTGGCTGTTGGCATCGCCACACTCAAGGTTTCCGCTGACAGCGTGTGGGGGAGGCGCTATTGTTGTCGTGTGTTTGGGTATTACCTGCAGGCGCTATCGCTAAAACTTAACAACATCATCCGATTATTAGGCTTAGGCTTGTTTCGCTTCATTGCTTTGTGTCAGGTGAGCAGAGGATTTGGCCTCTGGAGATGGGGGGTGGGGGGTGTGCAGGATTTTTTTATTTTCATGTATTAACAGCTTTAATTCGAGTGATTATGATTCATCGTAAGTAGTCTCCAGGTTATTTAGCATTTTCTTAGATTAATTTTTAAAAAAGGTTTACCGAGCTACATTCTTACAAGAAGCATTATTTTCTTGCCATCTTTATCTTATGCTTCTGAGAAACAGAGTGATTGAGTGGCTGAGAGATTGTTGACACGGCAAACTTTTTTATGCATCTACATATAAAGTGTACTGGAGATGGCAATAATGAGTGCATTATTCATCGTTATGCATTGTACATGCTAGAAAGGTGCACAGGCCAACTGGTTATAAAAGGCGTGCAACGCGGGAATCGGATCCAGCGGCAGGATGCAACAAAAAGAGTTTTGTGAGTGGGAGGGTTCTATTTTCGTATCTGTACCCAAGCGCCTGGTCAGATAAGAAGAAAGACCACATACATTTATTAACACGAACATGATGTGGTGTGTGATATATTTAAAGTGTTTATTCATTCAAACTGTAGTAACTTCCTGGTCAGAATTAAGTGAGGCTACTACTTTGTTTATATTTACTTCCGCTAATGAGGTTATGTTTTCATAAGCATGGATTTATTTGCCTGTCTGACTGACTTTTAGCAACTTCCTCACTCGCTCTCACTCATTTGCTGAACCAGTTAATCCTATTAAGTCCTCAGGGATGCTGGAGCCCATCTCAGCCAACACTGTGTGAAGGCGGGAAAGCCCCTAAACAGCTCACCAGACCATTGCAAGGCAACACACACAACTAATCACACCCACACTCACACCTAGGGGCAATTTGGAACAGACAATTAGCCTACTATGCATGTCTTTGGATTATGAGAGTAAACCAGAGTATTTGGAGGAGGCCCCCACATGCACAGGGGTTCAAACTCTACACATAAACGCCCTCGCCCAGCTTGGGACCCGAGCTCAGGGCATTCTTGCTGTGAGACAGTGCTAACCGTGCTGTAGCAACTTCTTGTCCACACTTTTTACAGATCAGTCTGAATTTTTTATGATAGGTACATGATCAACTAAGGATGTGCCCATTAAATTTTGGTAATAATCCACATGATGGTAACACAAAATGTTTTTAAAATTTCAAAAACTTCCTTTCTCTTATAATGAGTCAAATTAAAAAAATGTATATCTGTAAAAAAAAAACATGTGACATGTGCATTCGAGATATAAGCTTGGGTATCAGATCAAATTTCATACGGATGTAATACAGATTTTAATTTAACATGGGAAAAACCTTTTTTTTTTTTTTTTTGGAAGTACATCAGGTGGAGCAGTTTATAGCTTGGCAGAGGTTTGCACTCTCTGAGTACTCTTGTTTGGGGAATTAATTCACTAGAATGTACCTTTAAAAGACATAAACACAAAACCAGCTATAAGAGTTAGATCATAAAAAAGAGAAAAGTTTAATTCATCTTGGGTTGAGAGAATTTATAAGCTCCAGTGACCATACATTGGCTTTTTTCAGTGTTTTCAAAGGCATATTTAAAACAAACAAATAAACAGACTTAGATTATAGTTTATACTCCTTTCAGGTGTAATTCCAGTTATGGATACAAATTTTATATTAAAAAAAAAGGAGTGAACTGCAGTTTCATCCTTCTTTGCTTTTGAAGCTCATCCTTTGCTAAAAGAGAGAAAACAAGGAGACAGTTGCACTTGAATGTGTTCTCCATTGCTGCGTTGGTCTCTTTGCTGTGAGGATGAGGAGGGGCTGTGATGGCCCAATGACCGCCGTGATTGACAGCCCTGTTTGCCGCAGAGAGGCGTATAATAATAACGCCATCATATGGTCTGGCAGATTTTGGGCTCAGCACCAGAGATGACAAATGTGCTCACGCAATAATTCAATCTGCTCTCACAATTCTCCAACTTTACGGAAAGACACACGAAAGCCGAGTATTTGGAGCAATTAAGCCGGTCAGTCGCCGTTGTTGTTTAGCGCCCCAAAATGTCTGCCAGGTTGTTTACGGAGAAAGTGTTGTAAAAGACAGAAAGCAGGAAAGGAAGAGAAAATAACAAAACTTGCAGACAGATTGAGATGCAGTGAATGTGCGAGGAGTGGAAGATGGCCTGAAAATATCAGCGGCTAATTAGGGCATTTTTCTCTTTCCGAACATCACACATTTTAGATGAGCCTGGAGAGCTGTGTTTGAGCTGTTGATCTTGTCACTGCACTGGGCTCGGCTGATGTTCTTTCACTGATAGTAAATGCCCAAGCTATCCTTACTTATTGCTCTTTTGTTCATTTGGGTTAGTAAGCAAAATCACAGAGAGCAAAATGTGAATGAATATCAGTGGATGTAAATAGTAACCGGTGGTGGAACGAGAGGTAGACAAGTTCGCCTGAAGGTAATTTTTCATCATCATATTAATACTTCCTTTTTAGTAGTGGTTAGCATGTCCGTCTCTCAGGAATAAGGTCCTGGGTTCAGTTCCCTGGCTTGGGTTTCTGTGTGGAGTTTGCATGGGTTTCCTCCGGGTACTCCAGTTTCCTCCCACAGTCCAAAGACATGTACATTAGGCTTACTGGCTGTTTCAGATTTACACAATTAGTGTAAGAGTGAGTGTGAACAGCTGTGTGTGTTTTGCCCTGATATGGTCTGCTGAGCTGCTGTTCAGGTTCTAGCCTGTCTTTGCTCAGTGTCGGCTGAGATAGGCTTCAGCATCCCCAGCACCCAGGTAAGATTAAGGCGTTCATCAAATGAGTGAGTGAGTAATTCCTTTTCCATTTTAAAACTTTCTCTCTCGCTGTCTCTCTCCTCGCAGCACAAGAACTACACGCTGATAATGGTGGACCCTGACGCCCCCAGTCGTACTAAACCCACTCAGGCCCAATGGAGGCACTGGCTGATGGCTGATATAAAGGTAAGTGACGAAAAATATGCTGTGTGTGGACATCATTTCCTAGCAGCACATTGCCCTTGCACAAGCATTTAACATAAAAGCTCCAGAATGCTCATGACTGACTGGAAAGGTAAATATGCTATATGGCTAATAGTTTATTGAAACCTGACCATCATACTCATATGCAGTCATATTCCCACACCCATGCTCCAAAGTCTGTAGGAAATCCTTCCCAGAAGAGTTCATGTTGTTGTAATGGTGAATCTGGGGTTATCTTTGGAATGGGATCTTCACAAAGCATGTAGAAGTACACAAAATTTGAAGATTAAATTAAATCTTAAATTAAGATTTTTAATAACATTCTAGTGGCTCTCAAATACGCCTGCTTTCAAACCAAGGATATCAGAAGCCCATGAGATATAAATCATACGGCTTCCTTTTTTTGGACAAGCAATGCTACACATTTTCAAACTAGCTGAGGCGGGGTACACGCTGAAACTAGCTGAGGCGGGGTACACGCTGAACAGGTTGCTAGTCTTCTGCAGGGCTAACACAGACACCAACAACCGTTCAAAATTTGGTACAGTCTAGAGTAGTCAATTAAACTAATGTGCGTGTCTTTGGATTGTTGGAGGAAACTGGAGTACCCTGAAGAAATCTGCGCAAGCATAGAGAGAAGATGCAAGCTCCACACAGAGAGGCTGTGGAGATACGAGCCCTGAAGCTTCATGTTGTGAGGCAACAATGCTGTCGTGCCACCATGACAACCCCCATACCCCCATCCCCCCTCCCCGGCCTAGACGATCACACCATTAACCTTTCCCCCGCATGTAATCAAGTGTTATGTATATTTAGGACGGCAAGGTTAGCATGTCTGCTTCACAACAAGAATGTCCTAGGTTCAGGTCCTGCGCTTTCTCAGGGCATTTCTGTGTGGAGTTCGCATTCTCCCCACACGGGTTTCCACTGGGTGCTTTAGTTTCCTCCATGCACATTGAGGTAATTGTCTGTTCCAAATGCCAGTAGGTGTGAGTGTGAATGGTTGTGCGTGTGTGTTGGCCCTGTGATGAATTATCTGGTGTGCTGATCATGGTGTACCCCGTCTTCACGCAGTTTCAGCTGAGATAGGCTTCAGCCTTCCCGTGACCCTAATAGAATTAAGCAGTACAGCAAATGAGTGAGTGAGAGATAATGTAAATTTATATATTCATGTAAGATATTTAGTGGAAATGACTTAACGTTGTAATGTCATATTTATTATACAAGCAGTGTAATATACAGAATATAATATTATCGTTGCAGTTCAGAGTCAGCGAATTAACAGTTTAGCTTGCACATGTGGGTTTCTAATTTAGTCGATGGTGAGAAAGGGATAAAAACAGTACAGCCTTATTTACATATAAAGTTTCTTTGGTTTAAAATGTGTAATTCATTTATTTATTTATTTTAAATTAGTATTGTTGCTGGAGCTGAGATAGTCATTAGAGAAGTCGACATATTTGGTGATAGAAATAATTATTGCAGCTCTTCCTGTAACACAGTATAATTGCAGATAACGTATATTGCGAAAAGATAATTCTGTAACATCAGATGTTCCCCCAGTCTAGCCTTACACTTCTAATGAACTTTAAAACCCAAATAAATAGAACCATACACTGATAAAATAGACAAAGATAAAGCGTGGATTTGGCACGCACAGTCCTGGACATAATGTGTAAAAGGAAAAGGTGTCAAAAACACTTCGTTGGGCAAACAATTCCTGGATCATGCCGACTGTATCTGCACCTTCCATGTGCTTCACACTTGTGCTGCGTTTCCGATGCGTTGCATAATGACTGAATAAAAATATCACGTTAGTCATCAGGAGATGGAGAGCCAGATTCAGCAGCGGAAACACGGGTGTTTCAGCTCAAACGAAACTTTCCAAATACTCAGCATTTGAGTCGATTCTCATTCCCTCGCTCTCTCTTTCTCTTCCATTGTTTCTCAACCTTCTTTGAGGGCCCCCAAGGCAACTATTCACTCAGAGAAGCACCCGGTGTCATTGCTCATATCCAATAAACTGACACTTATCACTTTCACAAGGCGAAGAAGCTGAAGTTTGAGCAATGTTTCTCCTTGCGTAGCACTTTAGTATTTATTATGATAAGTGTTTGTGACAGACGGGTGGGCGACCATTTCTTCTGTATGACAGCAACAACTGCACGTCAGTTCTCTCGAGCTTGAGTGCCGGGAAAGAGTGGTGTGAGTGAGCGAGACAGCAAAAGATGAGTGTGAGGCCCAGATGGCCTCGTACAACTCATTAGTACTCTTTTTCTCTTACAGTTAAAATAAACATAAATGTTAGAATGGCTTAATTTTAGATTTGTGAATTACTACCACAGTGGCTCTACCTGTGTGGGTGATAAGGCTGAATTATCATACTGCAATAAGAATATTTCCTGAAAAACTGAATAAATACCGAGTTGATTAGTGTTAGACGTACACTTGCTATTAAAAATGCCAGATGAGACAAGGTGGAATTATTAAGATTTGCATAGGGGCCTTTGAACTCTACACTAATAAGAGACACCATCTGGAAGCCCCGCCCCTTTTGTCATTTCATGCTTAAATTTCTCACTTGAAAGACGCCCTAAGCTTAGCTTTCTGCCAAGCTAAATGGAGAATATTTTACTCTTCTAACATTAGACAAGTTTACTCTTAACATTGATTATTATTTTACTCTCTTGTAACCTGCCTCTCACACTGCCTCTTGGCCAAAAGATATTATCTATATCTATTGCGGGGGGGGTTTGTTTGTTTGTTTGTTTTCTCATGTAGTATATTCTAAAACAATTATTTGTCTCAGGTTTGGTGGATATTACTGAATTACCCTCTTTCCGTCTCAGGCGCTATTCAGTAATATCACCATTAGAGAATAATTCTTATTTATTAATCATTTAGAATCTTTTCTCATTTCTGATTGGTGGAAGGCCATCAACAAATTCTTTGTGTTCTTTTGTGATCTGACTTAATTACATCATTGATGTTGTATAAATGGAACATTATTTGTGAACATCCCTCGCTCTGACCCTCCTCCCAGAGAAAGCTACCCAGAAAATGGACTCGCACCGGCTATGATACGCTTTCCTTCAAACACCTTCATTAGGCCAAACTGCACTGACTACTCACTCACAGCTAGCATAATAACGTGTCTGTTTACTTTGAAAATATTTTTGAAAGAATAATGAAGCAACTTTTGAAATTGGACTTCAGCCTCAACAGATCACTCTCTCGATCAAATAATTCTCTGTATCATAATTCTCATTTAATAACTACTTAATGTAAAAAAGTTTTACCATAATTGACAGAAATGTTGGGCCATTTTTCTGCTTTAAATAAGATTTCGCCTTCACAGTGTGGAAGTTACCTGAAGGGAGGAACAGTGATTATCTCAGTAGAGTGGCACCTGCAAAGGAGGTGGATGTACTGGGAAGAAAGTGAACAGTCAGTTCTCAAAGTTGATATTTTGGAAGCAGGAAAAAAAAAAATAAGCGTAAGGATCTGAATGACTTTGACAAGAGCCACGCTGTGATGGCTAAACGACTAGATCTGTTCATCTCCAGCAGGCAGGTGTTGTGGGGTGTCCCTGATATGCAGTACCTGTAAAAGTGGACCAGTTGGACAACCAGTGAACTGGCAAGAGTGTCATGGGTGCCCAAGGCTAATACATCTGGTCTGATCCCACAGAAGAGTCTACCTGTTGTTCCTCTTCAGGGTTGGATGGCATGAAAACCCAGTTTGTGTGTTCCTTTGCCAGTCAGCCGAGACGCGTCCAAACAAATGATATTGATACATGATATCGATCTGATATTATATACCACTACTCCACTAACTATAGTTTCACTGTACTAGACCTATTCCTTACACACTCCGAGGAAGGATTTATCAATCAAATTTAGCCATACAGGTATTATTATAATAATCTTAATTAAGTGATTAATCAAAAGGCTTTGTTTTGTATTCTGCTTGTAGGTGTCACGTTAAAAATGCTTATCAGTCTGGAGTTCATACACCAGAGATCCTGAACACACACACACACACACACACACACACACTCACACACACACACACACACACACACACACACACACACACACACACACACACACACACACACACAGCCGTGCAAGTAATTTTCTCCTCTTTAAACATCGGTGGCGTACAAAAACAGCATCACGTCTACTTTGGCAGGTGATGAAAACATTAATAGACAGTGGGTATGATATGGTATGGCAGGTTTCCCCAGGATCGCTAATGGTGTTGCTGTAGTAACTGATCTTCATTTCAGAATCACTATTTTTTAACAAAAATACTTAGTAAACAGAGTAAGTATGTAACTTTGAGGAGGAAAGCACTGGAGAAGGTTAGCATGAACTTTCTTAATGTATTAAAATTTTCACTGTCCAGACCCAATAAAAGGGGAAACACTTCTGATGAGTTGAATCGAAGTGTTTAGAATAACACTGTATAACTTTCGGTGTTGTGTATAGAATATTACATGTAAGCACTCTAGTACACCATCTCTATCAAACCTCATAGTTCTCCCTCCATTCTTTCTCTCATACACACGCACACACACACACGGAAGCGTCTCCTCCCCGTCTGGCCAGGAGACACACCATGAATAAACAAATGTATTTCAGGTGCTTAGACAGACAACCTCTCAATACCCTGTCAGTGTGTAGGTGGTGGCATGCCGCCCGTCCGCTCCCCGATTGGCCGGCAGGTCGTGCTGGATGCATGATGAGTAGCCATGGTTGGTCAGAGGTTTAATGAGGCAGGTGGGAGGTGAGTAATTGCTACAGTGACTTCCTCTGACCTCGCTTAAGGTATAATAACGTCCCGTGTGAATGTGTGGAATTAGGTGTCCTGGAATACTCTGGGGCTTCATGTGCCACACAAATGAACGCTTCCCCTCTCACTCATATACTCCTTATTTAGAAGTCTGCCCTGTAATTCCTTTTTTTAGAAATTAAATTACAACTATGATTTGACTTGTTACGCCCCCATGCAAGCAGATGTAATGACAGCTGCGTATTGCATGTGGATAACGAAATATATTGTTCTTAATGTCCAGCTCTATAGTAAGGAGGCAAATGCATCATGTATCATGACCTTAGTGTTACAGTAAGCATTATATCCTATTCACAATATCCACATTTTATATACGCCCTAGCAGAACACAGCAGACTATACAGCTTAGTAACCTCTAGCAAGCCAGACGAGAAGGAGACTTAACTGTAGGTGTTTTACTAAATGAGATTATTTAAAAGAAAGTGTAACACAACAAAGCCGTTCTACAGTGTTTTTTAGCCTTTATTAACTAACATCAACTAATTTTAGCATTAAATTTTACACATATTATTCAGCTACGTGCAGTTTCATTGTGTGTGTGTGTGCATGGTAACATGGATTATGTGGTCTCATGTATTTTAAAACACCTATATTTAAAACAAAAATACTGACATCTATAAGGTAGTCAATTGATATTTATATCGGTTAAATATGACACAATAAAGTTTTCTTTAAATTACACTTTGGAAGCAGCTGATTTGACTGTTGACTGTTTAAATTGTAAACGGTTTTTGTACTTTATTTATATAAAAAATTATATTTAAAAAAATTCCCTTTGATAGTATTATTATTATTATATTTGATTATTTAATTTTTAAGACATTTATTAAAAGTATAATCAAAGTATAATATAGTCTTTATCACTTCAGCTACAACTGACTATATCTTATAACAATAAATAAATTCAAGAATATTTTATCTTTTACTCTATATGAGTTGGGTTTTAGGTATGTAGATGGAAGCTGAAAGCATTGGTGGTCCAGATCTTATAACTCAGAAGTCTCTATGTTAAAGAATAATCTTTGGCAGTCAGTGGTGGCAAACAACTCTGTTCCAATCAAAATTATAATGAAACTACAAAAGCTTTATCTGTCTGCTTCTATTTCATTCAGTTATTCATTAATTTTTTTTTATGCTGCTTATTCGTTTTTGGGTCACGGGCAGCTTTGGGCCAATCCCAGCTGACATTGGGTTGCCAGTCCATCACGGTGTTGAGACTGTGAGACCAGCCATTAACACCCATTCACACCTCTGAGCAATTTAGATTGTAGGAAGAAACCAGAGCACCCAGAGGAAACCCTCATAAGCACGAGAAGAACATGCAACTCCATACAGCAAGGCTTAAGTCAGCCACAAGTTTCGAATCTAAAAAATGTCTTGCTGTGAGGTGACAGTGCTAACCATCACCATGCCGCCCATAGCCAAAATTACAGGAACAATTTACAGAAGAATAAGGTGGATGATTCAGGACATGAAATTGGTCTTTTGTTTCAGTTTCTGTTTCAGCTGACAAAATCCTACTCAAGCCCACATCCCAGCTAATTCCAGAGAGAACCTGATTTAAATCTTTTTACTTTATAGTTTGAGGAAATTGTGTACTGAAACCTTTAATTATAACTTTCCCCTAAGAAATAACGGTATTAGAGTAACTCCTAAAATAATGTACTATACACACCAGATGGATTTAAACACATTAAAAGAACCAAAACTAGACTTTTCTGTTTATGTGTTAAAACAGAGAAAGCATTTTCCTTTGTTTTAATTTTTAGTCTGTGTTATGTTGTGAGTATGTGAAGAAAATGGTGAGGTGTCATCTGTAGTTTTCACTTCCTTTCTGCCAAATGCAGTTGTGTCATCATGCTCATTTTAAAAGTGTAATAATAGCTTTATTTTCAGCTTTTAAATATGACCCTGCCAGGAATTTTTGTTGTTGGTCTTAGGTGGTGACTAGCTGCAATTACTAGCGAATCTCTGGACCTTCCCATATGATGTCATGTTTTTAGTCTGCCATCTTTTTGGCAAAAAAAATAATGATAATAATTGATTCAGGCGTCATTTTTTTCATGAGGGAGTGAAGCTGGTTAAAACTTACTGTCACTATTCAATAATATATGTAAAATCACAGCATGAAGTGTAAGATGTGAGCCATGGCATTCAAATGGCATAATTTCAAATCACATGACCACTGCTTACTTTAGAAGAGCTTATGTTTTATTCGTGGGCTCCAGGAATAATGCATTCTGCATTCACTGACTTACTTAAATTGACAGCCAGAAGCCTGTCCTATCACGGATAACTCAGAGTTGGACAGGATGAGTACAAGACTTTTTTTTTTTTTTTCCCCTACCTTGTCACTTGACACATATGGCACACTAAGGCAAGCTAAGCAAGGTTCTGTCTGTCTAGTTTGGGCAGCTGTATATATGATGTGATGTTGGTTATTTTTAAGAGCATCATTAAAGGAATGTTGTCGTTTTCTTCATAGCGGTAAATGGGAAGTATTGGTCTTACGGGTGATGTATCTAGATGACACATTTTAACACTGTGTCATTGACATAATTTCCACTGAACTGTCAGAAAGATGGCGTGATACCATATTTAAATTAAATTAAAGTTATTCCCATTTATTTAGAATGACTGTGATACAGTAATCCTATGTTGTCATTTAGGTTTAGGTGGTAATTTTTTCATTTATGACGGGATGATGTAAATAAAGGCAGCACGGTGGCGTTATGGTTAGCACGTCCACCACACAGCAAGAAGGTTCTGGGCTCTGCGAGGACGTTTCTGTTTGGATGTTGCATGGGTTCTTCCGGGTACTCCGGTTTCCTCCCACTGACATACACAGTAGGCATCTCGGCTGTTCTAAATTGCCCCTAGGTGTGAGTATGTGTGTGAATGGTTGTGGGTGCTGCCCTGCGATGGTCTGGCGAAATGTTCAGGGTGTACCCTGCCTTCGCCCATTGTCGGCTGAGAGACTCCAGCCTCTCCCCGACCCCAGTAGGATCAAGTGGTTTGGGAAGTGAGTGAGTGACATAAATTACATCCTTGCAACTAGCAGTGTTATTTGTGGAGCTGCTCTAGCAGTGGACAGAAGTAGTATAGGTTTATCTACAGACATGTTAATCATCATTCTCATCTCAGTTTCTTCCCTGTCTTCTGTTTTTTGGTAAACGATAACCTAATGTATGATTAAGTAATTAACTATAAGCCACAATCCATGTGTAGGTGGTAAATTTGCTGGTGCCAGAGATGCTATGTTTGTTATTAACTTGTAAGCAGGTTGCTTCTCTATATTTAGAGATTTTTTATTTTTATTAAACTAAGTTAACTTTAAGGGTGCCTGGGTTACATGGTTAGAGTGCATCTTGTATGAATGTATCCTGCCTATGCAGTATGTCCATTTGATTTTTTGATATTTTTTTCCCCTTCGTATCGTAATTTGACCTTTTACCCTGTGAAAGGTGCTTTTGTCGCTGTATTTACACCATGTTCAGTGCGTCACTTCCTCTTGTTTGGCAGCTCTTGTACAGATGGATCGTTTCTCCCACTTTGCTGCCAACTCGCCACTCACAATCAGCTGCCAGCCGAAGCCACCACTCGAGATTTCTGGCACCGATCGCAAATCGGAAAGCGTTTTCTGTTATTGTTCCTGCCATGTTTTTCCTCACCAGAACTAATCACTTCATGCTCTTCGGCTCTTTGTCCGTTCTGCCTCTGTAACAGTTACCATGTGACCATTTTCAGATCAAATGACTGAGCACTTGAACCGCTCTTAAAACTCTGTGATTGTTTATGATTATAGCTCTTTTATTCATTTTACCAGCATCTATCTTTTTCACAGTGTACTTAGCTTTTAAACAACGTGTCTAAAATGGCATTAAACGCTATCCAGCCACCGGTCTCTCATGTTGCAGGGTTTCTTTTATGGTTGTGTGAGTACAGCTAACATTGCTACCTGTGTCTGTACACTATTCCTTAATTCTCATGTACGATAGTAGTAGCACTCTTGATGCATTTTTAAAGCTTGTCATGTTAAATATTGATTAAATATTTTCTCTTTATTGTAGTTTTTTTTTTTATGTCGGATTTTTTTTTTTTTTGGGAATCTTTGCTTAGGGCCGATTCATTTTATGTAATCCCCTGGATTTTTTCAAGGATATGATTATCGTACATCCTTTGCATCGACTATTACCATGAAACGCAATTCATCATCCATCCACTAGATGGCAGCCACCTATTCCAAATAAACATCTAGTCATTCATGGTTCAGGAAAAATTGCAAGCTAGCTTGTCACTATCAAGTGTTGTAATAAAAGGAAAGTGAATAAAGAGAAAAAAGTGACCGCTGCGTAAGCTTATAATTTTGTCATGCAGATTTCATAGTTTCCCATTTCGAAAAGATATTCAGTGATTATTCGGCTCGCAATGACCTAGAAATTTAGTTATGTGGCCCTCAATGAAAATGAGTTTGACACCCCTGATCTAGAGCATTTCTTTATATGTGTGGACACATTCCTACAGTGTTACCATTGATAAGAATATACTGTCATCCAATACTTCTGAGATTTTTATTTATTTATTTATTTATTTATTTAAAAATTAATTATTTGGACATAATGGTGGATCACATACTACGAACCTCAAGAGATCATATATATGAGTGGTTCTAATAGAATTTATTTAAATATTATTAAAATAAAATGGGAAAATATGATCTATTTCAGGGGCATTTTCAAACAAATGCATATTTCTGAAGAACAATGAATGTGTGTGTATGAATTCAGCACCTTATTTTTATAACTATGAGCGCATTCTGGCAATGTTCCAGCTATTCTTAATTGTTCTGTTAATTTAAAACATTTTATGGTGCTTTGTGTAAAATTTCACCATAAAAGGACAGCGAAAACCACATAACTCTGGCCAAATATCATTCCTTCTTCCTTCCAAACCATTAAACCAGGTTTTCTTTCTTGACCGCAGTTTGTTTGCGCAACTGACGTCTGCTGATCCATTCTTTACTGAAACAGGAATTGATAATGAAGTTATTAATTCCAGTGGAGCAGATGGTGATGAGAAGAGGAGCCTTCAGGAGCCGTAATGCCCTCCTAGTTTAGCGCCCGCCATGCCTGACCTGCTCCGGCTCCCAATTCCCTCCTGCTCTCACACTCTCGCACTTCAATCATGGAGCATTACCAAGAACGCTCCCCAAACAGCTTGTTCTGCTTCTAACTAACTTTCCCTCCAGATTGTCATCCCTCTCCCTCCCTCTCTCCCTCCCTCTTCTTGAGCACTCTCCTTCTCTCTTTTTCTTCTCACTCTCTTTTTCTCTGTTATGCCACAGTGTATTCTCTGTGTGTGTGTGTGTGTGTGTGTGTGTGTGTGTGTGTGTGAATGCAGATGTTCTTGTTTTCCATGTTGACAGTAATGAACAGGAGAGTCATTAGCAAAGGAGAGGAGTTTACTTATGTAAATAAACTGTTGGGTGAAAAACCCGTATTTACTTTCCAGCCTAATAGTCCACCCACAGATCACAATATTGTACCGTTTAAGAGCAGAAGTGGGTAAATTAGATGATCATTTGCAGCAATTGTGCATTATGATTCCAGGATTTGAATACTAGTGAAGTTTTGTGGGTGGCGAGGCAGACTATAAACCTTTGTTCCAGTTGTTTAAAAGTTATTTGCTGATTAGTTTTGAAGCACGAAGAGATGTTTATTATTTACCAGTTTTTGCAACAGCTGCCAGTATAGCATGGATTTTAAATAGTATTAATAATAATGTTTTTCTTTTGCTAATGAAGAATTTTTATACCTTCCTTATATGCAAACTAAAATAAAATGATTACTAAAAATTATAATGAAATGATTAGTGCATCATTTAATAGTGCACACACTGCAAGTAGTTGGGAGAGAAGAGCAAATTTTTGTCCTGCTCTCTTTGTCTCCCTGTATGTTTCCATCTATCTGTCCGGCCATCCATCCATTCTCTCTCTCTCTCTCTTTCTCTCTCTCTCTCTCTCTGTTTCTACCCTCACTATCCTAAAACTTGGCAGGGTCTCTCTCTTTTACTCTCGAAACCACCTCAATTCTTCATGGCATGGATTCTACAAGATGTTGGAAACATTCTTTTCGACATCCTGGTTGGTGTTGACATGATTGCATCACGCAGTTCCTGCATATTTTTCAGGTGCCGTTCTGCCTCATCCCAAACGTGTTCTATTGGATTCAGATCCTGGGGACTGAAAAGGCCAGCGGAGAAGACTGAACTCCTTTTATTCATGAAACTACTTTGAGATTACTTTTGCGTTGTGACATGGTGTGTTATCATCAAAGTGGAATTAGTCATTTGAAAAGGTTTAAATTGTGGCCATGAAGGAATAAGCATGGACAGTAATAAAGTAAAAATATTCCCCACCATTATACCACCACCAGGCCGGACTGTTCACTCAAAAATAATTCTGATCCCACGTTACTATCTGTGTGTTTTAACAGAAGCCAGGCTTCATACGGTGTTTCCAGTCTTGAACTGTCCAGCTTTGATAATCGTGTACCCGCTGCAGTCTCAGCTTTGTGATCTTGGGTATTCAGCACTGTATGTGCTGTTGTGCATTCTGAGCCGCTTTTCTGCTCAGCACAGTTGTACAGAGTGGATATTTTAAGGTTTTCTTTCTGTCAGCTCAAACCAGACTGACCTTTCTCATCTGTGTAAACTTTACAGACTGTTTTGTGTGAAAATCTCAGGAAATGAGCACTTATAGGAATTCTCAAACCATCATGCCTCAGTCAAAAATCACAGAGATCACAATTTTTTCTCCGTTCTGATGGTTGATGTGAGTATTACCCAAAGTTACTGACTCTGGCTCATATCTTCAGCATTGTATGTATTGAAGAACTGCTACGTGATTGGCTGAATCAGATGAATGAGGTACATGTCTCTCTAATAAAGTGATCAGTGCCTATCTCTCGTTCACGCTCTTTATGTTTTGAAATCTCTGTGTTAATATACAGTTTATACGTCACTCCCTGTCTCTATATTTATTACACAGAAGTGTGTGTGTTAGATAGAGTAGAGCGCTCCAAGTTGGTTTCTGGTAGTTTGCCTCAGAGGCAAGAACAAGCTGCAGGACACTCATTCACACACAGAGAAAGTATTGTGTCTGCTATCTGTGCAGCTGTGTGTGAGCGTGTGAATGTGTGTGCCTTAAGCACCTTTAAGTACAGTGTGCTTACAGGGAAACACTGCTCTGCCTTAAGCACGTTATCGCGTCCAACTCACAGTAAGAAGGTCCTGGGTTTGAGTCCCAGGCTCAGAGAGGGCGTCTCTGTGTGGAGTTTGCATGTTCTCTCCGTGCTTATATGGGTTTCCTCCGGGTACTCCGGTTTCCTCCCAGTGCAAAGACATGCACATTAGGCTAACCGGCTGTTCCAATGTGTGTGAGTGTGACTGGTTGTTTGTGTATGGTCAAAGACCCATCCTTGCCCTGAGTCGGCTGAGATAGGCTCCAGCCTCCCCGCGACCCTAGCAGGATTAACCGGATCGACAAATGAGTGAGAGAGTGTAATTTCTTCGAACTCCCAGTGTGTGTGTGTGTGTGTGTGTGTGTGTGTGTGTGTGTGTTTGTTCACAAAGCTGAAAAAGCTGTTACGCTCTGTAAGTGACTCCTGGCCTCATCTGTAGGGTCAGTGACATGGTGAAAATCTGTAGGAGTTTGTTATGCCAAGCCCTCACCGAGTTCTGGATACTGTTGTTTATTTTATTTTTTTTGTGGGGGGGGGATCAAGGTGCTGTTTACACTGATTGCAGCCTTTCAGTTTATTGAATACTGGAATACTGTGTGTATGTGTGTGCGTGGGTGGCTAAACGCTCATGCGTGTGTGTGTGTGTGTGTGTGTGTGTGTGTGTGTGTGTGTGTGTGTGTGTGTCACTCAGGACATATTTGTCTTTGTATTTAAAGAATGTGACGTTTTCGCTTCATTTGTTAGGTGTTATTAGGGCCCCAGTGCTTGTTCACATGGTATAATTTCCCTCAGCTCGCAGCTCGTTTCCCCCAGTGTGACAGACGCTTTCCTTCAACGAGCCGGCACACACGCCCATCTTTACTCTCAGAGGACTGAAAAAAAAAAAAACTAAAGAAAGAAAAGAAACAAAGAAGGAAAAGAGGAACTTTTATCAACTAAAACTTAAAAAAAAGAAATCTTCAAACTGCTTTCTAGTGCGAATCCAGAGAGACTTCATCGTGCCCTTGTTTCAAACGGATTGCACTGCTGTGGTGCTCCTCTTACTGAAGTTTCAGCCCAGATACTAGCAGGAGAACCTCACACAGATGGGCAGCGGTGGCCCGGTGGTAGTGTGCTGGCTTACTGCTCCGAAGGTCATGTAAAAGAAGCATTGCTGTTATTCGTAAAGCGTAGGCCATTGAGTTGCCGTCAGCGTGTTTCTGTCCTGTGATGGCCTTCGGCCGGAGTCGGTTGAGATGGGCGCCAGCCTCCCTGTGACCCTAATTAGGATTAAGCAGCTCAGAAAACGAATGAATGAACCTCACACAGATATTATATTCTCTTCATTAGTGTCCTATTGTTTAAAGAATCGACTGCAAATCCAGGAAAATGCACTAAACTAACCCTGTATTCTTATTCGAATCAATAAATCAGTCACATCAGACGTGAGCTGCTCAAATGAGCCGCAAGGTGTGAGCCAAAGGACAGAGGCGACGTGCTGCGTTAATGTGAAATGTTCTGGTGATTCAGACTAATGAACAAAAAACAAATGAAAAGATGATCAGTGAGAGTAACACTGTTCGTAAAGAGGCGGGTGGCAGCATCACATCTCACGGAGGGGCATCTGCATGCTTTCAACCCTCTGTGGTTGGTGGTGGTCATGTGATATTAAAAGCAACACTTGATGGGTGGGAATTGGATACGACTAAATTAGGGGAGAAAATGGGGGACCTTTTGTATTTATTTGACTGGGACGGCACGGTGGTGTAGTGGTTAGCACTTCCACCTCACAGCAAGAAGGTCCTCGGTTCGACCCCCGTGGCCAGTGAGGACGTTTCTGTGAGGAGTTTGCATGTTCTCCTTGGTCTTGCATGGGTTCCCTCCAGGTACTTCGGTTTCATCCCACAGTCCTAAGACACACACATTTGACTAATTCGCTTTTATAAATTGCTCCTAAGTGTGAGTGTGAGTGTGAGTGTGAATGGTTGTGTATGGGTTGGCCCTGCAATGGTCCGGTGAGTGGTCAGCTGAGATAGGCTTCAGCCTCCCCGCCACCCTGATAAAGGACAAAAGCAGTTCAGAAAAAAAAATTTGTTTACCGTCTCTAAAAATGTTAACTTTTCCCAAGTAATCCTGTTCATTTCTCCTTTGGCCTAATTTACAAAAAAATTTGTATTTTTGAGATTTAAATACCTTGGAATTTGTGTTTAAGGACCGGATTAAAAAAATAGACTACAGGGGAAGGGCGCTCCTGACGAAAGGACCATTTCATAATATGCCAATATAGAACAAGCGAACCAAGTTTAAAAGCCCCAGCATCAGCGCGCGGCAGGTAAATGTCCAGAAACCTAATGTACAGTTTTGCCCCTGTGACCTTGAAGAGTAGGTCAAGGTCACTCACACAGAAACTCATCCTAGCACTCATAGTAGTGAACAAGCATATTAAGTTTGAAAGCCCCAGCTTCAGCAGGGGGCAAGTAAATGTCCGGAAACTAACGTGTGGCAGGCAAACAGACAGACAGACGGACAGAACTCGTTCCTATAGCTCCTGAGGGGCGGGAGCTAAAAACCTTAAAACCATAAACCCGCTATTTTAAATTACAGATTTGTAAACAAAACAATCTAAAAAATTTGTGTCAGTTTCCAAAACCACAAAGCTTCCATTTCTTATTTAATCGAAACTTAACATTAACCAACGTGTCCATCCGCCCTGAATTCACTTTCCCTACACCGATGCTGAGATGTTGTTAAAATGGCATGAAGTTGCTTTTTTTCCCCCAAGTAATTTGTTTGTGGTGCATTAATAAATAAAATATATATTTTTATATAATTATGATAAGCTGCAAATTATCAATCTTCTTTGACAACTGTTTATTTCACCCGTGCATGTGGTGTGCCCCCTCCTCCTTCCCGTCGGAGCCTCACACTTTGCCGCAGGAACATCTGTGTACATATGGGCTGCAGGTAGCGGAGTGCGCTTCAGGCCCACTAATGATGAGCGTTGCTGCCCTCTTGCTTCCTCTCTCTGTTGCGATGCTGCTCGCTTTTCCACTAACACGCTAACGCACAGCCTGACAGATTTACCAACATATGCGTAACCATTGTTGTTGTTTTTTTGCGTTCAGAAAACAATCCAGCAGAGTAGTTCATTTGCCGCAGAGTGCCGCTAACCTCAAGAGCCACCTGTATCTCGGAACGAGAGGGTGGGCGCCGTACACGTCTGTTTCTCATCCACCCTTGCCATTCTTTATTTTTCTTAATCCATTGCTGTTTTAATTCCATATTTAGGAGACCTGAAAACGTGTGAACTTGAACAGATTTTGTACAACTTTGCAAATTGTCAGTGTCAATCACTCTCCACACACTTAACTACAGCTTAATTGGAATTTCTTATAGACTCAGGCTTTGTTAGTTTTGTTCAGAAACCTTTCAATTATGGAAATAATGTCTAACAGAGATCAGCTACAACCTAAAAAGAGCAACCTAAGAGAATAATTGATCTACTTTTATATTACAGTCTTCTGAAATCTATGCATGAATGGAAAGTTCTCGGATTTGAAATTCCCATTTGCCAAAAAAAAAAAAAAAAAAACAGTTAAAAAACAAACAAAAAAAACCCCTAAAAGACCTCCTTTGTTTGTGAATGAATTTAACCTGAAGAGGAACATTTTTGTAGCATTGTGCAAGCTAAATGCTAAATGAGAAGAGGGGACTACTTGAGCTCAAGCACGCACACACCCACACACTCAGTCTCACTCCATGCAGTTTGGATTACGGTTCTTCCCTGATGGAGGGTCCAGCACATTTGACAATGGGTCTTTAACGTGGAAGGCCATCTGTAGGTGTTCTGGAGTCTGAAGGGGGTTTCTCTGTCTCACTCAGCTGTACTCTGAAGTGCTGCCGTGTACAGGTCACTGACCTGCCACTCCTTCTATATGCACACCCATTTACACACACAAAAACACACACACACACACACACACACACACATAACAGGGTCAAGTAAACACAAGGCCTGACGAGGAATGCAAGAAATGATTTTAGTTGAACTAAAGTACAAGGCAAGTGTGTTTACACATATCTGTTACACTCACAGAAAAAAGCGGTATGTTATCATTGGGGTGGTACGTTCAAGGGTCTGTCTTGGGTTTCTTTAGTGTGTATCTTAAAGGTAATTAAAGGTAAAATTTTGACGGTTTCGCGGCATAGTGGTTAGCACTGTCCACTTACAACAGGAAGGTTCTGGGTTCAAACCCCATGCTAGGTGAGGGCGTTTCTGTGTGGAGTTTGCATGTCCTCCCCGTTCTTGTGTGGGTTTCATCTGGGTGCTCTGGTTTCCTTCCGATAGTCCAAAGAGATGCACGATAGGCTAACTGTATAGTCTCGTTTGTACCTACGTGTGAGTATGAGTGTTAATGTTTGTGTGTGTTGGCCCTGTGACTGTCTGGCTAGCTGTTTTAGGGTGTTCCCTGCTGTGACCCAGAGTCAGACGTGATGGATTCCAGCCTCCCCGCAACCCTAATAAAGGATAAATGGGTGTGGAAAATGACTCAAATTACAAAAGGGTGTAGCCTTGATGGTGCCACCACAGCGACAAAGAAAGGTATAGTTTAGAACCTTTTTGCCAAGAGTGTATGCGCACATTTGAAGAATGTAAGATGTGTGTGGTGGAAATGTTTTTGTATGTATTTGTGTGGTTGTGTAGTGCTTGTAAGGAGGCTGGGATCTTGAGATTGCTACCACATGTTGCTTGTCACTGTGATTCTCCATTTGCGATGTGGGCTGCTTTGGTTACTGTGATCTCTCTCTCTCTCTCTCTCTCTCTCTCTTACTTTTTATCTATCTCCCTCTCTCTGTCTTATATAATAATAATAATCCTCCTTTCCATCTTCCATCCACGCATACCATCCTCTCGCCTCACATAGCCTGCCAAACACATACCATCACTATAACAACTGCTTTCCTCATGGTGAGCGCAGCTCCTGTTGCCACAGCAAGGTAAGTGGAGAAGCTTTCTGTTGGTGTAGCCTGGCTTCACCCCACTCACTCATACACACTTCAGAAGAGCGTAGGCTACACGTCACCCGACTCTTGGAAGTCAAATCCACAGAGTGGGCCGACAACAGCAAGGCATTCTCACCTCATACCCCACCTGATAACCTGGGCTTGTTGTTGTTTTGCTGTTACATCTGTATAGTGGGTGGTGGTATAAACCTAAAAGGTGAACCAGCAATCAATCAATAAAAGAGTTGCAAAGAGCATCACTACACGCCTGTTACAAATGTAATATTCTGTGCTAGGGATATTTGCACTTCGTGTGCTAGAGTAAGTTCCACTTCCTGAACTATGACTTGATAGTTCTGAGGCTCTTCAAGTGGCACAACAGAAAAGAGTCATGTGTTTAAACAGCAGTGATGCTGCAGCCATTTGGTGGGAGGGACGGCATTACTCTGTCCTATCAATCAAGACACAAGCCATGGGCATCCGTGACCTCATGTATCCCTCAGTATCCAGAGTGTTCAGCTTCCCAGCACTTAGGAAAGATGCAGTAGGCTTTCATGTGCTCTTTGTCCTCTCCTGCTGATTCTCTACTAACACAGAGTTGTTGCAGGAATGTTGCTGCGGTTGATGCATTTGATGTTTCCATGCATTATCCCTTTGCCACCAATGCCTACACACCGGGCCACTTCTGGGCTTGTTTCAGGGAGAGGCCCATAATCATACATCTGCTTTCACATACTATGGGAGAATTGCTTCTGAACCTTTGAGCGATTATCACAATTCCATACACCACTTTTGTACACTAGCTTTATCAGTTTGCTATTTCTTCTTCTTTTTTGCTACCACCACTGAAGCAGCAAAGAACAGTGCTTTCTGGATCCATGCATTCCATCGAGTAGAAATATATGCATATTACGTTTTATACAAGCCTTTACATCACAGGCATGAGCTCCACTACAGTGGTCCTTACGTGAGACTTATACAGTCCTATACAGTATATCAGTAAGGTGTTCCATCTCCTCCACTGACCAAAACAGCCATCATCTGCCATCACAGAACATGAAACAGAAAGCAGATAGCATTGACAGCTTTGGTGGAAGGAAGCCATAGACCAACTTTTTTAAAAGGTCAAGGGATTTTGAACTCCATGGGTTTGGCTGTCCGTTTCATTCATTTATCTGTATAATTGATAGCTTACAAGAGCTACTCGGTCCGCTTCACCACTCAGCAGTTCTATTACCGGCATAACAGTTTTGAGAGGATTGCCCAGCTCTCCAGCCGCTTTTACACAGGCATCAGTTTTTCTACGGTTAACACTGTTATTTTGCTCTGTAACTGCATGTGTGCCTGTTAAAATGACCAGGAATTGTTTAAAGATCAAGGCTTAGAGTTTCTGTAATAAATCTGTTGTACGTCATCCATAACAAGTGAATTATCTCCACCATGAGGTAATGTATTCATCAGTGTTGGTTTGATAATTAGTTAGTTTGTTTGTTTGTTTTTAAGTTTGTGAGATTTGGATTTTGAAAAGAATTCTAGAGTAAGGTCTGGTACAAGTACCAAACCATTAAATTTTGGAGGTGATTCTTCATTGGATCATATTGAAAAAACTCCCAAAATCCAGATTTTATAATATGCACCAAAATGCCCACCAGTTGGAGACATTTCATTACAACTATGCCGAGTTCTAATAATCTGTTTGAGGTACCTTGCACTTTATGAGTGCTCCTCTAGTTAGATAAGTACTAGTCTTCTAATTTCTAATTGCTATGATTTCCACTGTAGCATAAGTAGCTTTCATGGCATCCTTCATTATTCTGGGTAATAGAATATAAAAACCTCCCTGCTAACTCAGCCGAGCTGACTGGAGCAAATCCATGTTTGCTCCACAACCACATACATTAACACTCCTCTGTAAGATGCACTCTCTTCCTGTGCCCCCACAATGCATTGTGCTTTAAATCCTGATTTCTGAGCCACAGACAATGTAACCCCCTTCTCAAGCTGTCCTTTTTGTCTGTGTTATCTCTCTTTCTCTACCACTTTCTAAAGCTGGATGATCTGTGGATGTAGGAAAAGATGAAGGCAGAATTCTGGGATAAAGTGAAAGGGCATCTTGAGAAATGGGCATTGAAAAAGGGATGTTTAAGAGCGTGGGAAAATTAGGAGTGTAACTTCAGGAAGAAGTGCAGCAAAAAGAATAATAAAGAGGAAAGCAGAGAAAGCAAAAGAGATCAGGAGAGAGGGAGCAAAGCTGAGAGATTCTCAGTAGGAGCCTGGTGTGGGTTGATTGCTGCCTACCTGCTCTTGCATAAGCTGGTCATTCCTGGCACGATTAAACAGACTGCTGACTTTGGAGGAGGGAGGGATGTAGGGAACGTGGAGGAGAGAGAGAGAGAGAGAGAGAGAGAGAGGTGCGAGGGCCGTCGAGGAATACCATTCACTGAGGGGGCGCTGAGAAACTCTAGTCAAACTGATGAATGGAGGGGGAGGGCAGCGATAACGCATTCATGTATGGCAGCTGTCCATTAACATCCAGGTACGTTTCAACCAAGCCCTGCTATTTCAGCACACATTCTGTTTATTCCTGTTATTTATTTATTTTATTTTATAGTCAATTTTGTAGCGTTATGTAGGTCTCGCGTCACATGGCCTTGTGAGTCAGAGGTGTAGCAGAACTCACGGCAGGTCGGCCTGCTTGCACCCTAGAAATTAGCCATTATGAGCACACGGACATGCACGCATGTACACACGCACACACACACACACAGCCTGTCTGTTCAAAGCTTAGTCAGTGCCTTTCGTTCTTCTCACCAACTGGCTACAGACCTGTTTCACATGCATGTCGTCTGGATTGAAGCTTGACTCAGATGAGCACAGATGCCACATTAATGCTGCCGCTTCAAAACTGGAGGCTTTTGACCCAAATATGATGAGCCCAGCTGACATATTTAATGTGTAGGGCTAATGGATTGAGGTGGTAGTTAATTGGAATTAAAAAAAAAAAATTCATGACTGGCAGCTGTAGTCACTCTTAATGGCATCCTCCAATCTCAAAGTGTCCTAATTTCTTATATGTATGTATGTATGTGTGTGTGTGTGTGCGTGTTTATTTACCCCTTATTAACCCTCAGCCAGCTGCCCCAGCATGCCGCAGCATAGAGAATAGCACTGGCCACAACAGGCTCATAGAACATCCTGAGCAGTGTTCGGCAGATGTTAAACGACCTTAGCCGCCTCGAAAAATAGAGACGGCTCTGGCCCTTTTGGTAAAGTGCGGTAATGTTCTTAACCCAGTCCAGTTTATTGTCAATATGAACTTCGAGGTATTTGTAATCCTCAGCCATTTCCACATTGACGGCCTGGATGGAAACAGGGGCCGCTGGTGTTTTGGATCTCCTGAAATCCACAATCAGTTCCTTGGTCTTTGTCACATTATGCTGCAGGTGATTCTGCTCACATCATGTGACGAAGGAATAAGCAGCAGCCCGATATTCCGTCTCATCACCTCCACTGATACATCCGTCTACAGCAGAGTCATCAGAAAACTTCTGAAGATGGCAGGTCTCTGTGCACTAGCTGAAGTCTGTTGTGTAGAGGGTGAAGAGGGCAGTAGTGGCTCAGTGGTTAAGGCAATGGGTTACTGATCTGAAGGTTGGGGGTTCAATCCCCAGCGCCACCACTGTTGGGCCCTTGAGCAAGGCCCTTAAAGAGCTCACAACACCACAAAATACATAAACTTGTAAATAATGTAAACACAGCAACATCGTGTCACGATTGGTGTTTCTTAAACCTGCTGAGTGCACAATCAAAATATCCACCATTTTGTTGTGACGTCATTGGCAGAATGTATTTCTGCTTGGCATCCTATCTAGACTTGGGAGCCAGCCAGCTGCAATGAAATTGGCTGGCTACTTTATGAAGTGGCTGACTAGCTACTTTGCCGGCCATATAGAAGAGATACTTGGTTATGAAAAAACACGGCTGGCTCAGTTAAAAACATGTAAAGGATTTATAATTTACCTGCACACACAAAATTTCATACCGAGGGCTGACAGCAACAAATGGATATCTCCACTTTAAAACTTTGAAAAGAATCATATACAAATACATGGGTGAGGTGATTCTTAAGTGGTTTAGCTACCCAAATATACTGGTGTATTAAGAAACAGTGAACAAACTGATTTTACATGTAAACTCTTAATGTTCGCAAATGGTAAAATCACCATTTTCTCAAAACTACGGAAAGTGGAGTTTTCCTCTTGTTGCTGTCAACCCACATTACTCTAAATCAGGGGTCACCAACACGGTGCCCGCAGGCACCAGGTTGCCCCCAAGGACCGCATAAGTCGCCCGCAGGCCTGTTCTAAAAATAGCACAACTCACTAGTGAGCTGCGTCTAAAATTAATTTTTAATTTT
>JAQMYF010000012.1:9004340-9026489 GCA_030014195.1 Neosilurus mollespiculum | reverse complement strand
ACGAGGGGGCGGATAGCGCTTTCCCTCCGAGTGTGTTAGGCCGCCCCCAAATACGCATGCGCAGCAGTTCGAAAAGATGCGGGCGGTACCATCGCATGTCACGGAGGGGGCGTGTGCTTGCTTGCTCCCCTCTCTGGTCGGTGGTGGTCGTGTGATAGGGATGGCAAAAGTTGATGGGTGGGAAATGGAAACGACTAAATTAGGGAAAATTCCCAAAAAATGTAATAAATTTAAAAAATAATACAACTAAATATTTAGAAACTGCAACGACAGCATGGCAGCTAGTACATGAAGTGTCTTATATATAATAAATGAAGACCAAATTTGTCAATATTCAACAATGTGAATATGTTACACTTTTAAATAGTGGAAAAAAAGTGAAAAAAATATTCATTTTGGAATAAATTTTAATAAAAATTTCATTTTTATTCTATTATTTGAAAAAGCACTTTGCTAGCACAGTGCCACCTCTTAGTAAAGGTTCAAGCCTTGAGAAATTGTGTAATGAAACAGATATTGCTATGAACACTTCCTGAGATATGGCCAGGAAAGGTCTGTTTACTCTGATCAATTAGGCTTAAAATAGATATTAATAGAATCTTTTGTTACATTAAAAATAAAATAAACAATAAATTCATACTACTACAAAAATATCACAATATTTACCAACAAATTGCAAAAAGGTTTAAATTATAAATAGATTATTTATAACGAACACCGAAGTTTTACAGCTGTTATAATGGCCAGGCAAAACAGAGAGCATGAAATGTATTAAGTAACAACATTTTTCGAACTAATATTTCAATCACCACAATTTATTTTGGGAATATTTTATCAGTAGCACATTTGAAGTGACAATCCCAATAAATATTAGGCAGCGTACTATATGGTAACCCATTTCCCAAGTGCCTCTTTTCATTGTACCTTGACAAAAATTTACAAAAATTCTGCATACAATCCAGCCTGAAGCATATATGCTACATGTATGTAGACATTTATAGACACGAAGATATCTTACAGTTTTCAGATTGTTTTTGCCAGTATACTTACACGGGATATTTTATGATAATAATAAAATTATAGCTTTAATGGCTAAACTTATATAAACATCGTTGCATGGGGCATCCAACTGGCACAGCACTGGCAAGACCATCAATGCCAACATACTGTTAGAAAGTCTTGATTCCTGAGTGTAGATTTACCCTGAGAATAATTTATAGAAGACATTTATAGACACAGAGATATCTTACAGTTTTCAGATTGTTTTTGCCAGTATACTCACACAGGACATTTTATAATAATAATGATAAACTAGCTTTAATGGCTGTTTTATCGTTATACATTGAGAATTACATATTTACAGCAAAGCTTGTGAGCACATATACACATTCATATAATATAACTATATTCATTTCACTGTTGTTACATTTTTATTCACAAGGGTTATTCAAATATATATTTTAATGTTGATTCTTTACAATACATATTTAAATTATTTCTGTAGTCCCTTGGCACTCTCACTTAAGATTAAAATATCATCTGTACATTAAGCATCTTGGTTTTGTCCCTTGAATATTAACAGGGCTACATTTTTTTGCCAATACAAATTTCACATAGATCATTTATTTACATTCAGTAAGGGAGGGTCATCAAGCTCAGGGTAGATAGAGAGGTCTCTATTTCTCCCTTTTCTAATACATTTTATAAAATACATTAACATGTTACCTATGAAATGTGATTCCCTGTGCCTTTGTTTTTTTTGTTGGGCTTTAAATCACAGCCGTAGGCTGCGCATTGCTGGGGCATTTTTATTAAAATCGAGGCCTAGTTGTCAAAGCTCTGTATTCTCTAAGCCTACTTAGAAAACCATCGCAAGATGGCAGCTTCGCAAACGTGTGCTGCGAAGTTACGCAACACTTCAGTGTATTTATTCCTATGGTTGCTACTTGATAAATACACACAGTTGCCAGTGCACTATTTTTAACCTGATTTTTTTTTTTTTTTTTTTGGTTTTGTTTTGTTTTGGGTTTTTTTCCAGTATTTTAGCAATTTAATTTTAACAGAATTCTGTTTTTACATTCAGGAACTAACACCCATGCTTTAACCACTCTTTCAATATTTGAATCCCCATTTTATATCCGTGCCATCGGGGAACAAAAAGTCCATTATGTCATATCCTTCTCATTCAGTACATTCAGCTCAACAGCTGACCTTATTTTATTGCCACATTAATGTTGCTGAGCCTCGACCGGACCAACTGGAGCAACAATGCCACTTACATTACATGCTGTGATCAAGGATAAATGCACTCCATGAAAATTAGTGTGTGACCTTTTTTAATCCGGGCAGTGTATAAAGTGTGTTATACTTTACACCTCAATTACGTTAGTTGTAGTTATTATGTTATACTTTGTCCATGGACCATCTGGTGTATATTGTGTTCTTAACTAGTCACAACCATACGAATCTTATCAGAACGTACAGCTCATCATTATTTCGACTTCCATGTGTACACACTTCCATGCACTGATTTCTGTCAGCCTTCTGACAGACAAACAAACTTTTGAACACTCTGCCAACAACTTTTTTGGAGTAGCAGATAGTCACTGGATTGAAAAAAGTTTGTGAGGTTCAGAGCGTTCCAGCCTCAGCCCTAGACAATCTAACTTGCTCAATTCTGGCTCATAAAATTACAGTAAATCATGCTGTTTCCTGGCTGTGGAACATTTTTCCCCTGCAATTGCTTCCCCCTATGTAATACACAAAAAAGGTGGCCTTTTTTCATTTGTGGTGCCATTCAAACAAGCCCCGTGTGGATAAAGCAGGCAATTCTTAGCAATGTTGACTGATGTCAGTAAGAGCTATGTTTGGACGTTTAATCCACAGTACCACCACTGTTGGGCCCTTGAGCAAGGCCTTTAACTCTTAATTGCTCAGATGTATAAAAATGATAATTGTAAGTCGCTCTGGATAAGAGCATCTGCCAAATGCCGTAAATGTAAATGGTAGCTATGGCTGCTTTACTCAAATAAATGCACTGGATTTTTGTTAATAGGACGATCATGTTTTTTGACAGCAGGTCACGCCTGTACTTTTTTTCCACCAGGGTTAATTCTCTGAGGTTCAGTCCTGTACATTAGCTAGTTATATAAGCCCAGTATTGCAGAAGAACAAATTTCTGATGTATCCAAAATGACTTGTTTAAGATAACTTGCAAAACTGACCAAGACTTGAATGTGTTTATGTATATTTTTTGTGTAAAGTGACATCTGTATGTTGTTGGTATTTTTTTCTGTCACCAGCTCATCTACAGGGTTTGCATTTGGCTTCAGAACAATGAAGTGTCATCAGCTGAACAGACTAAATTTCAAACATGCCCCTGAAAGTAACTGCAGCTTACAAAATATGGTTTTTGAATTGTAAGTGATAAATATTGAACAGTATTGAACAGTAAAGATTGTTGACCAGGCAACACATCCAAAAAGTTTTAGTCATCAGAAGCCAGTATGGTTTTCTTTTAAAGCCCACTCACCTCAGTTATTGATTTATATTTTTTCATGAGATGCTTTACTCCTTACCAAGATTATAAAGAGTGTTTAATTTGAGTTTCCGTAGTCTCCTTATCATACTTTTCAGATATTTTTTATTTTTGCACTTTTAGGCAAGTAATTTATTCATTATTTTAAATTGTTCTTGGACGTATAAATAGAACATATATGATTTTGCTTTGGGATCAAATGCCCAGATTCGTTTATTCGCACACATTTACGACCCTTTATGATTTGAACGCTGTTGGGTTAATGGCTCATTATTATATTTATGAGGTCTGCCAGATATTCTCTGATATATTGTAAGCAAGTACTCATCTCATTCCCTCATTTGCCAAACCTCTTAATCCTATTAGGGTCACGAGGAGGCTGGAGCCTGTCTCAGCCAACAATGGGCGAAGGCAGGGTACACCCTGAACAGCTCGCCAGATCATCGCAGGGCCAACACACACAACCACTCACACCTAGGGACAATTTGGAACAGCCAGTTAGCCTAATGTGCATGTCTTTGGGCTGTGGGAGAAAACTGGAGTACCCAGAGGAAACCCATGCAAACATGGGGAGAACATGCAAACTCCACACTGAAACGCCTGAGCATTGGCAACCGAGGGTATGGCTGGGTAAGCAACTTGCTAGCTTCTGAGTTGTTTTGTTGATGAATAAATTAATAAATTAGACATTTACTTGACAATATAGGTGACAAGTATGCATCCTAAACTATTTGATTTATATGAAAACACAAGTTATTTCTATGATCTGGCTTAAATCATCAAAAAAAGGTAGATCAAAATCACACAACATGACACCACTTGAGATGATGGTGATAAAGTTGGACCTGTTTAGAAACAGCAGCCTTGCACTCTCCAACATATATCATATTTATGTCTCTTTATTATCTTTACTATAAGTATATTTGCTTTTGAAAATTAATCATATAGCTGCGTGTAACTACCTAATATCAGGCGAGGTTGAGAAGAAGTTTTAGTGACTTTGGTAGCATCAGGATGGAGCTAGCCAGCACTGGCAGCTCTGTGAATCCCCATGAAAGAGATAGTGGTGAAGCTGTAGCGAAAGCAAAATCAAGGAAACCAGACTACAAAGTGCTCCACGTGGATGTAAGTAAGGCTGTGGCTCAATGTACAGAGATCCAAGAGGGACTGCTGCATGTTGATTTTTAGAGAGATGAGGCTCAGCATTGGTGGCTCGGCAGCGAAGTGGTTTGCACGTCCACGTTCCTGGGCTTGGCGAGAGAGTTCCTGTGTAGGGCTTGCATGTTCTCCCTATGCTTCGTGGGTTTCCTCAAGGTACTCCAGTTTCTTCCCACAGTCCAAAGACATGCACATTTGGCTAGTTAAGTGCTAAGTTTTGGGGGTTGAATAATCCATGAATCCAAACTGTGAATTGGTTGTTTTGCTGCCGTCTTTTGCGTACGCAGGATTTGCATTTGAAACAAGAGACAACAATCTTTGAGATTCACAGTATATCAGTTCCATGTCTCGAACTCTTCTTTTTCATCTCCGCCAAGGTAGATTCATTTCTCCATTCTATTTCACCTTTAACATTTACTCTTAGGATTAACTGCTCCTTCTCGCTAAGACTTTCTCCAAGAGAATTGATCAGATATTTGTACTCCAGGCTTTTAAGTCTGTTTTCTCCCCAGTTTTTTTTTTTTTTTTTTCAACTTCTAAGTATTCCTCTGAAGCTTTATTCATACTGGCCTTGAGTTTGTGTTTTGAGGCAGAGGTTGCTGATCAAATAACTTAGTAGAATGGTTAGTTAGCAGCCTTATGGTGCTGTGAAAACTACTTGGTGGATGATAAAGCAAAAGAGTAACCCATTTAAGTCTGTTTGATTGCAGTTAAAAATATTCAGCACAACCCCTGCAATGTGATCTCTGCTATCACCACCGCAGCTCAGAGATTACTTTCTTATTCTCACTGCTCGAGTTTATTTCTGTCTCCCCTCTCTCTTTCACTCGTTTCTCTCTTTCACCCTGGTGCTGCTGTGCTAGAATACCAGTGTGCTGTATAGATTTCTCACAGCTGATGAAATTAAAAAGACAGCGCATTGTGTGTGGGGTTGCCTACGGCGACGAGTTTTGCCTGCGAGTTCACGATACGGGGTTCAAAGGGGAGCTCCTTTGGGGGGGATTAAATCACTTCTCTCTCTCTAACATTGCTACACACACTTACACGCACCCCCCTTTCTTTCTTTATTTTATTTTTTTTCGTTCTCTCTTGTTGTTGTGCGGTTACAGAATGTCGCTCAGAAAAGAGATTTGTTAAAAAAGCAGAGAAACACTTGAGACACAGGTAAGAATAAACACACTGTGTTAAATGTGAAAAGGTGTGGTGAGGGCTGCGTGTAGTAGAGACGCACCTCCGAGGGGGGGACGCACACACAATCCTGCAGCTTTAAATGGAAACGAGTTGTCATGGTGAAATTGTTTCCACGGCAATAATGCTGATGACCATTACAAGCATCAACATTTAAAGGCACAAAGATCATTTAGGGGGAAAGTACAGTTGAAGAGTACTAGATTGTAAATGGGCAGGTAAAACCTCCCAGGGAGCAATGTATTAGCAGTCAGGTATGTCCACTTAATGCTACTAACTAAACCTTTATGACTGTTTGAGTGCAGTGCATACACAATAGCAAGACATCCAGTAAAGATTTTTTTTTTTTTCTGACGTTTTATCATTGAGGTGGCTCAGAGAGTCAAGATATTATTGGGAGATGTGCTTAGGCAAACTGCATCAAAATCCAATCAGTTCATCTCCTTCCATTTTCATTTTAAAGAGAAACATGTATTGATTCACTTTAATACTGATATTCCATCTGATTTCACTTACTGGTTTCATACACTGCCTGGCCAAATATTTCCTGCACTCTAATATTTTGTTGTTCCACCTTTAGCCTTAATTACAGCACGTAAGCACCATGGCATTGTTTCAACAAACACATTAATTTCCATCCAGTGTTGGGGTCATTTTTCACCGACATTTGGAATTGATGACGGGAAAATTGATGAAGTTTCAATAGGGTTAAGGTCAGGACCCTGTGATGCCAATACATCTGTGAAAATGAGTAATCATGCTCCCTGAACCACTTTTTCTATTCAAGCCCCAATTTTATACCCGTACCATCAGTCTATTGATGTGACAATCTGGTCATTCAGTACATTCAGGTCATCAGCTGACTTCATTTTATTGCCACAAAATGTTGCTGAGCCTCGACCCGACCAACTGATACAACAATGCCAAGAAGACTATGTGCTGTAAACAAGGTTAAAGACAGTTCAACAAAATATATAAATGCAGGAGTTTTTTTTTCATGGCAAATAATGACAGGCCCCAAAAAAAAAACATTTTCACCATTCTCACTGGTATTTGGTAAAAGTGGATTTTGCCCAGCATGTAACTGTGTCATACAATGATACTCAACCTTCGTCCTAAAATCAGCTCAAGAAGGATCGCATGGAGGCTGAAGCCAATCCCAGCCAACTCCAGGTGAAGGTGGGGTACACCCAAAACAGCTAACCAGTCCTTTACATGGTCAACACACATGCAAAACTATTCATACTCACACACCTCAGCGCAATGGAGCATATCCAATTATCTTAATGTGCATGACTTTGGACTGTGGGGGGAAACCGAAGCACCGATGGATTCAAGCTCAAGGAAAACATGCAAACTCCACACAGAAACCCCCCCTTGTGTGCAGGACCTTCTTGTTGTAAGGTAGATGTGCTAACCGCTACAGTGTCACCCCTCAAACAAGTCACTCAAACTAAATTCTGGATGTCAAAAGTAAATTAACAGCACAGACAGACCTTAATTTATTTGATTGCCCTAAACAATAATCAAGAACCGTACCATTTGTTCTAGTTTTGCTGTCATGACCAAATTTGATTATGCGTTTTTAAGGTCTCCGAATTCCATATCTACCGTTTGTCAGATCGAAATGTGTTGACCCATTTAGTTAAATCTGTCTCTCAGTGATATCATGCAAGAATCGATGCAAAAATGTCCCATTCACTGCATAAAACATGGATATGCCTGTTACTCATACCTTTGTCCCTGTTTTCGTTGTGTGATTTCAGTGTGGAAAAAAAACGGAATTAATGAAGAAACATTTTGCCCTGTAATTACCGTTCAAATAATTATGTACTTAGCTTTCTTCCAACAAATGCATTCGGCGTCATTGTTTTGCGGCAGCGAGCAGAGAGCCAGCAAGACTAAAAACCTTTCATTTCTACAAAGGCCGTTTTCTGGTCACCATCAATAAAAGCATAAAAGCATTCATTTCCCACGTTTGTCAAATTAATAGCATACTCCATCTCCCAGAGGGCTGTGGGGTTCATTAACCTTTTTGTGAAGTGGGCCCGGTTCCCCAACAGTTTCCATAACCTCTGAGCCGTTTCCATCTCAATTATAATTGAAGAATTAAACAGTGACTGTAGCAGCGCAGTGAGTAGTGCCTCTTCAGCAAGAGACGCCGAGTAAAACTCACAGAGTCACAAAGTAATATGGTGCCTACTATACTGCAATGGTTCGTGTTCCAAATGACAAGCCATCCAGCCGCCGCTTTGTGAAAGCGTGATAAAATAGTTGTAGTGACGCTGTCGGAAAGGTGTTAAACACTTTACTCTGACATAATGGATAAATATAAATAATGTATGGTGGTAATATTTCCAGTGTGCCTGCTACAGTAACTTTTTTGTTTCAGACAGAAAGAGATTTTGCTAATATATCGTATATACTGCTCTTACATAGTACACATTACTTCTAGAGTAGGGATGGTAAGATTCAGAAAATCACATCGGTTAACCAATTTAAATACTTCACGATGTGATTGCCCTGATTTAAACAGTGTGCACTGGATACAATTTGTGTAAAAACTTTTATAATTTTATTATTTGATATTACATTTTTTAAAATTAATATATAATTATTGGTAGAGGCTCTATCCCATTATTATTTGGAAATGTGTCTTAAAGTGAGAACTCTTCTGTTACACATGAACATATGTATATTTTCATTATCTGGTTGTTTTTACTTACATTTTCAAAGTTGCAATATGCTAAAGTTTGATTTTTTTTTTAAGTTTGATTTGTCAGTTCATATAAGGAAAGATAATGGCAAAAATAGACCTATACAGATATTAAACTAACAAATCAGATGTAAACTAGTGAATAAAATACAACTAAGCACATTTACACTTAATATGAGCTGATGTTCCCATAAGTCAGACAAACATCTTGTTTATAGAAATGAATGAGAAATATTGCAGTTTATTCATATACAACTTATTTCTGTATTTACCGTCACATACACGTGAATCATGTGCAACTTTTCGCAGAACAATGTTGCCCCCTGTGTGCAAATTTATTGCTTGTTTTTTCTTCACAAAGAACTTTGTAATAACAATAGGGTGTTTTTTGATGTGCAAAGACGTATTATTTTTATTACAAGCCTTTTTTAAGTTTGGGTTAATTTCCCTTTAAGCATACCAAAGTTCTTATAATATATCTAAATGTGCTTCCATCTCCACTACCATCAGTTCCCAGTCCCTTACCCAAGTCTTGCGCAATTTTGTGGGGAGTCTGAATAAAAAGCACCGTGGCTGTCTCGCAATTGCATCAACGAGCTTTTAAAATAAAAGCTCCTTTACACACCAGACCCTGTTTGACTCTCATGGAGGATTGTCAGGAAGGAAGAAGAGCTGCCATATTGAATTGTATTGCATCAGGTTTAGTTGTGATAAATCATGTCATACTACATCGCAATTGAGTGAATCATATTGTATCACATTACCAGTTGCTTTATGTGTATCTTTAATGTATTGGATCGTTGACGGTGCATTAAGGTGTGTATCATGTCAGCCTCGATGATGGAGATACACATCCCTAGTCTGGACGTTGTCGGGCTCTGTTTTGATACTGCGTTCATACCAATATCCGATACTCTGTGATACTACTTGATGGTGAGATAGATGTTGCCACGCTAAAGTGATACAAAAGATCTGGGGATGTATTTCATTATTACTGAAAGCAATCAAAGTAAAATTGGAAACATATCATGAAAGCAGATACATCATCATCCTACAAAACAAGTAACCTGATTAAAAAAAAAACTTAATGGCATTTGCACATACAGTGTATTTGCTACTTGTTTGCAGTGAAGCATGAGTGAGCACTTCAGTTCAACGAGCACTGAGACACACATCTCAAAGTCATATTCACTTCCTAATGACCATGGTCATTTTGTTATCTTTACACACCAAGAAAAGTGTACTTACACTTAGTAAGAAAGTAATGGAATTGACATATCCTTTTTACACTAAACCCCTTAAGAAGGTCAGTAAACCTTGAACATTCTGATCTTTATTAAGTTAGATTAGTTACTTTACCCAAAAGCACAGTACCACTTTATTGCATATCGCCAGTTATGCTGCTTTGAATGCAATAAAAGAAATATATGGTTTATGTTAAATGTTTTGTAAACGCAATCCAAACAGTAATGAGAGTTATCCATTCATATTTTAGTATGAAGGGCAGGCGGCCGTTGATAATCTGTGTATCTGGTGCCATTCAAACAAAATCTGACATTTGTCAATGCCTCATACAGCAGTTTAATCATACTCGGTTGGCCATCTGCATCTCATGTTGCTGGTTAGTCAACTGAGGCTTATCTGTGCCACACTGCACTCTCAGCTTCACTGAGTCTGGGTCATCAATTGTGCAGGTATGACTCACACACACACACACACACACACACACACACACACACACACACACACACACCAGGGTTTCCCTGGTATCTAGGGGATATAAAGCCAATATATTTATTACATATTTGTTCTGGAGACTCTTGTAGTGCTGTATGTGGATTAAGCATTTAATTCTCGTTACAGTGTTTTATGTGTGTTGTATGTGTGCGTTTGTTTGCTGATAAAGTGGGCAGTAGTCGTGTTTTAGGATTCCCTCCAAATGAGTCAGACAGGCAGTCGGCCCCCTTCTCCCAACCCACTCTCTTCAGGGTTACCTAGGGAACTCAGACTGGGGGTTTCCCTTCGGCCGCACTACTCCTCTCACAACAAAAAGCAAACGGATGCAGCACAAATGGTCATGGGGTGAATATGTAAAAAAAAAAGTAACGGCAAATAAACTGAAAATAAATCGTAAAGTGTAGAAGGATGTTATAGCAAGTAAGCCGACTGAAAAATTTCAAGGTATGAGAACTGTGATCACTTTGGACTGAACAAAAAAAGTGACAGTGGGAGATTTTTACCTCTCATGGGTACATGAGGTCGCTGTTAGATGTGAAGCATGTTGGAAATGAGGCCATGTTGAGTAATGTCTGCAGCAAGATGCTTATGCTGTGCTCTGTCCATCCAGCCATCCATTATCTTTATGGTTTAAACACATATTTTGTCCAGATGAGAAAATTGAAAACATATTAAATGTTGAAATTAAGACATTTTACTTTTTTATGAAAAATATAAACTAATTTTGGAAATTCTTTTACAAAAGGCCAGTAAAGCAAGGGGTGCTAAAGAGAAATAGCTTGAGGAACATTTTGCAGATAATTTGGTTAATTAGCAACAAAACAGTAACATGATTGGATATACACAGCACATGGGCAAAAAATCTATCTACAAATTATAAAACAATTTCAGAATAATGTTCCTTAGTGTAAAAATTCTAAAAATTTTGAAGATTTTGTATGTCATTGTCTAAAGTACATAATATCATCAGGAAAAATATTGGATGCCTGGATCCTCCGTTCCTCGGAGGCGACTGCATCGAAAACAGGCATGGTTCTGTCGTAGAAATCACTCTATGGGCTCAGGAACACTTCCAGGAATCATTCTAGACTACCACTGCATGACTGAGCCATTCCATGTTTTATCCTTAACCTTTAATCTTTATACTATAACATTTAAAATTGTGAAAACTGCTTCAATTCATTTGAAAATATTTCACTAATTTTTTCATGTTTGAAATGCTACTGCGGCTCATTTTGATCATTTTTCATATTTATTTCTAGAAAGATGCGTCATAAACGATCTGCCAGGTAACTCAGACTACATAAAGCTGGAAGTTAATAAAAAAAATTGTCAAAATAACCATTTATTATCTTACATATGTTTGGTTTACGGCAGCACGGTGGCGCAGTGGTTAGCTCATCCGCCTCACTGCAAGAAGGCCTGGGTTCGGTTCCTGGGCTTGGGCAGGGGAGTTTACATTACAAATTTCATCTCTTGTTTATGAGGGATAGTGGACACACGGGGGGGGGGGGGGGGGGGTGCATATGTCGGGAGTTTCTCCAGGATTTGCATTCATAGACTCTTGGATTTCTTGATGAGTGTTGGAGTTTAAACACCTTTACTAATGTCTAACCACATGGTTTTCTCTTAATCACTTTTACCATTTCAGCAGAGTGATAACTTGGATATGCATCACCATGAGTCACTGACGTTTTCCAGGTGACGTCACATGGTCAGCTTAACATTCAGTTTCGTCTTTCACTTAGTGAGTTATTTAAAGCGTTGTGTTATTTAAAGTAAGGGAGAATAAGGTTAATCTTGGACTTCAGTACTGTATAAGGATGAGGGTTTATGATTTAGTGTGTAATCCCGTCTCAGTGCAGGTAGAATTTATAGGATTTGAATATGAATGATATTGTAAAGAATTCCTCTTGCTAAAGTACTTTGACATCTTTTTGGAAAGGCATCAGTTTCCAGTACGAATGTTGTCTTGCGCTTACACCTAGCTAATCCTCCAATAAACCCATTACAGAGCACAGAAGAAATGGAAGAAGATGGCATGTTAGCACTGTGCCATGTTGCTTCTAATCTCATTAAGATGAGAATCAAAGACTTGCCAACGATGGTATTCTAATTGGCATGTGCTTTGGGTTATGTAATTTAATCACATGACAAATTTTGTAGAGCAGACGAGTAAGGGATGTGGCACTTCACAAGACGAACGAGGGACAGACAGCTCGTTGGAGTAGGTCTTTTACAGAGGGAGGAGTATGAGAGTTGGAAAGAGCAGCGCTACGGGGTTCTGAATGAGTTAGTGTGGTATAATTTAAAGGACTTGAAGCAAAGAGTGAGGGAGGAGATGTGAAGAGCGACGGAGAAAGGCCACGAGTGGAGGCAGTTAACGGTTCATTTAGGAAGAGGAAGGCTTTGGATGGAATGAGTGAGCAAGTGTAAGAGAGAAGGAGAGGGGGAGGGGGACCAGGCTCATGGTAGAGGTCCAGCCTCAGAAATAGAGCTGTGAACACCATCTGTCGTGCTTTTTCTCTCCATACCTCCTCTATCTCTCTCTTTCTCTCTCTCTTTCCCACTATTCTCTCTCTCTCTCTCTCTCAGACACTCGGCGTTTCAGCCCTTCTGTTGTGGTGTCGATCAAGCGAGACCCCCCGTTCCCCCTGCTGGAGGAAAGAGGAGAAGACATAGCAGCCCCACCAAAGAGAGGAGTGGAGGCAGGGTCATGGTATGAGATGAGAAAGAGAGGATACAGGAGGAAAAAATGTCAAGAGAAATTCATTAAAATATGATGCCAAGTATTACAAGAGTGCAGCTTAGCCAGTTTTTTTTTTTTCAACTGTTGTAGGACCAAATTTTAATTTCTCCCAATAAGAAAAGCCTTCATATATACATATACATATGCATATATATATATATATATATATATATATATATATATATATATATATATATATATACACACACACAGACACACACTCTCTTTATCCCGCCACAGGTCTGTCACCATGTTATATACTAGAACCAACACACTCACTGGTATCACATGATCAGTTGTTACACAAATCAGTCTGGACCAGAGTGTGGGAAATTGAGTGGGGTGAACTTTCTAACAGGAGCTTTGCTGAATAATAAAAGCAATGTACTGGGTATTGCAGTTGAATATTTTCATGCATTATGCTAGTGCATGTGACTTAAGGGGCATCTACACAGGAAGCAATGAAGGACAAGCGACCATATAAAGTCAGTGAAATGAGAGATAAGAGGCGAAATTTTTTCAAACAACGTAAAGTGGGCGGGTACGGAGTTCGACTGAAAGAAACATTTGGAAGTGTAAAACATGCGAGAGGATTACCAAGGCAACCAGAGCATGTTGCTCATCGCTTCCTGTGGTTACGTAGCTTTAGTGCTCAGTGCTCGCAGAATTGAAGTGTTCTAATGTACAACAGTTTCTGTGCTCACTTTGCAGCTTGATGCTTGTGAATACCTTTGTGTAAGGAGTTCATGGCACGATATGCGCACTTTTTAATGACCACGCTCACCAATGTTATTAAAGATACTGTTAACACAACATTAGATGTTTTATCAGGCAACTTATAGGAAGATGCTGGAGTAGCACCCCCTGGTATTTTTACAAGTTTCAAGTTTATTTGTCATATACAGGTAACAATTAAACATCACTACCAGCACTGAAATTCTTGGACTCAGAGCCCCCTCAAAATTGCACTTAAGAAAACAAATCGGCTTGTGGGTAGAAACTGTCCCTGAATCTGCTGGTGCGAGTCCTGATGCTTCTGTACCGTCTGCCTGATGGCAGGAGCATAAAGAGTGTGTTGCTGGGGTGGCTGGGATCAGGGAGGATCCGCTGGGACTTCCTCCTACAGCGCTGAGTGTAGAGGTCCTGGATGGCCATCAGTTCAGTCCTGGTGATGCGTGGTACAGATCTGACCACCCGCTGTAAAGCCTTGCGGTTCAGAACACTACAGCTTCCGTACCAGGTAGTGGTGCAGCCAGACAGAATACTCTCGATGGTGCATCGATAGAAGTTGGGAGTGTGAGAAGTTACAGAGTGCAGGTTAGAGTGTGCTTTGCTAGGATTGCCATGATTATGAGTAGTATCGGATGATGGTAACAGAGCATTTTCTTTGGCAAATGAACGAGCGTGGCATTAAACCAATATCCATTTCATTAGCCCTGCTAATACATCCATAATCCTACCAAAGAAAAATGTGGTGTGGTTGATGGAAAAATAGAAGGGTGAATTCATAAGAAAATCAGGTGAGAGTTAGCTAAGAGGCACAAAGATAAAGAATGATATCAAGGAAAGAACAGAACAGGGATGAGGGCCAAAAAAAGAAAAAGATTAAACAGGGAGGCATGAATGAGTAATTCAGGCTGAGAGAGTGAATTGCTTGCTCACTCTCTCTTTCTCTCTCTCTCTCTCTCTCTCCCACACAAAAAGAGATGGGAGAAGGAGGCCTGGAGGTGGGTGGGCATCAGCGGCATCCCTCATACCCTCCCCTAAACGAGTGCGCCCACCTGTTTGGGTCTGGCAGAGGATCCCTCTCTACACACACACACACACACACACACACACACACGAGATTCAAAACTTTATTAGCACATACGGAGTGAGGGGGATCTGTGAGCATTACACAACACACTGTTAAGGCCTACATTATAAGGTGCATTTTGACTGCGTGGTGCATTTAGTTTTTTATTAAGCTGTTTTTTTGGGGTTTTTTTGCAAAATTTTGTACCATGTTTATATATCAGCATTCCTATAAAACTCTTTACAAGGTTTCAAAAGAGTATGTTACTTTTGTTTGCTAAAAAGAAACCAAGCCAGAAGTTCAGAATCTGCTCGGTGTGTGTGGGGGAGTGTGTTTCCCAAGCTGTTTGTTGTTTTGTGTTGTATAAGTGCGGATTATTTTAAGAGCTCTCGAAACACACGCACGTGACTTATCAGAATAACGCTCTGAGGGCTAAATAACACTGAAAAATGCCTCTGTTATTCAACTCCATTGTAATCGGTCATCGGGTTCGTTCTATAATTCGAGTAGCTCACCAAATGTGACTGATGCTTAAAGCATTATGCAGTATGTTGAATATTCATGTTTGTTTGAAATAATCCAGACAGAGGTCACACATTATGCTTTGTGCTTTTAAAACCCTTTTTCAATGTGTTTACCATCAACAACTATGAAGCTTAACTAACAGTAGAATGCTTTCACTGTGTTTATCATGTCTTTTTTCCATAAGACAAGGTTACAGATTACTGATCAGAAATGGGCGGTTCATGCTTCAGCACAGCCAAGCTGCTGCTTTGGACCCTTTAGCAAAGCTTAAGCCTATCTGCTTCAAGGTGTGCCGTATAGTGGTTGATCCTGCAATCTGACCCCAACTTCCTATCTTACAAACTAGCATAAATGAAAAAAAGAACTTCACAGTGCTGTATTGTATATGTGACAGTAGACAGTAGATGGGATTGTGTGGCAGGTGTTGATGATGTAAATGTGGCACAAGCTACTCTCGTATGAAAACAGTGACATATCAAAAGTAAATTGACCCCATCATGTTTAAAATGTTAATTTATTTATTTATTTATTTTTACATACTGTATTAATCCCGCAAGGAAAATTATTGCCTCTGCATTTAATCCATCCATAGTGAGCACTCAAGCACGTAAACAGTGGGCTGCCACATACATTGGGGTGCTCTGAGAGAAGTTGGGGTTGGGCGCCTTGCTCAAGGGCACTTCAGCCGTGAAGATGGAGAAAGAGAAGGGTACCTTTCAGTCCCAAAGCCGCTTCTCTAACATCAGTATATATAAACATAGTAGCCAAGTTGGTGGAGATCCCTCACAGCAGTACTCCAACAACATAAGTTGCCTTACAACGGGGCAACGGGAACAGTCCACTTGACAGTCCGAAGACACCTGTTGGAGAGCCCAGGTCGACCTGTGCTGTAGATTTTCTGGCTGTGCTGGTGAATTGTACAATCACTTTGTTGACTATGGCGAGAGGAAACTCAAGCTTTAATATAAATATATATATTAACATAATAATACAGTAATATATAGTAAGTTATATCAAATGAGTTTCACAGGTGGTGTAGTGGTCAGCATGTCTGCCTTACAGCAAGAGGGTCCTGGGTTGGATTCCCAGGTTTGGGCATTTCCGTGTGGAGTTTGCTTGAATGATGTCTACTAACTCTAGTTATCTAGTACTTTTAAGCTGATGAGGAATTAAAAATAAATAGTAGCTCTACATGAACACCTCCAAGCTGCTGTTGCATAGAATAGTTGTCATTAAATAGCTAACTGGAATCCTAAACATTGCGTATGTGAATATTGCTATTAATCATCCAAATGGACATAAGCGAGTGTGCATTGGCATTTCATCATGGCCAGAGATTTTTTTATTTTAATTTTTTTTTTTGGAGGGGGGGTGGTTAGGCCTTTGGAGAAGAAATTATAAGTATGAGTTACCTGAATTCCTTTGAGGACTGATCCTTTTCATCAGTCAATTTACTCACTCTTAGAGTCACGCCCACTTCCTGCAGGGCATTCTGGTACTTGAGGTGTAAATGTCATATAATAGGTGTGACTGTTTTTCTTTTGACACCCAGGAATATGTTCATGAATCCCTGTCACCCACACAACTCTTGATGGAAGTTTGAGGGTAACAGAGAGGACTCGCCCATGGTCTATGCACTCACCCTGAGGAGAGAATTTAATATCATTAGCTTTGTGTATCTTCTGGGAGGAAATTGAACAAAGTGTAGCAGATGTAGGGTTAAAGGTCGTGCTCAAAGGGCCAGCATTGGAGTTTTTTACATTTTACTTTCCTTGTGTTCAAGAACTGCTGAGCTGCTTTTTGGGGTGTGATTATAGTTTGGATTCTGAAATGCTGAGACATGATAGTATATCTTTGAAAACTGAAATCATTCTGCTGTTCATGTTGTACTATATTTCTATACATAGTTTGTTTAGGGGTTTTTTTTTGTTTTGTTTTCTCAAAGGATAAATATTTATTATTTATTATTTATTAGATTTCATTTAAAAAAGGGGGGAGGGTTTCTACATTGTTTTGTCAAGCAATAAAATAAAACACTTAGAGGAGTACTGTTATAGGAAAATAATCAACAACAGGTCCAACCTTTTGATGAGTAAGCCAAAGCTTTAACCACTGAGCCACCCCTGCCACTTACACTCACATCTAGAATCAATTTGGAATAGCTAATTAGCCTAATATGCATGTCTTTGGATTGTAGGAGGAAACCAGAATACCCTAAGGGTACCCACACAAACATGGGGAGAACATGCAAACTGCATAACCGAAACACCCAGGACTCGATCACATGACCTTCTTGCTGTGAGACGGAAATGCTAACCACCGCGCCACCATGCCGCCCTTAATTAATATATTTTATTTAAATTCAATTGGAAGCTCTGTCAGAGATAATTTTAGAAACTAAACAGCTTTTGATTTTAAAAAAATAATAATTAACATAAAACCTTCATAGCTGAAAGTCCAATAGTTTTATGGTATAAATGCTGAGGGAAAAAACCCTGAAAAATGAATTTGAAGCAATCTAATTATTTGTCTCAGCAAAGAACATCTCATTCGCACAGCTTTTTAAAAATGCGGTGTAGCAGGCTCTGTGATATTGTGAGACGTTTCGTAGACTTCAGTCTTACTTACTTTGTGTTACTGTTAATGATTGTCAGCCTCCAAGCATTGTTTTCTTTTTTTTTTTTCAAACAACAGAGTAGCTCGTCTTCCCTCACTGTCTTTCATGTATTTTGAGCCACATCAGCGATGTTCTGACCCGTACTGCTTTGCAACCTTAGAGCTACTGTGCAAGTCTTCAGCAGCACCGCGCTGTTAGAACCCTCTCGGCTCTGCCCTTTCGTTGTTGCAGTGCGGGATTTATAAAGTACACGAGTGCAAAAAGGGCGCGGGTTGTTCTGTAAAAGGGGCAAGCAAGAATAACGCAGCCAGACCAAGTGGGAGAGCGGAAAAGTGCACATTGCTCTCCAAATACTGTTGACTATGTGTTGTCATGGCAACGGCACCATGGATTCCACAGGCTGTGCAACCCATCGGCTCTTCTAAATAAAGCTTCCTCACACTTTCGAGTGTAATTGTTGCAAATGAACTGTTGCAGATCTCTAACGTGAGACTCGGCCGCTCGTCAGCTCTGACAGGGGGCCGTGCACCGCGCCTCGCTGCCTCAAGGCCACTTTACACTACCTCTGACTTCTCAAACATAATAAAGTCATTGACAGCTCCAGCATGCAAGCATGTTTATGTGCTCTCCAGCTGTTGATTGTGGTTTTAGAGTGCATTCTCTCTTTTGTGTTTCCTTGTCCAGAATTTGGAATTGAAACAATTGACTTTTATCAGCTTTCCTTTGTTTAGAATCCTCTGCGCTGCAGTACATTGAAGTAACATTCAGTTTCATAAGAATTGTTTGAGAGTGCAGGTGGGATGGGATTCAGAACAGCGATTTGATTCACAATTGTTACTGTCTTTCTTTTGGGTTTTCCTGTGAGAGTACCACTGTTGAATAAGTGTCCGAGCAAGACATTGTTATTGCCAGCAAAGTTAGAACAGTCAGGTTTTGCTGTTAGTGACTAAAAACAAAAGAGCACAATCTTCTTTTGTCACCATTTTCCAGCCACGTTTAATGTCATAATAACGAGAACGTAGAAATGCAGCCCTAGAATTGAGGAATTGAGGAGGTCCTCGAAGAATTCCTTCCACCTCCCGACAACATCCCCAGTCAAGGTGAGCAGCTCCCCACTTTCACTGTAAACGGTGTTTGTGGAGTACTGCTCCCCCCTCCTGCGGCGTCAGATGGTGGTCCAGAACCTTTTCAAGGCCAACCGATAAGTCTGTTTCCAGGCCCTCGCCGAACTCCTACCAAACCCGAGATTTTGCATCAGCGCCAGTTCAAGCTGCAGCGTGTTTGGCCTGTCGGTACCCGTCTACTCCATCGGGAGTCCCAAAGGACAAAAGGACCCGATAGTCCTCCTCTTTCAGCTTGACAGCCCCCCTCACCTCAGGTGTCCACCACCTGGTTTGGGGGTTGCCACCACGACAGGCACTTATGACCGTTTGGCCAGAGCTCTGGGCTACCGCCTCAATAATCTGGACTCTATGTCCCTGGCCTCCATTGGGATGTGTTTATAGCTCTGCCAGAGGTGGGAGTTGAAGGCCCTTCTGCCAGGAGACTCCAACAAATGTTCCCAGGAGACCTTGACTACACACTTGGGTCTCCCTGGTCTGGAGGGCAGTCTCCCCTGCCATCGGAGCCGGGTAGTGATCGGTTGACAGTTCAGCTCCTCTCTTCACCCGACTGTCCAGAACATGCGGTCGCAAGTCCGATGACATGACTACAAAGTCATTCATCAAACTGGGCCTAGGGTGTCCTGGTGCCAAGTGCTCTTATGGACACCCTTATGTTCGAACATGGGGTTCGTGATGGACAAACCATAAAAGGCACAGTCCAACAATGAAACATCATTCGGGTTCAGATCGGAGAGGCCGTACCTACCAATCCCACCCTTCCAGGTCACACTGTCATTGCCCACATGGGTGGTGAAGTCTCCCAGGATGACAAGGGAGTCCCCAGGGGGAGCACCCTCTAGCACACCCACTAGGGACTCCAAAAAAGGGTAGGTACTCTGAACCGTCATTTGTTGCATTAGAACAGTCAGGGTCCATCCCCCCCACCTGGAGGCGGAGGGAGGCTACCCTTTCGTCAACTGGGGAGAACTCCAACATTTGGGCACTGAGACGGGGGGTAACAAGAATGCCCACACCAGCTTGCTGCTTCTCCCCATGAGCAACTCCCGAATAAAAAAAGGTGCAGCCCCTCTCGAGATGGGTGGTTCCAGAGCCCAAGCTATGTGTTGAGGTGAGCCCAACTATATCTAGTTGATATTTCTCAACCTCGCGCACCAGCTCAGGCTCCTTCTCAGCCAGAGAGGTGACATTCCATGTCCCAAAAGCCAAAGTCAGTAGCCGAGGATTGGTCCAGCAGAAACCACTCCTTCGGCTGCTACTCGGCTCAAACTGCACCGACCCCTATTATCCCTCCCACAGGTGATGGGTTCACGGGAGGGAGTACCCATGTCTTCTCTTCGGGCTGTGCCCGGCCGGGCTCCATGGGCAGAAACCCGACCACCAGGCGTTCACCTTCAAGCCCCTCCCCCAGCCCTGGTTCCAGGGGGCGACCCCGGTAACCCGTGTCTGGGCAAGGGAAACTGAGTCCTTGCAACCTTTTCTCTCATAGGGGTCTCCTGAAACGCACTTAGTCTGGACCTTCACCTAGGACCTGTTTGCCTTGGGTGACCCTACCAGGGGCATAATGCCCCCGACAACATAGCTCCCAGGATCATTTGGACACGCAAACCCCTCCACCATGATAAGGTGGTGATTCAAGGAGGGGAGTTTACTAACCCTAGTTAAAAATAGAGAAGATATAAGCTCACATAATCACACTCACACCTAGGGTCAATTTGGAACAACCAGTTTACCTAATGTGCTTGTCTTTGGACTGTGGAGGAAACCGGAGTACCCAGAGAAAACCCACACCAACACGGGGAGAGCATGCAAACTCTACAGAGAAATGCTCTTACCAAGCTCAGGACATGAACCCAGGACCTTCTTGCTATGAGGCAGATGTGGTAACCACTTCACCACCATGCCTCCCTACACTAAAAACTAAAAAGCTTTTCTTTGTTTTGTTGAACATTTTATTTTGCTAACGTCTCTATTACTGCTGACAAAAAAGAAAGTGTGCATATAACTTAGGGTCATTCTGAGTTCACCAGTTCATCATATTCTGCTTATTTTGGGAAAATGCGAGAAAACTTGTGGGTTTAAAGGAAACCCATGTGAACGATGAAATTAAAAGGTTTTTGTGCACCAAAAACTAAATTTCAGTAAATTATACAACTACTGCTTTGTAATTGCCTTGATAAATAAAAAACATTAAAAATCACATAAAAGTTAAAAGTCATATTACTAAGACCTCAGAGACGTTGGTGGTGCATGGTGATGCTTCAACCTGTAGGAGGCAGTGCTCAATGCTGAGTTTAGGACAGGATGAAGACGTCTCAGTTCTCTTCCCATTAAAGTAACTAGCTGTACTCTTTAGAAATATTGGAGGGTGTTTTACAGAATCTGTTCCCCACACTCTGCTTCGAGTTCTGGCTTCTCTTCATCTGGGTTTTGTGTACAACCATCTTACCGCACTGGAAAGGTCTGATCCTCCTACACAGTGCAGGCACGGCTGCAGCGCCGTCACATTTATTAAGCAAACATCTACCGGGCTATTTACAGTGAAGCACTTGTGTGCAGGAGCCGCTAAGAATATGGGTTCATCCATGACAAATATAGGAGTGCCCTTTGGGGAAGCGGCTGTTTAAAAAAAAAAAGAAAGAAAAAAAAAGAAAAAAGGGTTCAACTCTTTGCACGCTCTACATGAATTCCTGTTTCTAGGCAACGAGATGTTAATATACAATTAATCATATGGGAATTTGCCATTCTGAAATCCAATCACTGGATTTAATTCACCTGGGGACTGGCTTTGTGTGGAGATATTAAATATTACAGAAATGCTTGACAGGTTTAAGCTTGGATTGGTCATGAAAATGTCAGTTTATAAAAACCAGGTGAAAGTCAGAGGTTTGTGCCTCTCAGGTGACGAGCGACAGAGAACGAGTGTCGATGTACTCTTCGACCTCATAAGAGCTTCTGAATGCTCTACTCTGTCACTGTTTTGTGGGGGGGGGGGGGGGGGGGGG
>JAQMYF010000012.1:8959953-8997498 GCA_030014195.1 Neosilurus mollespiculum | reverse complement strand
TTTTTATTTACATTTTTTTATATTCAATGTAATTAAATGTATTCAAATTATTGCTATGGTAGCTCTCCAGAAATTCAGAGTAACACTTAAATACTACTCCACCCTGCCGTGGCTGAGGAGTTTTATGGTGAACTCCCAGAAATAATTTCACTAAAATAAAATAAAGTCACTTGCAGGAAATACAATTAAAGTTTTGTTTTAATTGGCTGAGATAATCACTTGGGTAATTTGATCATTTTTGGTCAGTTGTTGAAGAAAAGGAAATGTAATATATTTAATACACTATCCCAAGCTGAAAGACCAACAATAGACCAAATATATGGAAGAAACTTTACGAACTTTGCTACACTAATGTAAATATAACATTCTATTTTTAATCCTGACTTATATGTCCAGCTGGCATCCAAGACAAAAAAGATAAGATAACATTGTGACCATTTTTTTACATAATAAACACATTCATTCATTCAGAGCTTTTATCTTGTTAGCTATGAAAGGTTATATGTTCGAAATTCACCAGTCAGAGTCAGATTTGTAATATGCCAAGCATTTAGTATTATAGCTTCAGAAATTACATGGAGGATGTTCTTTCTAAGAGCATTTTCACACTAAAACAAAAGGGTGGACATTGTTTTAAATGCAGCACCCAAGGCGTCAGCTGCTACATCTGACCACAGGTTATTCTTAGCAGGGCATTCCCAAACACACTCCTAGTCCACACACCCTGGAACACACCCTTGGAATTGAATATACTTTACATGTAGTATATATGACATGACTGAAGCCTTATATCTCCCTAATGTTTGGCAAAGAGGTTTTCTCATGTACTGAAAAGTACAGCAACTCTCTTGACACAGGCTCCAGTAAGGACTATGCACTGACTAATCATATTCTCTATCAATGAAGGATAATAATGTGTTCTAAACAGATATGAGAAAGATGTGATGTAGTTAGGTGTCTTGAAATGTCTCGCCAAAAATGTTCACAGGGCATATGGTTTAGACTAGAGGTGTGTATCCGGACTGGGATTGCGCAGGACGCAGTTTAAAAAAGTTCAGTGAGTGGGAGGTTTTTACTTTCTCAGAGGGTGTGTCAGATATGAAGCTCATGGGACAAAGAAAAACCACATTCATTCTGGACAGGATCCCACTGGTTTAAAGGTGCAATAGTCATTTACAAAAATATGAATACAAACAAGCGCTCTCTGAGAGCACAAACCTCTCCCAAGCCCAGCAATTTTAAATATGAACAGAAATGTAAAAAATCTCACAATGTTTCCAATCACCTCCAAAATCTAATGGAGGCTTCCTTGTTTTAAGCCCCACCTCTGAGAGAAATGTCATAAAAATACACACATAACTTTTGCATAATCCTGCTAACAAACACACAAATCCAACGAAAATCATAACCTCGATATAGACCTTGGACGGTAATAACCTGAAAAAGTATGTATTTTAATGGGGTAAGAATAAGTGCATTAACCGGCTGAGAAAACAACAGTTGAATATCCTAACGTCCGTGAAAGTGATGGTATGACTGTCCTTGTTAATGCTTACACTCTGGATAAACCAGTGTTGGCTCTGATAGCTTTGTGTATGCAGATTGGACTTAAAACCCTGGGTGGGGTCGGAGGTTCAAGAAGTAAACCGAAATTTAAAAAAAAATAAAATCTTAGCTCCACATATTTAACCATTACAACCTAATACTAATTTATTTACTTACTCACCTTTGCTAAAACGGTTAATCCTACTAGAGTGATGGAGGGGAGGAGCCTATCTCAGCCAGCCCTTGGGGTGAAGGCGGGGTATACCCTGAACAGCTTGCCAGACCATCACAGTGCCAATATATTTAGAACAGCAAATTAGCCTACTGTTTTTGTTTTTGGACTGTGGGACGAAACCGGTGTACCCGGAGGAAACCCACACAAAACGAAGAACATGCGAACTCCACACAGGAACACCCAAGCCCTGGAGTCGAACCAAGGATCTTCTTGCTGTGAGGCACTGTGCCACCCTTTGTTTATTTATTAGAACCAAATAAATGTATTTGGTTCCTTTGTAGAAATATTGCAATCAGGTACCTGACATCATAAAATAAATTTTTTAAAGAAAAGCAGTATCATACACGCCCTGCGATGGCCTGGCGAGCTGTCCGGGGTGTACTCTGCCCTCGCCCAGAGTCGGCTGAGATGGGCGCCAGCCTCCCCGCGACCTTAATTAGGAATAAGCTGTTCAGAAAATGACATGATGACATGACGACATGACAGTATCATACACGTACCTACATTACTGTCTAAGATCAGTCATGAATTTGAGTGATCTAGCTGAGGTCAAAGAACTGTCAGGGGCTGAAGCCACGCCCACATCAGGTTTAATTCTGAATCCAGATATTTAATGTACTGAGTAGATACAGATAGTGCCATTGCACTACACGCTGCTTTGCTACATACCGCACTAAGTTGCCGTCTCTGTGTCGTTTCAGGTGTGGGTCATCACCGAAGTTTCTTTCCAGATTGGTTATTGAAATACAATTGGTTTATAGTTTCCAGGCCTTTAGTGAGATATATGCACTTGTGGAAGTGCTGTCAGCATGTAATAAGGATGTATAGAGAATAGTGCCTGTCATCTGCGCGTGGCCAGTGACCACATCTCTTAGGCTGCCATGACATTAATTGTCTAATTGATCTGATTGGAGAGTTTGGAGCCTTCAGTTGTGGGTGTGGAGTCGTCTAATGATCATGTTCCACTTCCCCAGTGGTGACTTCAACACACACTCTGTCTCTGTCCCAGTCCCTGAGTATGTGTGTGTGCTGTGCATGTATGTATGTCTGTTTAGACCTAATGGTCATTTTCCATTTCCCCTAATGCTGAGCAACTCAATTTCAGCTCCAGCACTGACGCTCTTCTAGCTTTGATCTTCTATCGTTCTTACAGACGCCAAGAGGTGAAGATCAGGCCTGGCGCCCAGACTCCAGGCTTTGCGTGTGAGAGCGTGTGTGTGTGTGTGTGTGTGTGTGTGTGTGTGTGTGTGTGTGTGTGCGTGTGTAGGAAGTACAATGTGGGTCAGTGGATGGATAGTGACAGCTGGTGGTTGCGCAAGTGACAGTGGGGGTGCATGGAGGCGGCCGGTGTGCAGTAGGCAAGAGAGAGCATGTTGGTGGGGAATCCCCACTCCTCCACAAACCTCTTTCCATCATAGCGATACGTGCAGGTCTCTGTGCCAGGGGTTCAGTGGGCACGGTCCCGTGGAGGTGGCAAAATGAACACAAAGTCCTCACACTCCCCGTTGTCCCAGGATGTCCATCTCTCTATCTCTCTCTCTCTCTCTCTCTCTCTCTCTCTCTCTCTCTCTCTCTCTCTGTGTGTGTGTGTGTGTCCTCTTGCCAGGTACATACAGTACTAAAAATGCAGGACATCCTTAAACTTTGATTTCTAAAATTATTTATAGTCTTTTAATGACTATAAATACACAACATGGCCTCACTTATGATATATATTTATATCACAGAGAACTCTTCCTTCCTGCTTGTACACTCTCAAAGCTGCTCTTACCAAAACTCTTACCACAATCCTCATATTCCAACCATTATTGAAGAAGTATATATAAAAAGTGTGTGTGTGTGTGTGTGTGTGTGTGTGTGTGTGTGTGTGCCGCATCTTTAAACATGACCTCAACCTCAACCCTAAGGCTCTTCTCCAAGAGTTCAAGTTTGCGATCTGTTATGTGAAACAAAGATAAAACCAATGTTATAGGGTTTAGAGCTCAGCCTTACAATAAAGACATTTTTTATTTGTAGGCCAGTGGGTTTGTAGTTAGTGCACATTGATGAGTCAGCATTTTTGCACCCCCTGTAATCTTCTGGATATAATGACAGTAAGTTCTTTGGAACTTATGAAGTTTGCAGGCATTCTTTCTTGTGGTCTGGAAATCATCTAATTTCTGCTGTATTTAAGTGTTTAAAACTCTACCAAAACATTTTAACTATTAATAATTATTTGATAATATTCGTATAGTTAGCTATATTTGTGCATAAGACTTTCTGTGCTGTAGGTTACATCTAGATTTACTTTGAAACATGATAGACCTAAAAGCTCCCGAGCGGTTCACCATACACATGGAATATTACTTGGATGGTTGTCCCATGTCCTGCCCAGAGTCTGCGCTTGCCCACCACCAAAGCCAAAAAGGCTGTTGCAATGCTGAGTTGATGCGGATTGGCTGTTATGTATCGCTGACTTGCATGATGACGGGCAGCAATTTAAAAAATGTAAAGTAATCTATTTATTTATTTAAAAATGAAACTAAAATGCAAAAAATAGAGGCTCATACACCACCGCTCGGACTGGAGCGGAAAAACCACACAATCTGACTCAGGTGGACAGACCGACTTGCAGATAAATAAATGTTCATGGCACAAATGCAGAAATCAGAAGCTTGATGGAACATGAGCTCGTTAAACGGATAATTAAAGTAATAAAACGGGTGATACAAAACGAAAGGTGCTGAAAAGGAAACCCAGACTTGGACACCTATCAAGAGACATATATTGGGAGCTCTGCTTTCAGGCAGTGACTAAATCTTACTCACTCAGAGGCTGGTGCATATCCCAGCCAACACTGGATGAAACTGGGGTACAGAATAAACAGTCGCCAGACCATTGCATTGCAAACACACACACACAACCATTCACACTCACTCTCACACCTAGGGGCAATTTGGAACAGCCAGTTAGCCTAATGTGCATGTCTTTGATGGACGTGTTAACCGCTACGCCGCCCCTGTGCCCAAATCTATATATTCATTCATTTTCTAATCCAGCACCCTACCACCACTTCCCCCTGTTAAATCTTCCTTTTCACTGAAATATACCTTTAGGAAATTGTTTTAATAGCTCAGATTTTTTTTAATCACTATGGTGTTAACAAGTATTCGGTCATTTGCTCATACACAACCTGGCACGGGCTTACAATCGTATTGTTCTGTTTTAAAAGAAGTGTGTAGGTAGTAAAGTGCCTCTGTTTGTTATAGGCTTAGGTGTGTGGGTGAAACAGTACCACAGCTTCTACACTGACTTTATGAACTCATGGCATTTGCACTGCTTCTCCGAGCCTGAGCTGATTTATCGCTGTTATATTTCATAAGGGGCTTGAGAAGTCAGGTGCATTCATTTAGAAGAGCAAGTCAAGTGTTAGCACAATGCTCATCGTGTGTAAGCACTTGAGCCAATAATCACATATGTGTATTTAAGAGCATCAAATCTCGGACTTCCTTCATTTAGTTATTTCTAAAGGAGAGCATTTCAGAAGATGACTTTATTGCTGTTTAAATATCAAATGTGTATAAATGCTGAACACGTAGCCCACTGAAGATAGGATAAGAGTAATTAATTTGTGAGATTTGTGGTTAGTGGTGTGATGTTCATGCCTTTTAAGCCCCTTTCTGAGAACAACCCACAGTTGTTGTACGACACACCCAACTGAACTGTCTGAGGAATATATTAAGCAAAGTATGAATTCATGAAAATAAATACTGGGCAGTGGTGGCTGAGTGGTAAAGGCTCTGGGTAACTGATCAGAAGGTTGTGGGTTCAAGCCTAAGACCCACCAATTTGCAAGAGCAAGGCTCTTAACCCTCGTGTGCTTAATTGTACAAATGAGATCAACTGAAAGTCACTCTGGATGAGGGCGTCTGCCAAATGCCTAAAATGTACAAGTGAATATGCCCAAATTTGTGTTGTATACCTGTTGGGTGATGTATGTGACCGCGGCTTTCTTTATTCCTCTTCCCTTACATGTATATAATGTATGATGACTTTCACAGAACTTAAGACCTATTCAGTACAGGACTACTTGAACCTACAAAGGTAGAATAAAGCAATTATTACCGGAGTATCCCTGCGATTTTTGTCGGTCATACGAGTCATTAATTTTTACCAAATACCACAAAAAAAGACGATTCCATATTTTACCTTCTATAATCTATGACTCGCTGAGATATTTATATTGTCGATATTCTGTATAAAGACACTCCAGGAAGTGCTCACTTTCCACCAAAAGCACACAGATTTCGAAATTGTATGAATCTGAATAATACATAAACCTAATTTCATCCCAAAAAGTTGCTAATAAATAATCATCTATCTCCAGTTCTTAAAACTAAAACCCTGTGCTTAGCTGTTTTCCACATGCACAGTGTGTTGATCCTGCGAGCTCAGCAGTAGGGACTGAACGGTAATTGAAGCCATTAGCAGCAGTGCAGTGTGGTAATGGTACATCTGAGCCCTTTCTCCCACCCACCAATGCAGCCATTAATCAAAGGCATTGCTGCCAGGGCCAAACCCAGCTCTACCGCAAAGCTCAACCTCCCTGTCCCAGTCCTCCACCAGGGGCTTTAACTTTCAACTCTTGCTTCTTTCCTGCTTTTAGTTGTCTGATGATGGGGACAGGGGAGGGTTTGGAAAGAGCTAGAGTTGGTAGTTGGTAGAATCGAGCACTACAGATATAAATTATATCAAAGGTGATAGGTGGAATTATGATATAATTGATGTTTGGGAGAAACACCAAATGCTTTGTCATTACTTGCCCTTACTCTCTATATATTTCCTATCATTGCTCTTCGTAAGAAATTTAAGGAGTCTGTCCCCCTCCTACAATTCCCAGCCAAAGTTTTATCCCTGTACAGTTTTACAGCCACACCTTGTCATCGTTTTATTATAACATGACTTCTGATACTCACAGAGAACTTAGAAACAGAGACAACCATACTGATTCAATATCATTCTTTCATTCATTTTCTAAGCTACTTCAACCTAATCAGGGTCGCGGGGAGGCTGGTACCCATCTCAGCCTGCTCTGGGAGACGGCAGGGTACACCGTGGACAGCTCACCAGGCCATCGCAGTGTGAATCAATATGTAATGGTTAAAAGATAACCCAGCATATGATTTTTTTTCTCTTGCTCTACAAGTTATTAAACTATTAATGAAGTCATACAAAGATTTAACAAGCAAGCAGTCTGTAAAACTATTGATTTCTCTTCCTGTTAAATGCATTTTGAGTAAGATCAGTTCTGCATGACTTTTCTGAAAATAGGTAACATTTAGAGGTTACTGAAGTGAAATTTCAGGATCACTTGATAATGGTTAAAATAGATGCGCACATGTCCACATCTTGATGTCTTCAACAGCATAAACAGGGAAGTGACAGACGGTGACGTATGCCTCAACATTTATCGGAGGACTTCCTGTTATTGGTGAAATTTATAATACTATATTTGGCCAAACTTAGCAGAAAAGTTGCAGCGATTGGTTAAAATTGCAAGGCCATTCAAAGTGCACAAGGATTCACTGTATTCGTGTGAATTCCTACAGGACTGGCAAATATGAAGGGCTGAGATCCAGAGTGGCCTAACCAACAGAAAGCTGTTCCTAGAAAAATGATATGAAAGCTTTTTGCAATATAGAAAATCAGGGATAATGCTCATGATAAGATTCATGGTCATAAAGGAGATTCTGGCAAGCATAGACCTCATCCACATCTGTCAAAGTATGACCTTATCTCATTTTTAAGTTTTATTGGGGGTTAGACCACTGTGGCTTTCAGCCCTTCATATGTAGTGTGTAGTATTTATTCACTTATTCATATTAGGGTCGCAGGGAGGCTGGTGCCATACTGTCTTGGTCATCCTGAGGGAAGGCGTTCTCTCTTCTTTGTCAATCACAGCCAATCTTGAGCATCTCTGAGCTTATGTATGTGGAAGAGGGTGGATAGCGCTTGTTATCTTGCCTGGTAATCCAGCAGTTTGAAAAGATGTGATTGATTAGTTTTGTGTTTGTCCAATAAAGCATGTGTTGGTCTTCACTCTCTCCGGATGGCAGTAGTCAAATGATGAGGGTGCGCTGATCGGTGGGAGGGACTTGGCACACCCAACCATTTAGACTTACATCCACAACTAGGGTCAATTTGTAACTGCCAGTTAGCCTAATGTGCAAGTCTTTGGACTGTGGGAGGAAACTGGAGTACCTGGGGGAAACCCATGGAAGCACGGGGAGAACATGCAAACTATCCACACAGAGCCTGGGACTCAAAGCCAGAACCTTTTTGCTTTGAGGTGAATCCACTAACCTCTTCGCCACCGTACCTTCTGTATAAATATCAATTTAAAAAAAAACAAAAAAAAAAACTGTGGTGTTCTAAAACTTTTGACAGTATGATAGGTCGTTCAGGGATTTTTTTTCTCCTTCTTTTCATTTTTAGAACTAAATCACTCAGTATGGTACGGTAAGATAATTTGGGGATACTAATGAAATTGTTCAAAGGGTAGCTGTGTTCTTGCAGTTGAAGTTGCAGTTGTGTGTGTGTGGGCAGCTGAGCAACATGCCACATCGGTCCTCCATGTTTTCATGAGTCATACTGTCTATATTAACATCTGAAAAACCCCTGAATGCTTTCTCTCACACAAACACACCTCCTACAGAGGTTACTCTAGCGCAAAGTGCAATCTAGGTCATGTTCACAGAATATGTGTGAGAGAATGTAGCGCTTCACGATATCAACAGGTCTCTCTTATACAGCATACCGTATGTAGACATTTATCCACCTTTCATCTATCAACACGCTAATACCCAGTATAATCATTATGACACTGTATGTTATAAATGGTTGTGCAGTCACTTGACCTGTTTCCCTATTGAACTACATTATACTATAAAAAGTGTCATCTATGCAGGCATCTCTTTCACTTCCTGCATTGCTCAAACGCGATGAAAGAGGGAGGGTGGAACGGGCTGAGATGAGAGGAAGAAATCACCACATCGCTCCCCACTTCCTATCTCTCACTGTTCCATGACTCGACAGATCGGGGAAGTGGAAAGTGTGTGTCTGTGTGTGTGTGTGTGTGTGTGTGTGTGTGTGTGTGCTGAAATTAGCCCAAAACACAAACTGCCGACACTATTTTTGGAGCAGTGTGTAAATCTGTACGTTGGTAAATCTGCCACTCTACCCGTTGCGCTCCATGATGACAGCGTTACTGTGATCGCCGATAATAGAGAGTCACCAGCCGATCAGGCAAAGAAGGCAGAAAGTGTAAGCAAGGCTATTGTTTTCCTGTCAAAGGCTGAGGTCAAGGTCATTTTGCATACTGAACAAGCTCGGAACTCTTAGTTCCTATCTATGGGACATATCTTATGCTGTGCCTTCATGAGTGCGATCACTAAAGTAGCATTTCCAAACTTCTTTTATATGATTTAGCCATCTGTTCAACCATACTACAAGTTGTGTCTTTATGAATGTGTCTTAAAAAGAAGGCAGGGGAAAAGATAACGTCATGCACGTGAATAGCATGAAAGCTTTTTTGAAGTCACTCCACCCTGTCAACATGGGCTTTAGCTGTGTGTTCAGCTGATGTAACTCAGTCATCCTTAAGTCCTGACACACTGGCTGTGAATCATAAGAGCTGCGGGAATGTTTATCGGGTCATTGCTCTTGTGTCAGCAGCCTAATGAAAAATCGAACTAATGTCTTCAGAGATAAGGTTTGCTACTTGCACTTCCATATTTGGACTGGATTGGTTTTACATGGGAACTTGGGGGTAATAGTTATCATGGTGTCTCTGGGTTTAAAACAATACAAAATACATCCATTCGTCCATTTGCTGAACAAATCCTTCTAGGGACATGGGAAGGCTGGAGCCTATCTCAGCCAACTCTGGGCGAAGTCCAGGTACACCTCGAACAGCTCACGAATCCATCGCAGAACAAACACGCACGACCGTTCACACTCACACCAAGGGGCAATTTGGAACAGCTAATTAGCCTAATGTGCATGTTTTTGGACTGTGGGAGGAAACTGGAGTACCCAGAGGAAACCCACACAAGCACAGGGAATAACATGCAAACTCCTCAAAGAAACGCCCACACCGAGTCCGGGACTCGAACCCAGGACCTTCTTACTGTGAGGCGGATATGTAATCACTACACCACTGTGTCACCACATCTGAAGCACAGTGTTTTAAATGTAAAATTAAGCATTGTAAAATATCATGTCCGAATCAGAGACACAGGTTTAGCCTACGTGCAAAGCATGGTCATGTGACACAATATCAAGCACAACATCCAAACAATAGGGTTGTTTAAAGAAGAAAAATATATATGTATAATAGTAATGATGATGATGATGTGTGTGTAGTACACAGAACTGTACATGAAGAGGCATGAAGACACGCCCATCTTTGGAAGATCACCTGCCCAACATGAATCAGTCATAACCTAATAACAGTATATGTATATCCCAAAAACTTGAATAGTAACTAGGGCCACATCTATTTTCATGAACTTATGATGATGAATGAAAGGGCTCAGGTGTGTGTGTGTGTGTGTGTGTGTGTGTGTGTGTGTGTGTGTGTGTGTGTGTGTGTGTGTGTGTGTGTGTGTGTGGTGGCCCGAGCATGATGGCAGGGTCACATGAAGCTTGGTATGTGCAGAGGCGGAACATTATCTCCTTCTGTTCTCAGACCTGAAGGCCTAAAGGTCACCTGACCTCATAATGACAGGTCCCCTTACTCCATCTCTCACACTTAATCACCAGAGAGCTGGACACACTGTTCTCACACACTTACCTGACTCCCAGAATCTTGTAATTGAGCGAAAAGCAGGTCCTAGTCTGTGCTTATTATTTTCGTCTAAACACCACCTGTGCCCTTCAGTCTGTCACGTCTCTGCTCTTGCTCACCTCTAATGGAAGGATATGAGATGGTAATTGTACTGGTTAGGGCAACACGAATTGTGACAGTCACTCTATTAATACTAGCCTGCCTCTCTGTGGGTGAGCATGACCTTTTTATTTCTTTATTTTTTTTTTCTTTTCAATTTGTATTTTTACACTCTCCCACGTATATTTGCATGCAAACATATACAGGCGACCACACACAACACAACACACACACACACACACACACACACACACAGATGATACTGTTTGTTCCAGGATGTGGCCTGATGTGCTGTGTTTAACAACGGGCTTTCCCTTTTCACTACTGTTGCATTTCCGCATCAGATCAGTGTCTTCATGTTTTAAATCATGGTGGTGAATAAACCTGCCATAGAGATTAAACCTCTTCAATTCAGTCGTCTGATTAAAGCTGAAGCCTAGTAAAAGTGCTACAAATTTGCGCATTTCACTCAGACCCAAATAAACATTTTGCTCATGTTAAAAGAGATGTCTTTGTGCCTTCTGTGTTAATAAATCGAGAGAAATAAATGTCTTTTTGGAACATGTTAGATCCAAATGTGATGGTGTGTGTGCTGTTAGCCACGCGAGAAGAGGAAGATCAGGATAAGATATTGTCATAGCAGCCGGAGCTGCGACTGGTATTTACGCGCTCGTCCTGCCAAAAAGCTCGCGCTCGCCTGTTGCCACCTTCAGCACCACAACAGCCTGAGCGTTTATTTTAGACATGATGTGATCGCAGTGTTTCAGGGCCCAGAGAATCACAGCCGTACCCTTCAAATACAAACCAGAAGAAAAACCATGTCTTTAAAATGAGTATTTGACAGTCAACAGAAATGGAATGTAGTATGAGGCGTGTAGAGAAAATGAGGGGCTTTTCAATCTGAATCTGGCCAAACAAGTATAGTGTTAAATTAAAAGATGTAGAATTTCTCCTATGATGATCAGGCAGGGGTTAAATTCCTGAGGTAGGGATCAAAAGACTGAGAAACTTGCTGCCATCATTGTGACTGCTATCATGAGCTGCGAGAACCCTGACATACATTTCATCATCATCATTTGCTGAACTGCCTAATCCTACTAGAGTCGCAGAGAGGCTGGTGTCTACCTCAGCCGGCCTTGGCCGAAGGCGGGGTACACCCTGAACAGCTCGCAAATCCATTGCAGGGCCAACACACACACAACCATTCACATTCACACCTTGGAGCAATTTGGAACAGCCAATTTGCCTAACGTGCATGTCTTTGGACTGTGGGAGGAAACCCGGAGCACCCGGAGGAAACCCACACAAGCACAGGTAGAACATGCAAACTTCACATGGAAAAGCCAGAGCCCGGGAATCGAACCCAGGAACTTTTTGTCATGAGGAAGACATGTTAACCACGATGCTACTGTGCAGCCCACCCTGATAATACACTTAAAGGTATTTACTAAACTAATACTAATAAAAGGTATTTACTCATCCAATCTATCCAAATGGATGGTATTTTAAACAGACGTTTTGGTAGGTCCACTTGGCAGTAGTGGCTCTGGGTTGCTGATCGGACGTTCAGGGGTTCAAGTCGCAGTCCCACCACTGTTGTGTACTTGAGCAAGACCCTTAACCCTTGGCTTGCTCAGTTGTACGAATGAGATAAAACTGTAAGTCTCTGAGGATAAGGGTGTCTGTCTAATGCCGTTAATGTCTCTGGGAGGTTTCTAAAATTTAATAAGTAGCTAATGGGAAAACCGGTTAGTGTTAGTACTCATTAATGCACTATAGTAGGATATAAGTATGTGATGAGACACAGCTAGTTTAATTAGTTAGTTGTTGACATAGTGCTTATAGGCCCCCACTGTTTATGTTAGTAATGTATGTGCCAAATGATTGTAGGATATGTGTAGCTGCCATCTTGTGTATATGCAGTTAATTGAGCACAGGGTTGGTTGCTTGGTTGGCTGGTATCCATTTATTCTGCCTATAATGACTTTTTTTTCTCCTTATAAAACACTGTACAATCTTTTACTCATTGAAATGTCAAAAGCCACTAGATTTATGTTCTTGTAAAGAAATTCGAGGCTGTCCATGACCGGGTTAGGGGTTGTGTATGAGATACAGTATATCAAGTAACCACAAATTTGGCATATTTTCCACTTTAAGGGGAATTAGCAGTTCTGGGGAAGTACATAAGGATCACAGTCTATTTTATCAGCCCTGTCGAAGTGTTTATATTAACACTTATGTTGTTTATAGTATTGTATTCTGCTGTAAGATGAGTCATTTTAGCCATCTTTCACCTCTAGTTATGTTCTAAAAAAGGCAGAAATTGAGTCCCAAATATGGTGACCACACCAGAGCAGTCATGTGACTGAAACACAAGGGAATTGTCATCTAAATAGTAAATCACTTTGGATAAAATGTTTATTAGTAAAGAAAAATCTGCCTAATTAATACAGATATGGCAGCTTGGTAGCATAGTGGTATGTACGTCCACCTCACAGCAAGAAGGCCCTGGTTTGGCGAGGGCATTTTTGTGTGGAGTTTGCGTTTTCTCCCCATAATTACATGGGTCTCCTCCAGGTACTCTGGTTTCCTTCCACAGTCCAAAGACATGCACATTAGGCTAATTGCCTGTTCTAAATTGCCCCTAGGTGTGATTATGAAGGGTTGTGTGTGTGTGTTGCCCTGTGATGGACTGGTACCCTGTTCAGGGTGTACACTGCCTTTGCCCAGAATCAGCTGAGTCAGCCAGCAACCCTAGTAGGATTAAGCCATTCGGCGTTTGAATGATGAATACAAATGTTACAAAAAAGTAATGGTAAGCATCCAGAACCTTCATTACTCACACCTCATAGATGGATTCACAAAGTTGTAATATGAAATGCTGATTGTTTGTATCTGTTAAGCGTCGTACTTTGTGAAGAGCAATTCTATTGAATACACTTTGTTTTTTTTTCCTCATTCTTTTTAGGACAATGGAATCTTGACTTGTTTGTGGAGAAGTTTGAGCTTGTTGGTCCAGTCGCCTCACTCCAGTTCCTTACTCAGCACTTTGATGATTAGACGGCACCACACCCCTGTGTTTCAACGCAACTTTCACCAAAAGCCAGATTCACACAGCAAGCGACAAGCGAGTCACTTTGCCACTGAGCTGCATACAAAATCGCCTGTTGTATACGGACTATGGAAGCAAATAGGAACATTCGCTTCCTTAGCGAATTCTGATTGGTAATCACTCTAATCGCTCGCATGATAGTTCAGCTCAGTTGAACTCTGCGCCCACCCACTTTGCGTTGTTCGTCACTCATTTCACTGGCAGTCATTGACTTTGCGTGGTCGCTTGTCACTTCCTCTTTTGAATCTGTTCTACCATCAGGGGAGCTCATACATGCTAAAGATGTTTTTTAATTGGTTTTCTCTTCGATTAATTTAAATAACATTTAGAGATTTTAAAATATACTGTAGCTTTATTATTTGAACAGACATAACTGTATTGAACATGAATGATTAAAACTCTACCTGCATCTTTAAAAGCATGTTGGCAAAACTTGGTCCTTGGTCTCATCACTTCCTTGAAGAGTGTGTAAGTAGACTGTATAATAATCAAAAAAGTGGAAACTACACAACCACAAGATGTATTTATACACATTCTGAGTATTTCACACTTATTTGCATGCACTACTAATAATGTAAGAGGTCGAGCATTCATACATACACGCATTACTTTTTTTAAATTGCTGTACCACTCTTGCATAATCCACCCCTCACTTCCAGGCCACTGCAGCGGTGCATTCCTGCTTTCTTGGCAGTGAAACTCCTCCAGTTGCCTTCAGTGCTCTGGTTTGGGGTTTTTTTTCCAGCTCTGGGGATTTCAGGTTTGTGTTTTTCTGAGACCTCCAAACAGAGAAAATAAATGTCTCGAGGAACGGGTGAGAACGATGAACAGTGGCTACTCACACACTTTGGAGAAGGTGTGTGGAAATATCTGAGTTGGAGAGGAAGTACGTCAGGGCAAATAGAGGAAGAAGGGGGTGAAACCAACACCACAACGCAGCCGGAAGCCACAGTGGAACTACGACTAAAATACGCTCATTGCTACTTTCGGCCAGACGGTCCTTGAGTTGCAGGAGGGGCACAAGTTCACATTTTTTTTTAACCAGTATGGTGATTTGGGGCGTGTGTGTGTGTGGTTTTGTTTGTTTGTTTCGTAATGGGAGAGAAAAGAGTCATATTTGTGAATGTGACAGGCAAGTTTCCACTGTGCAGTTTCTGTCTCATATGCCCGAGTAGTTTTATGTTTATATTCAGCAACAACATTTACATGAAGCACTATTTCAGTCTGTTTATATCAGCAGATGCAAAGATTTACGACCTGTCTGAACTGTTAGAATGTAATACAGACAGATTGTGTTTTTAAAATCACATTTGTGTCAATACAGGTCTTTCTATAATAGAACGTTATACAGCTCTCATTTAGACAAGATTAAGATGATGCCCCCATTAACTCCATTAATCTTAAACAGTGTCCTCAAGGTCAATGGCGCAACAAGAAGGTCCTGGGTTCTGGTCCCAGGCTCAAGAGGTTTCTATATGGCATTTACTATGCTTGCATGGGTTTCATCTGGGTACTCAGGTTTCCTCTCAGAATCCATAAACATGCACTTTAGGCTAATCGCCCCTTCCATATTGCTCCAAGGTATGAGTGTGAATTATTGTGAGTGTTGGCGATGCGATGGTTTGGTGAGCTATTCAGGGTGTACACTACCTTCTCCCAGTGTCAGATAAGATAGGCCCCGGCCCCATCATCACCCTAGTAGGATTAAACGGTTCGGCAAATGAGTGAGTGATAAAATAAAAACATGTACTTTTATTAAAAACCTTCAAAACATGTTGGTTCCTGTTATCACTTACATCAAGGCAGCTGTTCCTTCACTCACCTCATATTTTCTCTATTAAAACTAATAAGACAACAGTGTAGCTAAAGTTTTACATATGATACCAAAGACTTCTTCCAGAATCGTAAATAAACATCTAATCTCACCATATCTGTTTTATTGTATGTCGACCTCACAAGTCACCATGAAGTCATGTACTCAATCCAGCACTTTAACTTAATGCAGAGCTGTTTATACAGAAACATTCAGTCATTCACTCACTCATTTGCTGAACTGCTTAATCCTACTAGGGTCACGGTCTTGCTGGTGCCTATCTCAACCAAAACAGTGGGCGAAGGCAGAGTACACCCTGAACGGCTCACCAGACCATTGTAGGGCGACACATACACTCACCTAGGGTCAATTAGCTTAATGTGCAAGACTGTAGCAGGAAACCAGAGTACCCGGATAAAACCCACGCAAGCACAGGGGGAACATGCAAGCTCCACACAGACACACCTGAGCCCAGGACTCAAACCCGGGAGCTTCTTGCTGTAAGACGGACGTGCAAACCATTACGCCACCATGCTGCCCATATAAACATTCTGCCCAGTACTAATTAAAAAGAATTCAGAATTGATGTGTTTTGTTATTAGAAAATTTAAAAGGAGTTTATATGCAGGAAAGTTTTACAGTTGGAACTGATTTTCTCACAAAGTGCTTCTCTCTAGATGTGTTATAAAAAAAAAAAAAAAAAAAACCTGAAGAACTTTGCTGGAAATGGAGTACTGGTTTCCATTCCATTGCTATCAATTCTCTACATGTTTGAAAGCAAAGGGCTGGATATGGAAAAGTAACTTTGATGTGCTGATGATCACTGAAGGATTGTGGTGTGATTGACTGGCTATTGTACACATATACATACACACGGTTCTCTGCACATGTACATCTGATCATGCAAATGTATATAACTATATTTCATTCCCATTTTTTCTTTGTTCCTCTGCCAGTCTTTATTGAGAATCTATGTGGCCTTGTTGTGAACTCAACATCAGCTAGGTTGGTTTGGTTTAGTTCTCAGTGTACACAAACGTACATTCATCTCTGTTTTCGTTCGGCTCCGTTTAGAGTAGTTATTGTTGGAGGAAGTGTCGGGGGTAAATCCCGGTGATGTCTCAGACAGCCATGACGGTAACCCTAAAGGAGCAAAATTGGCCATACAGTCTTGGTCATCCTGAGGAAAAGCACGTTTTCTTCCCTGTCAATCACAGCCAATCTTGAGCATCTGTGAGCTTATGTATGTGGAAGAGGGTGGATAGCTCTTGTTACGCTATTCGGTGATGTGTTAGTTTATAAAGATGTGATTGATTAGTTTTATGTTTGTCTGAGAAAGCATGTGTTGGTCTTCACTCTCCCCGGGTTGGTAGCAGTCACATGATGAGGGTGCGCTGATTGGTGGGAGGGACTTATCTGGAGGAAGTTAGTGATGGAAAGTAGACAGTTAGAACTGACATTATGTTAGTTCAGGTCTAAACGTGTGCGTGTGTGTGAGTGTGTGTATTTGTGTGCATGTGGGGACCAAATGTAACCATAAGTACCTTATCAGGACAGTATTTTGCCAGTCCCCACAAGATCAGTGGAAGGTCCTCACAACTTTAGTTAGGTGTGTGTGTGTGTGTGTGTGTGTGTGTGTGTGTGTGTGTGTGTGTGTGTGTGCGCGCGCACGCCAATATTCAAATAAGGGGACCTCGTGCCAAACAAGTTCACTGTGTGACAGAATTAGACCAAATGCAATATCTAAGCATTAATACTTGGGCAGTAGTGGCTCAGTGGATGAGGCTCTGATCAAAAGGTCACTGGTTCAAGCCTCAATACCACCAGGCTTCCCCTGTTGGGCCCTTGAGCAAGACCCTTTACCATTAATTGCTCAGTTGTATAAACAAGATAAAAATGTAAGACGCTCTGGATAAGGGCGTCTTCCATATGCCATAAATGCAAACATGAAAACTTAACATGCATGGTTGTTTTTTGCTTCTTTAGACCTCGCCATATTATGTAATAATAATATTGTTAGTAAATATAATTTATATAAAATATGTAATAATATGTTTATAATGTAAAACATAATTATATATTACATTATGAAGTGGTCAGAGTTAATTCAGAACCACAGATAAGCTGGTTCCAGTGTCTCAGCAAGGCCACTCCGTATGCACTGCTGTCTAGCTCATTGAAGCATGGTCAGTGCTCACTCTATCAATGAAGAAAGGTACAACGATGACTAAAAGAACAGTCATTTGTGATGTATATAGTGTACCAATTATGTAGAGCCAGTCTGTCTCATTTAATTACGGTCCAGCCAGCATGAGCATACCTGGTGTAGTGGTTAGCACTTCTGCCTCACAGCAAGAAGGTCCTGGGTTGGTTCAAAGCAAGGGCGTTTCTGTGTGGAGTTGTTCTCCTTGTACTTCTGTAAGGTTCCTTCAGGTACTCTGGTTTCCTCCTACAGTCCAAAGACATGCACATTAGGTTAATTGGCTGCTCCAAATGGCCCTTAGGTGTGACAGTGAATGGTGTGTTGGCCCTACGATGGTCTGGCAAGCTGTTCAGGGTGTACCCCAACTTTGCCCAGTGTCAGCTGAGATAAGCTCCAGCCCCCGTGACGCTAGTAGGAAAAAGCAGTTCGGTGAATGAATGAATGAATGAATGAATGAATGAACTTCCAATAAAATGTGATGTACTCTTTTTAATACAGGTGGCTTTAATAACCCTGTTAATTTGGTTACTGCGATCGTTTCCATTCAGGTATGCTGTCAGATAAAGAAAAAGAAAAATACCTGACTGTTTGGGCTTTCTATTTTCATCCTGCTAAAAACTGTACAAATAAACCATGAATAAATACAGACCTGTTTGTCCAAAACACTGGAATAACCACACGTTGTTCCATTCTCAGGGTAAGTTGTATTGGAAATGTTTTGTTTGAAACAACGTATTATGTTGTTGGTCAGCCATTGTATGAACAGCCTATATCGTTCCAAAATATATATAAATAATCGTATAATCAAGCTTCCAGGCCTTGGCTCTGGGCAACATGAGCAACGAGGAACAGTCATTTGAATTGGCCTGAATGCAGCCTGGAAAGAAACACAACTAATTTGATTATATGCCCATGGTGGCTTTGAATTTTTCCGCCACCTCACTCAGCAGATCTGTGACAGCTGAGCAATTCCATGGAATCCCTGTATGCAAAGTGAGCAGGGGGAACCCTGATGACAATGATGTAAGGAATGAATGGCGCAACCGTTTACACAGCAACCACCGGAACGGACAGTCACTGACTCATAGCTTTACAATAGAGCTGAACATGTTGTTCTGTTTAAGGAAATAAAAAAAAGTGTTGTGTGTGATCTTTAACTGTCTATTAATATGTTTCCCTGTTAAAAAGTACCCTGTTATTAATGACCTTCCTGATCAGATGGAATTCCATCACTGGAGCGAACAGGATGGATGAAGAACAGGTTCAAGAGGCATTGACAGAGAATGGCATTTAGTCATTACCAGTTACTAACTGCTTTATCCTGGTCAGCCACTCTCAGGAATTCTGCACTTGAGGTGAGAGTACACCATGAACGGATGGTACACCGATTTATTGCACCTTGGAACAATTCTGCATAGCCAGTCCATCGATCCATCCACCTGGTGTGTTTTTCGGAACTGCAAGGAAACCCATGAAGCATAGAGAATTTACCCAAGCTCAACATATGAACCTTAATCCTAGAAATATGAGACTGCAGCACCATCTACTATACCACCATTCCACCATGACTTAGCTTGAATCACAGTAATGTGAACCTAATACTCCAGTTTCCATCATCACACAGGCTCATGAAAGACCCTACAAGAGCAATAGAATTGAGTAAGGCTCTGCCTCTACTGTTATACACTTTTTTTTTCTTTTTTTTTTAAAGTAGGGGGGGGGGGGGGGTGTTGCCCGAATGGGAAAAAAAGTGTAAACCTAAGCGTTAGACCTAAATCTGGCAAAACTAACCTGATTTTTGGAGAAACATTTATATCATAGTTCTGTCTGCAGGACAGGAGAGTAGAGGAGAAAAAATGACTAGCTTTAACAAGAGAGAAACTATAGCCAGGAGGGAAAGACACCCAAGACAAGACAAAAGAATAACATTACAGCATAAAGCAGGACTGGAAATCTGGAAGGAAGGCAAATCTGAGCCTGGAAAAACATTCCGATAAAAAATTTTTTTTTTTTTTTTTTTTAAACTGGACAGGCAAAAATTAAAGAGGAGATGGGAGATATACAAGAGTGAATTTGTTCTCAGCACAGACTGAGTGTTAGGGCAAGTTTGCCAAGCTATACGCGTCATGGCATCAGGCAGTGGAAGAATTAAAAGAAGAAAAAAACCTTGTACTTCCTCTGTTGTGGTCTATAAAAAGTATTATTCAAATGATCAAGCCTCCATTCTCGCTTTCAGTGTTCGCTGCCATGCTGCTCCAACTGCCACCCAACTGATGTTGCCAATGGCCTTCCTTGTTCAATATGAATGAAATATCTGCGAAACGGAAAGAGCTAGCAAGGCAAGCATGCATGCATGCCAAGTAATGTGTCCTGGCATATCCAGATTTCTTTCTTTTGTATCATAGAAATAGGAAAGAAAACCATTTTCTGTGATTCTACTTTTAAGCTCTTATGAAAAGATGATAAGCTTAGGAGGAGGTGATCACTATCCTGAACAGCAGAAAGAATGTATACTGCTATTCTTCATTTGTGACTGCTATCTTGGCTGCATCAAAAAAATAACATTCATATCCTGATCGGATTGTAAGATGTTTCTGATCGTGGGGAGACGGAGAACCCATAGGAATCCCCTGATGACAAATCCTGCTGTGTCATGTTAACTTAATGCTATCACCTACACATGTTACAGCCCGCCCATACAGTGGCAACGAGCCACTGGATTCCCCCGGTGTATGTGCATTTATCTGTGTGTGTGTGTGTGTGTGTGTGTGTGTGTGTGTGTGTGTGTGTGTTTGTGTGTGTTAGCTGCTTCGTGTCTATGTTTACCACGGCCCCTGATACACTCATGATTCAGACCCCTCTCCCACTCACTCTATTTTCGCTTCATTAGGGCCAAGTCTCTAGCGTCTAGTATCTGTATTAGTGTCAATTGCCAAGGCGATTAATTTGAGAGATAGGAACAGTGTGTAGTGATTTTGGCAACACTGCGGTTGTGTGGGATTAACTAGGCCAGGTGAAGGTAAAGGTCAATTTAAATATGGTGATTGTACCATATATTGTGGTGGGGGAAACATTACAGAATAGATCAGCATTAAATGGTTAGTGGAAAATGATTTTCACTAAACTAAAATATCTGAAGGTCCGGTTACATAAACTCTGGATGTAGAAAGGTTCAGATAGGCAACTAACATGTCTGAATAGCAAAAAAGTTATCTTTTAATTGTTTAACCATTAATGATTGGCTAATGGGTTTAAATAGGAAAGCGATTGTGTTGTATTTCGCACTGGTGCTTTACGTTACCCTTTATCCTTTCAAATTAACAAGTGCGTATGATTTTTATATGAAGTTTATTAGTTTGTTAGTTAGCTAGATGTCGAATTCTCTGTGAAGACAGCAAAAAATAAATTAATAAATGAATAAATCCAGTGTTGGACACACCCCCAGTGCAGCTAACCGAGTTATCAAATGCCGGCCATGTCTCTCACTGTCTGTGGTGGGAGGCATGTAAAAAAACCATTGCTGATTTTCGTCAAGAGCAGACTGCATAGCCGTCAGCGTGTTTCTGCCCTGCGATGGCCTGGCGGGTTGTCCAGGGTGTACTCTGCCCTCGCCCAGAGTCAACTGAGATGGGCGCCAGCCTCCCCGCGACCCTAATTAGGATTAAGCGGTTCAGAAAATGAATGAATGAATTCAGAGTCTTGGACACAGTTCTGGCTCTGTTTATGGGGAAAATACTTCTGTCTTGGTGCGAGCCACACAACACTATTCCAGCCAATCAGCAAAAGGGAAGCTTTTGCTTATGCATAGCACACATGGACCATGTTGTTGATTGTGTGGAGAACAGAAAGGGGGATATTGTGGTTGGTGTTCCTGCCTTGGTAATGCTCGTCCCTGACGTCAATGACATACCCCCCCACCCCCACCCCCTTTTGGCGCTCGGTGCGGGAGCTTCTGAGGGAGCACTGAAGATAGTTTAGATTTGTTTTGTTGTTAAATTCAAATATCAGTGGGTTTTTTTCCAGACTGAATGAATGCTCGAAGCTGAGTTAATTCCTATTGAGTTTATTTATACCTCAGACTTAAAATCTGACTCACTGTGTTTAAGTAAAAACTCTCTGAACAGATGAAACATATATTTAAACTTATACTGCTCCCTTCTCCATCCATTCAGCTATAAACTTGATGACTTTATCATTGACTATTTTTTTTTTTTACTTTAAAAAAGTCGCGTCACTTCATTAATTACTCCAGAATAATGGGTAGGTAGTTTCATGTCCAATGAGTTTCCATTAGCTAATAATTAACATAAAGGCATGTGATTGTTTGAACTAAAACAAAAGCCGAAATGTTTGTCATCACTCATGAAAATGAATCAGGAACCAGATTCATGCAAATACAATAACCCTCCCACCCCTGGTGCACTGATAACCTGAGTATTTTTCAAGTACTGGACTTGGTCCAGTGATACGTTTTGCTGGATTCGCATCCAGTCCGCAGTCCACCCGATGTAGACACACACATCTATGAGACACCTTTTGGCTAAGCCACATCTCCAAGCTAGGCAAATTGCTAGGAGCAGGCAGATTTGTTTTTCACCTGCTTAAAAATTGATGTATGCTGGGCTAATATCATAGTTCTGTCTGTAAAATGTCAGCGAGAAGAACATTATGGCATGGTGGAGAGTTTGAATTGCATGCCAGTTAGAAAGTAGATGTTAGTTTGGGAACGCAGGAGCTTGTTGAGGCCCTGCTGAGACACTAGTAGCCTGGGTTCGATGGCAGTGCTCCCAGGCCTCTGGGGGGGGGGAAGTAGGAACTTATTATTCTCCTGTGCATTTTTTGGCCGATCGGTTGACAGGCTTGTAGCCGGCATGCAGATGTCAGCCTGATTTGCAGTCCAAATTGTAACTTTATCTTTCTCCCTCTCTCTCTCTCTTACTCTCTTTCCATATTGCATCAGCATCCGTTCCAGCGCATGCATGGCAGCCTGGAGTTTTACTCAGTGTCGATAATAAGAGTGGCTCAGTGCCTCACTGATTGGCCAGGCTCAGGAATGGAGAATTTTAGCTGGACACATGAGCGGTCTCGTGGGATTCTCCGGCCTCCTAATTGGACTGTGTACAGTCAAGTATGTCCATCCTACACACAGCTATATATAATAATGATTATTAGCATTGTGTCATGTACTTTTTTTGTTACTTATTTATTTGTTTGTTTGTTTCTTTGTTTATTTAGAAGCAAATAATTACAGCTATTTTTGTATGACTTAACTTATGAAAGCACATCTGCAACAGTGTTCCAGCTGTTAATTTTAGAGTCCTACATGTGTTTTATTCTATTGTCCCTTACCCTGTACAAAATTAAAATGCAACCAGAAAAAAAAAAAAAAAAAGTTAGTGTTACTTGAAGTGAAATAAATAGCCATGTCCGAAAAAGTTTTTTTTTTTTTTCTCCCCTCGGGACTTTAGGGAGATGAAATATGACCCATGACGTTTGGCCTCTGCGGTTCCTTTAATGGCGGCAGGTTCCGATCTCTTTTCCACCAGGTCGCTGAGGCGGAAATGCGCTGACCAAATAAGGGCAGCGAGGAGGGCGGAGCCGGACATACACGCCTTACATGGACTTTCCACTTCCGCGTGGCGCGCGCGGTCGAACCCGAGGCCGCTGATTGGCTGGGCGTGCGCTCTGTATTTACAACTGTTTCATTTTTTTCCTCCTCCGGTCTTCCGCCAGTGCCACCGGCTCTCCGCGCAGCTCCCCAGTGAAGGGCTTTGCACTGAGGGATGGTGCAGCGGTGTGCGCCGGTCGGAGACCTTCAAGTGCAAGAAGTGGAAACTTTGATTTTGAGCAGCCAACCTTTCTTCCTTCTGTCCGCTGCAGGTTCACTTCACAGTGACAGTGAGAGCAGAAGGGCTGCTGGGAATAATAAGTGCACTGTGGCACAGCTAGAGAAAAGTGTATAAACGCAGGAGTGTCACATTAATTCAAAGTCGCATGAGGTTGTTGTGGGTGTAAATAACTTTGCCATGACTTCTCATCCCAGTTTAACGCATCCATTCTTTTTACTGAATGATAGCTGATAGTCTCACACATGCGTCCTTTAAGGATTTTGGAGGAGTGCGCTGTGCACCCATGCGCAAATAATAAACCCATTCATTCCTGTTCAAACCAAATTAACAGAACTTATTATAACTGGATCCACGTGACAGCACCCTGTCCGTCTAAACCTGGTCATATTTTAATATTTCCCTGTAACACAGTGCACTAATTCTGCAATCAAAACAAATTTATGTCTCCAAAAAAACCCCCGAAGAAATGAAAAGAAACTTGCGCCTGCCTTCGCATATTCCTTTCACTCGGGCTGCGTCCCAAACTGCACCCTCCCTCCTAAACAGTGCCCGAGGTCACAACAGGACGCCGCCGGAGCGCGCGGTTGATGTTGCGGTTCGGTGTCGCGGTTTGGGACGCGGCCCCAGGGCTCTGAACGTTCCACTACGAGGTACTTCCATCGTGACGTCGCGCCTCAGCGGCAACAGTTCCTTTGTGTATCCATATATGGTCATCTACGTCACGGGTTTGTTCCGCCCCCCTGGTTTTAACGAGAAAAAGCGTTGGAGTTCCCTCGGCCGAGCGACACAGCGAGCAGTCAGTGCACTCGTGCAATCACAACCAACACCATCGCTCCACTCGGTTCAGAGACTTTTAAAAAATTAATAATAATAAAATAACAACAACTAAACAAGCAAGTGATGCAGAACAAATTCAAATCAGATTAAAGATCGACAACAAAAAGCAGAAGAGAAGAAGAAGAGAAGAAGAAGAAGGTTGAACTCGGGCATCTTTATTTCGACCGGGAACTTGGATACAATCATACTTAAAGGGATTGTTCTGTTTTTTCTTTGCATTTTTTTTTCTTTTCGACTTTTAGATAAGCGCGTGGAGGTCTGGAGACCGCGGGCGAGTTAAAGCCCGCGCGCTGTCGCCGACCGACACGAGCCACCTGATCGAACTTGCTATGACAGGTAAATTAGCGGAGAAGCTCCCTCTTACCATGAGCAGTTTAATTAACGCCATACCCGACAGCCTTTACCCCGAAGAGGACATCCCCACCTCATCTATGAACATCTTCACCAGCACGGACTCCGTCTCGCACTACTCACAGATGAACACAGGTAAGTTTGGCAGGGGTGTCTGAGTGATGCTGTTAGCGGTGTGTGCGGGTTGTGGCACCACATGGCACTGTGTTCAGTAGATTTGAGTGTAGGAGAGCTTTCACAGTGTGGATGTCGCGGGGATGGTGGGTCTTCTTTATTCCCTCTGTAACACACTGCTGCCCAGGGTGCGAGGGAAAGAGTGCTGCCTGGACCCCTTTGTAGTGTGTGTGTGTGTGTGTGTGTGTGTGTGTGTGTGTTTAGGATGCTACCTGTTCACTCTCCTCACTGATGCTGAGATGGTGTTTAATAGCCAGGTATCTAATACCCGAGGTGTTAAGGAAAGCAGTGTCCTGTTAGATGAACACCGTCGTGATCCGTCCTTTCTATTCCAGCTATACGAAGCCGCGTTGATATCTGATCACGTGATAGGGGAGTCGGAAGAGGGTATCCAGGTGATAGGAGTGCACGTGCTGAATAAACACAGCCAGTACAGTACCGACAGATCGCACACAGCGCAACCCGTAACTCGTATTTGTTTCACTTGTTTTCTACTTGTTTTTTTTTTTTTTTTTAGGTTGTATTTATTTTTTCATTTAGAAAGGTTGGAAGTAACGACCGAAAAATATGCTTAATAATTCTTGAGCAAGTGATGTAGGAGTGTTTAAAGCTAAATGAATTAATAGAATTGATAAGTGGATGAATACATAAAGTGTCCTTTTGGTGAAACAGTAAGAAAAAAAGTGAAGCCAAGTTCAAGATCAGCACAAGCTGCACTTAACAGATTATTTTAACCCTTATTATTATTATTATTATTATTATTATTATTATTATTATTATTATTACCACTACTACTACTAGCCTACTGTTATTATCATCATCATTTACTATGATGATTAATATTATTATAATTATTGCATAAATGATTTCTTTGTTTATTTGTTTATTTATTTCTTTTTGATAAGTCACTGTTTTGTAATTTGGAGCCCGAAATGGAGACAAGCTGCCATGGCGCAGGTGGGCGTTTTTTTGGTCGGCGCGCGCGCGCTGCTTTCGAACTATAGTCTCGTGCCAAAAAAACAAAAAAAACAAACAAACAAACAAACAAAAAAAACCCGCTTCACACGTGCACGAGGCTCGGCTTCCACCAAAAACAAAAGTGAGCTTAATGTGATATCGATGGTGACCCCTATCTGGGTATTAAAATCTATTACCTGTTTCATTTGGCACGTTTTTTATTGCACTATACGGGACTCAAGCGCTCCAGTGGGACATCACTGACCATATAAGGTTTGATCAGGAGTCGGAAAAGGATTGTAGGCTATTTAGATCACACGTGAAATTACCCCACACTGTAAAATAATTTACTAAAATAAATCAGAAATAGAGAATCTATATATATATATATATATATATATCTATATAGAGAGAGAGAGAGAGAGAGAGAGAGAGAGAGAGAGAATTAAAGGAAATTGGTTTAAAATACAGAAGCATATAACTCGAACAGGGTGCATGAAGTTTCCAATAATAAACCTAAATAGCTGCACATTAGAAAATGAATGATGCACTGAAACAACTAATTTGCTATGAATGAAACTACAAGTGTTGTGGTTAAAAAAATCTTAGAAATAAAATAAATAAATAAATACATAAATCACACTGATTGTGATTAATATCTGCAATCTTAAATATAAATATATATATATATATATATGTGTGTGTGTGTGTATGCGACATTTAAAAAAAAAGGATAATGTTTTTCAGGTATTTTACATTTAATTTATATTGAATCGACGCTTGAAGCGGTTTAATGGGCGGATTTGGACGCAGCCCGAGTTTATTCCCAGACTGCACTGATTTTCGGCAAAACAAAGCGTTGAGTCCAAGTTAATAATAACCCGAATATGACTAACTTTAGGCTTCATAATGTACACAAACAGTGTTCTCTATTCATGGAAATATTACACAGAGGGGGAAATAAAACCAAGAAAAACAGCAAGAAAAGAAAGAAAATTTCAAAAATCACTGTTATGATGTTTAATACTTCATTTTCTCTCTGCTACAAATATTAGGCAAGTATTTTGATAGAAATTTATATTTAAAAAAAACAATCAGAAAAAAGATCTTGAGGATCTCGTTGAAAATGCAGTAGTCTGGATGTGTGTGTGTGTGTGTGTGTGTGTGTATCAGGGGTCATGGGTTTTGTACAGAATTGGCTGTGGACTCCTGAATGAGCTCCAGTATTTTACACACATTAATACGAAACTGCTTTAGTTTTAATCACACCTCTCTCTCTCTCTCTCTCTCTCTCTCTCTCTCTCTCTCTCTCTCTCACACACACACACACACACACACACACACACACACACATCTCTTCCTCAATTTTTACTTGTTCATCTGATTCAAGCTACGCAGTTAAATACACTAAATAAGTAGCATGGGCGGGTGGTGGTGGCCCGGTGGTAGGGTGGTAGATTACTGATCCCAAAGTCGGGGGCTCAAGCCCCACTATCACTGGGTTGACACTGCTGTCCCCCCAGTGCAGCTAACTGGGTTATCAAAGGCCAGCCGTGTCTCTCACTGTCTGTAGTGAGAGGCATGTTAAAGAACCATTGCTGATTTTCGTCAAGAGTAGGCTACATAGCCATTGAAACACTGCCCTGCATAGCCAGGGCAGTGTTTCTGCCCTGCGATGGCTTGGCGAGCTGTCCAGGGTGTACTCTTCCCTCACCCGGAGTTGGCTGAGATGGGCGCCAGCCTCCCCACGACCCTAATTAGGATTTGGCGGCTCCAAAAATGAATGAATGAAGTAGCATGGGCTTCTTCATTCCATATAACATTATTGTAAAAATCCCAATTGTATCACTCAAAAGAATCTTAGCATGTGAAAGTATCTTCAGTATAATCAACTTTATTTAGGATGTTCTTATCCTAAGATCTTATCCTTATTCTAAGCCACAAAAGATCTTTAACATTTCCAGGATCCCTATTATAATTTGGATCACTGCCAAACTCTAATCAATTGTTGTATCATTTCCCAGCTATCCTGTACATCAAAATCTGTTTATAACATTTTAAGTAATGTAGCTAACAGACAGACAAACAAACAAACAAGCAAACAAACAAATAAACCAATACCCGTGGAAACAAAACCTCCTTGGTGGATATAAAAAGATCATATTTTGAATGTTTGTCGCCCCCTCGCGGTTAGACATAATATTACTCTCAATAAAAGCTATTTTGAATAATAACCACCAGGGGGTAGAGGAAAAAACAGATATTTTTTAATCCCTGCGTCCAGACAATAATCTGGATCCTTGCCAAAATGTAATCAATTGTCCCTTGTATCATGTCTCATTCATCCTGAAAATTTTATAAGAATCTGTTCATAACTTTTTGAGTAATGTTGCTAACAGACAGACAAACAAACAAATAAAGCAATGCCGGTGAGAACATAACCACCTTGGCAGGGGTAATAATAGCCATGGGTAATTAAAAACAAGTTTTTCGAGGGGTTTGGATTCAAATTAAAATTAAATATTCATCAGCTTTGAATGACATTTACCCATATATACATAAATGTACAAGTTCCTTATTTTTATTTTATTTTATTTTTTTAAGTCATCTGCAGACTGTCATGAGATTAAGAAAGCAAGTGTAAAAACAATTTAAAATGCAGACAGTTTCAAAAAAGAGTGGGGAAAGCAAAGAAAACATGCACACTCCACACAGAAATGCCCTCGCTGTGCCCAGGACCTTCATGCTGTGAGGCAGACCTCCTAACCACTACGCCACTGAGCCACCCTTAAAAAACATTACCTACATCTCAGTCCAGAGAGCCAATTCAAGATAACCTGATAGCCAAGGCATCCAAGAGACATGCATCCAGTATTAATACAGTCTTGAGTTAATAATTATTCATAAACAAACATTAAACTAGGCGGCACGGTGGCGCAGTGGTTAGCACGTCCGCCTCACAGCAAGATGGTCCTGGGTTCGATTCCCAGCTCGGGCGTTTCTGTGTGGAGTTTGCATGTTCTCCCTGTGCTTGCGTGGGTTTCCTCCGAGTACTCCGGTTTCCTCCCACAGTTCAAAAACATGCACAGTAAGCTAATTGGCTGTTCCAAATTGCCCCTAGGTGTGAGTGTGAATGGTTGTGTGACTGATGGCCCTGCGATGGCCTGGTGAGCTGTCCAGGGTGTACTAGAGTCGGCTGAGATGGGCGCCAGCCTCCCCGCGACCCTAATTAGGAATAAGTGGTTCAGAAATAAATGAATGAATGAACATTAAACTATATTGCCTTTACTTTCCTTTATGTATTAAAACAAAAATGTTTCCATTTTGACGAAATATTACAATTAATGGCCAATGGGGGGCAGTGGACTTGTTCTGTTGAGAATTGTTTAATCACGATCTCAGATATACTAGATTATGTAAGATGACAGCATACTAGTACAAGCTCCCCCAGAACTCATACTGATTATAATACAGCACCTGGGGCTGGGAAGACAAATCGCACTAATATTTCCACTTGCTGTCTTTTTGTTTGTTTGTTTGTTTGTATGTTGATTTTTTTGTAGAGAATTATGTGCACAAGTCGGGTGTTAGGTTATGGTTTGCAGCTAGCAGCATGTATGTCAAATTCACCTCTCTACTTGAGAATACATTTTATTTGTATTCATACATGTCAGAATTCACCCCTGACTCCAGAGACTATCAATTCAGTGGCCATATTGAAAATTATTATTCGACAGATTACCAAAATACCCTATATCAGATGATTTAACTGTAAAAACTGAAGCAGGAAGTACTCTAAAACTAAGATATAGATAAAGCTAAAGAGACTCAAATGTCACCAGGTCTAATAGTAATGTCGCTAAGTTTGTAAGATGGTTGTAACGGCACATGTGTTTTGGTAGGCTAGTACGGTGGGAAAGTTGGACAGTTAAGCCATATGCTGAAAGTATCCTTAGCCTCCTCTCAAAACACATTCATTTTAATTTTGTAAATATTCATAAGCCTGTTTCATGTGTCATTTTTACTAGTCGGGTCAAACTTTTATGTGTGTCTGGTCAAGACAGTTGTCAATATCAAGCATTTTCTTTTGTTACCTGGCATCATACAACATTGTTTAGGATAATGTTCATGCATGCGAGATGTTAAAGTGCAGTTTGTTTGAATGTAATTTCTGAATGTCCTTTATGCAGTTTTAAAACAACAATGACAGCCCAGAGTCTGACCACTGCTTCAAATGATACCACGACATCAAACCAAAATGTCACAGTGAACTCTTGTGTCCTGCTGGAGGTGCCGGCCCATCCTTTTTTCATTGTTTCCTATTTAACAGTCTGCCTCGCTAGTTTGGCATTAAACAGCATCACCATGCGGGTGTATTACTGCACTTCTCTACGATTTCAATCCAGTGTCACTGTCTACCTAAAAAATCTGGCTGCAGCTGACTTCTTCCTCTGCCTTGTTCTTCCACTGCGCATTGCAAACTTTGCTAGCAAATCAACAACGATGCGACTCATTTACTGCAGTTTTGGTGCTGCAGGCTTCTATCTCAACATGTATGCCAGCATTATCTTCATGAATTACATCGCTGCAAACAGGTACCCAAACAGTAAATGTCTGTGGTTTCAGATGGCACATAGATAATACGTAATGCTAATCTAATTTGTTGTAGGTCAATGTCATGCTATTTCTCAGAAATTTTACATTGAGAGTACTGCTTTCTCAGTATTACAGAAAAGAAACTTACACATCACATTATGTAACCACTATGTTTGTTTCTTTAGATATCTAAAGATTGCTCATCCATTAGAGACTCGAGCACTGCAGACAGCCCGTTCTGCACGCTGGATCTCCATTATAACATGGACATCCTTATCTGCAATGGCTTTCATTTACATTGCCGTGTTCCTGAGTACTTCCTGGGAAGTTCCTCCAAGTCTACATACCATCAACTGTGTGTCCTTACATAGCAAACAGGTCAACATAATCTACAAGATCACCCACAGTGTTTCTGCACTTATCTTCATCTTGGTGCTGGTGTCCCTGATTCTGTTCTACTGGGGCACGGTGAGGACCCTTCAACATGCCAAACGCCCCGTACAGACCCAAAGTTCCCACCATAAACTGAACAAGTCTAGGCGCAACATGCTAGTGATTGTGGTGGTGTTCTGTGTGTGCTTTGTGCCCTATCACTTAGTGAGGCTGCCTTATGCCTTCCTAAAGCTACCGTTACATGAATGTACAGCCAAATCGTTTTATATTATAAAGGAAGTCACAGTGCTGCTTTCAGTCCTCAATGCTTGCATGGATCCTCTGATATATTTTGTCTTTTGTAAGGGATTCCGGAAGCAAATAGGCATCAAAAAATTTAAAGTATCCTCTAATATAGAGATGAGCAATGTCCAAAGAGATACAAGGAAACAAAGCAACACAGATATAGAAGTTTCAAATGCTAAAGTGAGATGTGGAAGTGTCATTTGATTGCACAATATTCACTTAGGTCAAACAGAACTGAAACATATCCTGTCATAAAGTGATATTCTTGAACAAAATCACACAAAAATTAGAATAGTCAAAAAATATAAACAGATGTAATATTCCTCAGAAAAACCTGATTTTAATTTTATAGACTTAATAAATGTAATAAATGTAAGGCTGCACTTATTCTTTCTATGAAACCATTCTGTTTAATTTATTTAAATTATGAAATTGACTACAAAATGTCCATTTCGTGTGTTATTTATTAAAGTGAAATATTTGCTCAGATATGTTGAAGGAAATTAATAGTTATATGTGATGTACCTGATTGTATATAAATACTGATGGTAATATTTTGCTGTATTAAATGTGTGCATAATATATTTTCACAGTTACTATTTCTGGCTTTCCTGTTTAGAACTTTATAGATAATTGACTCATGTAATGTTAAAAAAAAAAAAAAAAAAAAAAAATCTGCTAAACGATAGTTACTTAAGTGCAAAAGAAATGAATAATTCTATTAACGTCATGTGTAATTCCGAGTCACAGAAGAAACAAGCCAATACCTGTGGTGCTTCCCCAAGTGGCTCTGACAACTTCCTTAATTTCTGTTTTGTTACAGCTTCATCTCTATTTTTTTTTTTTTTCCAAACAAACCAAGCTTTTAATGTCACTTACATAAAGAAGTACACAACAAAACGATCAGTTTTCATTCAAGAGGCCCTGTGGCATGAGGGTTATCTGCCGAGTTTGCATGCTTAAACTTTAAGTGATATGTATTTGTACAGAGAATTGGAAAGTCTGGGTTTCCGAGACGTCACTGCACCACAGAGCTTGGCGAACGCCCCCTTTTGCGCTGTAGAATGTAATTGGTGTTAAATTCAAAGAAATGAAACCACACCATCTGAGGTAGTAGATTACCCAGAAATTATAAAGGAAGTGGTGCGTAATAGAGGCAGTATGCTGCCAGAAGCCAAGGACAGCTGAGCATGGGGTAAGCGTTGCATGTTTTCCTGCTTATTTAAACATTGCTTCACATTTTTAAACTAAACATTCCAATATTCTTTCACTGCGGCCTGGTTGTGATAAAATAAAAATTGGGAATAAGTATAGTTTCAAATGAATATATGTATTATAAAATATATATATATATCTGTCAAACAGTGGTCAAACATATGTTGTAAATGTACAGTAGTTGATTTATATAATTTCCACATCACTGTGGAAGTAAAAGTGGAACTAGAGACACCACATGATCCTGTAATAACATATATGTACAGTACCTTTTGGTCCAAATATTCATTAGAAACCACACTGTGATGAGGTATATCACAACTAATTTTTCTCTGTGATTGCTTGTGTATATGTGCTTGATTTACTTTTTGCTGGGTCTATGGGTCAAATATAAACATTCCTTTACTTCCTTTACTTTACTTCTCCTTTTTTGCATTTACATACTCTTTTAAATGCAAAATACAAAAAATGTCCAAAGTATGAATATAAAATTGCAGTTAAAATGGTTATTGTATTGTAGTAGATTGGATTTCAAGCAAAATAATTGATGTAAATGAATTTAATCAACCAGACATAGCCAAAACAGAACTGTTTATTATGTTGTTAAGTATGTTATTAAGTAGGTTTCTATGGAAAGCCGTAACTGTAATTGAGTAAGCTAAGTATGTCAGGCCAGAAAACATGTATGCATGTGCTGAAAATAATGATAAACATAGCTTACAACAAAATGCAAACGAGGCATGGATCCATATAAATATTTTATGTAAATTTCTAGAGCCACTGAATTCTTATGTCATTGTAACAGAAAAAGGAAATGATAAGAAAATTTCACAGAAAACCACTTAATGTAACTTGCATTTACTGAAAACTTGCTACAGATGGGTGACAAAGGAAAAAACAGTGTATTTGTTATATTTTGTACCTGCAAGAGCCTCTTTCATGCACGCTAACAGAGGTTCTTCACGTTCACAATTAATCTAACTGATATTTCTTCACTTGAAGTTTTGACAGTGACAGTAGAGAGTATGTGATCCAACATCTACTCTAGGTGGTCAACTGGATTGAGTTCTGCTTTCTGTGAAGTTCATGGATTAGGATTATGAATACAATTTAACCATTTTCATATTTATCCATCTATACATAGAGACCACCTTCATCTGGATGGAACTGTACTAAAAAGTGAAAAAAGAGAACCCAAACCACAACAGCAAAATGCCCTTTACATCAGACCAAAGCCACTGTTATTTCCCTAAATTTCAGAATCAGAACACTTTACTGAACCCGGAGGGAAAAAGTTAAAAGTCAGGGGAGGGCAGGAGCAACTGAAAAATGCTGCACGCCGATTGACGCATGCGCAAATTTGCACCCATCTGTAGACTTTTTAGCACAGTATTGACAAATTACACTTGCAGAAGTACTAAATGTGTGAAATCTTTTTCTCTGCAGGCTTCTGACCTGAATTATCCACAATCAGGTTAGCATGTATTCTCTGCAAGAGAGTTTTTCACCACTTCCTTCCTTAAGTCTGGATCACCTTTGTTCAGATTGAGTTTTCGGAGTACTGTTGGGGTGCAACAAGCTTACAACAAAGGAAGACCACATTCAACACTTTATCAGGGTCCCATATAACGACATCAGCACGTTCAGCATTCTGGATAAATTGTGATACACTATAAGCAGTTCATATATCACCTCTTTTCAAAAATGGAATCAAAACCAAGTCCCAGTACGAACAGCAACAACTGTGTGGTTAATGACAACATGGTACCATTTGCCACATTGTACATTATTATATTCTTAATAGGCATGGCTGGCAGTCTGGTGGCACTCTGGGCATTTATACACAGTAGAAACACCAAGAAATGCATGAATGTCTACTTGATCAACCTTCTAACCTCTGACTTCTTGTTGACTTTGGCACTGCCAGTAAAAATTGCTAAAGACTTTGGTGTGGAGTCTCAGAAACTAACAATTTTCCACTGTCAAGTCAGTTCACCACTCATATACATCAACATGTATGCCTCTATCATATTTCTGGCTTTTGTCAGTGTGCAACGTTACTTACAGATCACCCAGAGTTCCAAGCTGTTCCGCCTACAGGAGGTGGGCTTTGCGCTGGTGATGTCAGCTGTAGTCTGGCTTCTGGTGCTCTTCATCAATGTCCCCAACATGGCCATTCCAATCAAGGACAAGATTTCAAACAGCACTTTAATAACATGTAAAGATATTAAACAGGATGTTGGTAAGCACTGGCACACACTCTCTGTTTTTCTGGGCATGGCCATTTTCATGAATGCCACAGTGGCTGTGCTAATGTCCAATGGCCTGGTACTGAAACAACTTTGGGGAAAACGTGGAGGAAACCCTGAGGAACAAGCTAGTGCTCACCATGCCACTATCAATATTGCAATGGTGACAGTGGCTTACATTGTGTGCTTTGTGCCATATCATGCAGTTCGAATGCCTTATACATTTACACAGAATGAGATCATTACTGACTGTGGTGTTAGGAAACATCTGTTTTTAGCCAAAGAGTCCACTTTGGTCCTGGCTATCTTAAACCTGTTCTTTGACCCAGTGCTCTACTTTTTTTTCTGCCCCTCATTCAGACAACAGATCACACAGGTTTTTAATAAATGGAGAAACAAAGGGAGAAACCCAAAACTGGAGTCAAATCAAGAGCTACAGCTGCAGACATTTTAGTAAGCAGCTGGAATATGTGCCAGAAAAAAGAAAAAGGGGTGTGATACAGAATGTCATATAATAACATGATACTATAGGCAGTTATCATGTTAGGGTCTATAAACACCAAATTTGCACAATATGGAGATGCCAGATATATAACCAACAAAGGGAAAATTGTGTAAGTCACGGCTCAATACCTAATATATAAAAATGTAAATTATTAACACAATATTAAGTCCATGTTCTGTATAATTTATTTCAATGTAAGACCAAAAATAAATCAATGAAGAAGAAAAAAAAAATCTTGAACTGCCTAGCTTTGCACCATGAACACATTCTATTCACTAAGCCTACATTATAATTTTTTGTGTTTTTTTGTGTTTTTTAATGTATCAATGTACAAGATTTGCATTTTAATTTGCACAAATGGAAATAGTTGCTCATATTAGATGCAGAAATAAGTAATCCTGAGATTTTAAGTGGATGGAATAGCAGTCATTATTTTACTGTATTTTGACATTACAGGATCCTGAACAATTTAACATAAATAATTCTACATACATTTCTAAATGCTGGCTAACTGCAAGGAATTTGTCCAAAGTGCTGACAAACTTATAATTAAACTTATACAAACAAATTATTGCGTTTTTGTGTCAGATTATGTAATTTTTATTTTGCTGATTATTTGTACTTTGAAACCTTTGTCAAACACTGAAAGGTTTTTCATGTTTATGTTTAGCATATTAGTAATTGCTGGTATGTGGCTCCTTGTGTGGTAAATTGATACTAAGTAAATACTGTATAATCTGGCTAAAAATGTTTCTTTTTTGTTTTTCTTTATAGCAATTACCAAGAAAATCACTAGTTTTATCAAATATGAGCACTGAATAGATCACACAGGGAAAAGCCCTGATATGACTCATGTTTACTTTACTCTGGTTTCTAACCTGTGATAGTATATTTTCAATTTTATACTTAAAACCTGGACCTGGTTTATAAATCATATAAATTTATTTTCCTTTAGCTTTTCATTTGTCTAACATTTATATTTGATCATTAATATTTTCTATAATAATAATAATAATAATATATGGTAGCACTCGAGAGAGGTAGGCAACCCAGAAAAATGGCAGTGACCGATTCAGAGAGCTATGAATCATACCTTTACTCATGCCCTAGATGGTTGACAAATCTAAACACCTACTGGTTATTTCTCATCACTCCATGTCTAGACATGTTCAGTCAGTCAAAAAGGCCAGAGGGTTATTTTAGCTATACCATGGGTTTCCCCCTCTCTCGTGCTGAAGTCTTTTTCATGATCACATAACACATAACGTACGGAATAACACATAACACACATCGTAGGGAATGATATCCAAAAAGCTAAAAACATACTGTCGTTAGAATAAATCACTCTTAATAACCAGACGTTTGAAGTAAGATTAAAACATTTAATGTTAAATTTTATGTAAATTAATTAAAACAACAAATAATAGTATTGTTTTGTGTTTAGATCAATTGAAACATCATTGAAAGAAAATAAAATCCATCTTAAACACATTTACATTCTAGTTAATATGTTTGATGCTGGAGTGCAGTTTTATTCATTTCTGGTTATTATTTTTAGGTTTGTTTTTTTTTTTTTTTTTTTTTTTTATTATTGCAAATCTTATGCTTTTGATAACACTCTAATTAACCAAGTTATTGATCATCAAACATAGTGGTTTTGCACTCTGTAACAACACAGTATGGATGCCTTTAAGATCTCCAAAATTGCCTTTACCAGTTCTTTTGGTCATTTTGTCAGTAAATTTCCAATCAAAAGCTTTGTTGTCTGATAGGATCATAAAAGAACACTTCCTGTTTTCAGTTGCTTTTACATGTCAGCAGAAAATGCAAAACGCTTGCATGAAATAGTTGTTGTGGTTTTATGCACTAAAATTTTTCATTCGATGCATTCACGGATAATTTTCAGTATCTCTATATCTAAATTAGCTACCTGATCAAACACATGTTTTGTTATCAGAATGGAACAAGAAATTAGCTAATAAAACCTTACAAAAGTAAAAACCATTCATCCTTTTGGTTGTTTTTTAACAATCATTGTTAACTTTAATTATAGTACAGTCCACAATAGTATTGTTGTATGTACATTGTTGACTTATTTTTACACTTCTTTTATATAATTAAAAAATATGCAACTGAAAATGAGAAACAACAATTTATTTGATGATGATGATGATAATGATGATGATGATTATGTAGTTTTGTTATTATTAAAATAGGAAGAAATATTTTAAAAAGTTAACTTTTATGTTAATGTTACAGAATTTTAACCTCAAATTGTGTTCTTTCATTCAGATTGGAAA
>JAQMYF010000012.1:8930771-8944113 GCA_030014195.1 Neosilurus mollespiculum | reverse complement strand
TTTCTGAAAACTCTCATATAAAAAAAAAAAAAACCACGAGAAGTCACATTACATTTAGGAATTTTCACTTAAGATGAGGGCGTCCACCGACATCCACTGATCCTTGGGTGAATAATTGTTTTAGCATACATAGGAACATAAGCAAAACAGCACACTCTCTTATTTGACGAACCGCTTAATCTTAATATTAGGGTTGCGGGGAGGCTGAGGTCTATCTCAGCTGACATTGGGTGAAGGCGGGGTACACCCTGAACAGCTCACCAGACCACTGCAGGGCAACACACACTACCAATCACATTCACACTCACACTTAGGAGCAGTTTGGAACAGCCAGTTGGCCGAACGTGCATGTCGTTGGAAACCGAAGTATCAAACCCTGGCATTTTTCGCTGTGAGGCCGACATGCTCACCTCTACACCATGGACAACGCACTAATGAGATTTTTATGGTGTGATTTTGACATTTAAAAAAAATAGTGACAGACGCAGGAGAGGTTCGTGCTGAGCTCCATGAGCAGGTGCATAAGCACTGTGTAAGGGTGTTTTTTTTTCTTTCTTTTTTTTCTCATTAAAACTCTTCATACATACGACAGAGAAAACTAAAACTATGTTTTTACACTTTATTTTTAAATATTTTAACCATGATTGGCAGGTGAGAGCCACATTTATGTAGTTGGATCAGCAGTGCTCGAACACTGTGAAGAGGGGTGTTTTTACTTATCTAAAGTTCTCGTATGTACTACACTGAAAAGCAAACTAAAGATTTTTTCATTTATTTTAAAGTGTGACAATGACTGCGTTACCTGCTTCACATAACAGTGACAAAGCATGAGTCAGCCTCTTTAATTCAAGCATCATCCTCTTGGGTTAATAAGCAGTTACTGAGTAAAGTAAAGTATGATGTGAAGAATTATTCGGTCGTGGGGTTGTTATTTGCTCAGGCCAAAGGCCAAATAATTCTCTATCATACTAAAGCTGAATTCTATAATTATTTGATTCATTCAGAATTCAGTGTGACTTTCCCTCTGGGATTAATAAAGTATCTATCTATCATCAAATATGTTCAAAGTCATGTTACGGTGTTGCGTGTGCCAGCTGTGCAATAATCTTTCAACTTATCCTCTGGCAATGAAACGATGATTAATTTGTCCCAATGCAATGATGCAATACCAAGTATGTCAAATGTCTCGAATAAGTAATAATGTCTAATATCTCAGAGATAGATAGCCAATCAAATGGCACTGTTCCTGTGTAGTATACTCACTGCCAATGAAAACCCAGCACTCAGAATAAATTATCTAAGTTTATTTGGTCTCGAAATGGTCAATTAAATTATTCAGATCAATTTCATACGTCATTTGAACAGTATTAATCAATAACAGCCGAAAATCTTTGTGTCAGAATATTGCAACTTTAAACAAAACCGAGGCACCGCTTCCTTCCAAAACCACAACGAAATGTCCATCCCAAAAACAAAGTTCAGTACGGAGTATAACCTCCATTTGAGGCCGTAATTCGTCTGCGCACGGATCTGGCCTGTTCTGTGGTGCGGTACTCGGCGTCCGAGCTGATCCTACAGGTGTTTGATGGGTGACAAATCAGGTGAATACACAGGCCAGGGATGGACATTAAATGCCTGCTGCTGCAGATATTCCATCATTGATCATCACGAGACAGTCGAGGCATGTTCAAGATTCCACTGCAGAACGCTGTGCATTTTTGTAAGATGAGCACTCATTAAATGCACCCATTTCTGATTACGGAGACACCCAAACAAACTTGGAGCTGTAAAAGTGTCTCGATCCAGAGCTCAAGCTCAGTGTGACGGTGAAGTGTGACCGTCAAGTTCGGTGAGCGCTGCTGATGGAAGTGAGTCACTGAGCTGTTTAGGGTCATTCATGTTCAGATAGGATGGTCCCAAAAATATTACAAATAAACTTGTGTTGCGTTTTCACTGGCAGTGAGTGTATATATATATATATATATATATATATATATATTCACTAATCAAAAATATGTGTTTCCTGTGTTTCATGATAAACGATTCCATGACTGTTGAGGCGGATGCGATCGAAATCGAAGTGCTCATGTTTATCAGGTCATTGGGATCCGTCACAATGTTTAATTGGAATGAGAGTCGTAAGAGGTGAAGACGAAGCTCTAATGACACACGATCGCTCGATGGGAACACAGACCAGTAGCAGTTTGTGTGTTGGTGATGTAGCAGACTGGACTGTTGTAGGAAAATCATGTGGTGATAATCAGCTTATGGGTGGGAACAGTAAGTTCGCTTCGTGACGTTGGGCTGAATCACAGCACCCCGGTGTTTATTAGTTACCTAAACAACATGCCTCCAAGTGTTCTATTCCTCCCTGGTGAAGTACTGATATAGAAGAAGGAATGATGGGTAGGACACCATTTTGGATTCTGCTTGAATAATATTGGACTTAATTCTGCAGATGAGGTTTATGGTACTGTTCAAACCAGCCACTAAATGCTCTGATTTACAGCCAATGGAAGTAAAATAAATGAAAATAAATCAAATCAATGGAAGTAATTTAGGGCTTTATATCTTGTCTCTTTCCACAGGAAAGCAAGATGCACTGTTTTAGTCTCTGTAATGCAGCATGTTAATGTAAAGCTTCGTGTTTTAGAGGCTCTTCATCAATACTGGACAAAAGATGTCGAGATGGTTCGGTCCTATTGGTCATGCCTTTTCTAAACACTGCGTCTGCATACGCTTCTGACATGTCCGAGTTTGAACAGATGGCAGACCAGGCTTATATCCGCTCTGGGCTTTGGCGAGGGCATCCGGGATGTCACGCACGGTCCAAACGCTGAACTTATTTAACTTTAAAATCCACAGCTGACCAAAATGATCATAGTCTAAAATCAGGAGTGATGTTTAAAAACTGCCAACAGTGAAACCTTTAACTCCTGACTAATTTTATTTTTAGAAACATACAGACATATATTTTCGGAGGCAGTCGGTCGAATTTGAGGTAAATGGTCCGTTTTCACGGTCTTGGAAAAAGTTTTGGACCTGCTTAAAATTTGGTGCGAATTCAGAGTACGAGCGAACAGCTTCGGAAGCAGTTCGGCCCTTTTTGCTTGTTTTTGTACGGCTCAAGCGACTGATTTTTGCACGTCACGCAAATCCGCCCATTTTAACAAATAAGAACCCATGAAATTATGACACGTCACGCAAATCCGCACGTTTTTTTTACAAAGAAGAAAACGTGAAATGATGCACAGGTGACACGAATCCGCTCCTTCTATAAAGAGGCGGCCGACGGGAATCCTGCGCGCCTCTATTTACACTTTCGTTTTCAAAAAGAAAATCAGTATATTTCCTACACACAACGTGCCTCTTGCCATCTCACACACATATTATAAGAATTTATTAATATTTCTAAATATAAATGGTTGTTCCGGTCTCAAGATGCTTTTCACAACAAGCAGAGGAAAGCGCATCTCAGATCTGTTCCATTTGCGCTATGATCTGATTCTTTGCGATGTATTACAGGGGACATATGGGAAATATATATAGGCTGTGCAGTAACCTATTGCTGTATTTTTTTTGTTACTTTTCCTGGAATAACTAGTTCAACTTGGATTTCCCACATAATCTCTTCTCTGATATAATCGGGATTTTCCCTTATCTCGTCTTTTATACGTCCAAAATAAATAATAAATCCCCAGGTTTAATTATTAAAAACCCGTAACAGGTAATTATGCTTCGATCTGACATGGAATGAACACATTGTAGAGGAAGGCACAGGTTTTTCCACGCAGCTCGGCGCTCCACTATCTCACACACACGTCCAAGTTTTAGCTTCAAACCGATAGTACAGGCTGAAATAGCGGCTGTCCCATAAACCAAAGCTGAGCAGCTCATGCTGGAATACTGAACTTATTCAACCAGACCCACTGGACTCGAGACAATCAAATGGAGGTTGCATGAAAATATACAGAGAAACAAAAAGCGTAAAGTCATCAGGAAAGAAAGCACTTGGATTTGTTGTATTTACATTTTAATGGCAGGTTAAATTCAGTACATGACACTCAGCCAGTGCAGGGTCACAGCTCCTCAGTGATCATCTAAATTGAAGGTTTTCGATGAGACCACACATTTTTTTCGGCCAGCCGCAAAAAAAAGTTGCAATATTTCACTGCTATATCGCTTACATGTGAGTACACCCTTAGTGGTGCTTTCGACTGTGTTACGCTTGCTACGATGTGGTTTCCTTGAGACACCGTCATTACCATTACCACACTGCACTGACCGTCACTCGCTGCTAGCCCGGCAATGTGACTGTCTACATTGAAAATTATTTAAATGAATAAGGCAGCTCTGGCCTAATGGTTAGAGAAGAGGCTTTGGGACCGAAAGGTCTCTGTTTCGATTCCTGAACCAGCAGGAAAAATGTGTGGCGGTGGGGGGGTGAGCTGCACCTTCTCTTCCTCCACCTTCATGGCTGAAGTGCCCTTGAGCAAGACACCTAATCCCTAAACTGCTCTCCGGGTGCGCCACTGTGTGTAGCAAACCATTGCTCTGTGTGTGTGTGTGTGTGTGTGTGTGTGTGTGTGTGTGTGTGTGTGTGTGTGCGCTCACTGTTTACATGTGTGAGCTCACTTCGGGTGGGTTAAATGCAGAGGCGATGATTTCCCTTGCAGGATTAATACAGAAAAAAGAAGAAAGAAAGAATAAAAGAATTATTACATTAGTTTTTGTATAACACAGAGAATAACACCCCTCCTCGATCAAATAATTCTCCATATCATTGTTTCATAATTGCATAATTGATATCCACTCCGCAAACTAGGAATAATGTTTATTTGAGTTGAAAATGTAAAAATAAACCAGAAACATTTTGTCTTGGCATGTTTTCTTATGTTCTTGTATTCCTGTGTAGTGTACAGCCACATTCTCACTAACTGTACCAAACCTGTACCATGGAGAGCTCAAAAACCAACAACACATTTCAGAAGAAATTTATAGGAAACACCAGAGCTCCCATCGGCTTTATCGTCATGCAACACCAGTGCATTTAAGATGCTCTCACGATCCCTATAATGATTTAAAAAAGACCTCCTCAAAATAAAAATACACAGGAAGGACTGGTAAAATTGTATTTATTCATTGCACAAAGCAAAGCAAAACAATCAAGAACAATAACCACATGTACACATTCAACGTTTTTATTAATATATGAACACAGTATGTTCACAATTCACAATTGTTTTCAGATTTGCACCACTACTGTTCACCGAATATACTAATATCTTTGATTTTATTCACATATTAACTTCAATTTCAAGATGAAATTACAGAATCATAGTGGATAAATGAATAGCAAAGGAGTTCAGCCATTTTCGGATATGTTGGCTGTACGTAACGTACGCAACACTTGTTGAGCCTTGGATTTTTTAAATACATCATGACTATTCAAGCAGTTCTACTGGTGATGCTACATGAAAATACAACTAAAGCAATTATAAATGCAACACGAACAAATATAGCAACTGAGAAAAAACGTTGTAGGCAACAGTGTGATGTCGGTTCTTCATGTGTAGTACATCAGTTGAGCCAAAACATCTACGGCAAAGGATACTTTATGCTGTCACACTGTTAACATACCAATAGAGCAGGTGGTTTTATCTATACTGTACATATAACCTGAAATATCTCCTTAAAAATGGATCTAAAGGTCTAATAATGTCCATTAGTTAGAAAAGCATCGTCCATCGAAAGCATTCTGAACAAACCCGTAAAGTCAGGACACTCCCCATACCAAGCACAATTAAAATACAGCAGTTTCTTTAAAAGCCACTTATTCTATAACTTCTAACATCACGAGCATATAATTATTAGACTGTCAAGTCGTGAGAGACCAAAGTTCCTCATGCACCTGAAGAGGAACTCTGGAGCACTCCTTTGGTCGGCCTCTGATTTTTTTTTCTTTCTTCACCAACTCCAGTGGCTCCGTTGCTGTACGCTTGATGTCGATGAAGTAGGTGTCCTGGGACTTGGGTAAATGCTCATAGTAGTGACCCATCACAACCTTACTGCCTTTTTCAAATCTGTTTCCAAATCTGTGTGTTGCATCTGTCTCTAAATTCAAGCATATGTCAGTGACTGCACGGAGGTAGTAAGAGAACATTTCCTCTGCCGACCACACAACTACAACTGGGTCTTTCTGTATCAGCTCCGATATTTCCCATGCTGTGACATCATCATCATCATCATCTTGATTTTCTTCGACGTCATTGACAGGGTGGTCTTGCAGATGTGCCACTTGTTTTCTTGGTTGGGCAAGGTCACCGAGTTTTGGAGGGTCAACCAAAGAGAGTCGTATTCTCCTTGATGGCACCACTGACAGTGGCAGGACCTCTTCCGAACTAATTTCATGTGCAAGAAGTTCTCAGATTTTGTTACGTACATGTACGTGACGCTATAATTTTGGTGCTTTAAATTTCAAGCAAACGATAGAAAGAAACCAGTAATTTTGTCTTATTGAAATAGCCATGCAACTGTGCAATAGCATACGTTTCTGTTGGCTTGTGTTTTAATTTTATCACACATTTTGATAGTACGTTACATACATTCTGGAAAATGAGCAGGTTGTACTACAGGTAAAGTTATAACATTCATTTATGATATACCAGGTAAAGATGGGTATGGTAGAGTGGCTTAAATACTTACACTAAAAGAAGGATTTCACTTAACTACATATGCTTAGATATGAAATAAAGATTGGCTGTCACGTACAGCCAGAACAAAATTACACCCAACTTTGGAGGTCCTGTCTGCAAAGCTCTTATGAGCCAAAAAAGAAAGTTTGACATTATGTTAACACATCATAGCCTTAACTATAAAATGGGTATATAGATCTTGATTAAGTAGCTTTAATTATTGTTGTATGCCCTTAAAAAAAAAAAAAATTCAACTACCTTCCTTTCCCACCTGGTAGGAAAAAACATGTCAGCTGCAGTTGACCAAAATGCCACATAAATTGAAAGTGCTGAAGCATGGCTTGTAAAATATGTCATTACTAGAATGATTCAAACACCTGCGTCTAAGAAAGTCAAAAGGTGAAAAGAAACTATAAATTATGCACTGTCTGAGATATATGTCACCAGTAGAAAAAACAACCATGTGGCATTTCGAATTAAGTAGCTCCCCACAAGACTCCGCATCAAAACGAATGTAGAAGCGTTAATATCAATAATGCAGATTTCAAACCATGAGGCTGTTTAAGAAAGTAAGTGCATGTTCTGTAACTGGGACAGTTACTGTGCACAGGGCCATATACTCAAGCAATTATTTACCTCCATCATGATACGTAGTGTTAAATAGTCCTACTCAGCAATATCCACCTCCCCTTTGGAGAATAATTATTTGTCCACCCTGCAATAATCACCCTTGGGATAATGGTTAAATGAAGCATGGAAAATAATCCATGGTTTATCACAGTCACTATTTCTGAAATTCTAGAAATTCAACAAAATTCTACCCTAGAAAATGTAAAGAAAGCTAAGAAAATATGGCTTTTGTGTTTTTTCAGGTGGAGAAGCACTTTTTTTTTTCTTCTTCTTTTTTTTCTCAAAATTTTTAATGTTTCAAAAGATTATATGATGAAATTCGCACTGTTGTCACACTTTAAAAATGTAAACAAAAACATACCATAAAATCATGAACTTCAGTTTCCTTTTCTTATGCTTCTTTGTAGTGTATATACTAAAACAGCTATCCACCATAGCCGGGGTGAATATCGCTGGATAGACCCCTCGATGGAACATGGAGTATATGAATAATTATTTGTTGCCTCTTAAATAATGTATTAGCTTTATGATTCATTCCTGCATCGTATAACATTAAGGAAAAGTCCCTTTTTCCAGTCCGGTGACAGACGTCATCTAGTAGATTCTGGGTGTCTGGCTCTGTAACCTTGCTGAACTCTGTCCTTAAACATGACCTTCCTTCTTTAAAATGCCATCCAGTTCATTATAAACAAATCGCTGTTTTCCTGAATAAATCAGCATCAGCACATTATCTCCAAATCACTGCTATAAGCTCTCGTTCTGCAAGTTAAGCATGTAGTGTGGAATCAAGCGTGACATCACTGCAGCTAGCTGTGACATCAGCAGCTGGAAGTAGCCGCTTCCCCATCACACACACACGGCCAGTGTTGTGGCGCCGGGCCATGAGGTCGCTTACTGAAAGGATCTTTTATGGCACTGAGTGACCGCTGCATTCCAAGCAAGCCAACTTACTGGACGCAGTGACGTGGTCGCCATGACACCAGGGTCACGGGGTCGCACTCGACATCAGGGATCTTATTGATGAGATCTCTCTGTTATAAAGCGTGCTCGCTGGCTTTTCCAGCCATGCTGATATGGCATAATGCGTGTCGTGAGTGGAGCTCATCTCTTTACGCAGTGGCTTCTGCGGTGGCTGAACGAAAGCTTTGTTAGCATGTATGAGGAAACTTTTTCTCATCCTGTATGACGCTCGGTGTGTAAAGCGGACACTGGAGAAACAGTCCATACACGGGAAGTGTTTGTGGTGATGACGTTTCCTCTTACAGTATGGACTTGCGTACAGGCCAAGAGGTTTCGGGTGCAGTCGGAATCCTCCCGGTTCAGTGAGGTTCAAGAACTACTTCAGATTTGGCGAAGGGTGCGATGATTGTGTCCACATACTTCTGGTCATACGTTCGTCCATCCGTTTTCTTCTGCTTATCCGAGGGCGGGCCGTGCACGCAACAGGTCTAGGAGGGAAACCCAGGCATCCCTCTCTTCAGCGACACTCTCCAGCTCCTCCTGGGAGATCCCAAGGCATTCCCAGGCTTGACAGGATATATAATCCCTCTAGCAAGTTCTGGGTCTGCCCCGGGGCCTCCTCCCAGTTGGACGTGTCTGGATCACCTCTAAATGGAGGCATTCTAATCAGATGCCCGAATCACCTCTGACTCCTTACGATGTGGAGAAGTTGTGGCCCTACCCAAAATTCCCCCCACATGTCTGAACTCCTCACTTTGTCTTTAAGGCTGAGCCCAGACACCTTCCGAAGGAAACTCCTTTCGGACTCTTGTAGCTGCTTTCTTGTTCTTTGGGTCACTCCCCAAGATGATCATGTGATCATAGGTGAGGGTTGGAACATAGATAGGCCGGTAAATCGGAAGCTTTGCCTTTTCCGCGTTCAGTTCCCTCTCGTTCCTTGCACAGCTTTTAAAAACTTTGCACGCTATGTGTAATAAAGTAATAAGAAAATGAACTCGAAGCAGTTTTGCTCACACTCAGACAGCACAAGTAAGCAAGAGAGAAGTCCGTTTAATTGCGGTTCTTGGTGTAGGTGGAGCTGATTGCTGTTTTTGATTGATGTTTTGGTACACTTGACATCACCTTTACCAAACAGGTGTAGCCCCACCCACTTTAAAATTCTTAAATGAATCAAGACCCAAACGATATTTTCTCTTGTGCATTTGGACGGTAATTCACCTCAGATTATCTGGCTAGAACAGCAAGAAGCTAATAATGATGTACGTGTGTCTGAACGCATGTTTGTATTGGGGGAAAATTAAAAGGGAAAATGAGTCTGAGTCAGCCGTTGGAATTAGAAGCTGATAACCGGAGTGTAATTCTTGGTTTCACAGATCTGTGTGCTTCATTCATACCCTGCTCCATGACTGAATCCACTGTAATTCAACTCGTATTGTGTGGGAGCTGTTTTTGTGCACCCCTCTCACGTCCCCACCCCCAATGTACCATGCGTTCACCATTCAGTCAGTCGTTCAGTGGCGTTCATTCATTCTTCTGACGGTATGGTTAAGCACGCTCACTTGGGGCATTGGGGCAGTTTCTGTGGTGATGGCCATCGCCTCTATACCTAAAAAGCCCTGCTGACATTTTTCCCAGCTCTCCATCTCCCTCGCAGTGCCCTCTCTCAGGGCATGGGATCAGTCTTCTCAGGCTGACCGCTCGTCCTGTGTGCGGGCGTGTGTAAAAATGACCTAGCCTGCGAAGACGGATAGCTGAGGATTCCCAGAGTACAAAAGAGTGTCCGTCCGTCTTTAATTGAGGTCAATCGACGCTCAGTGGGGGTTTATTACATGTAGAATGTGCTTGATTACATTTCAGAAAATCAAGAAGAGTTTGTGCGTCTTTTCTTTTCTTTTTTTTTTTTTTTTTTTTACATATAATGAAACAAAATGTCCAAATTTAACACAAGCTGAAAGGAATCCATGTGCGTCCTTTATGGCATTATGGAAGACACCCTTTTCCAGAGCGACTCACGGTTATTTTCATACAACCGGGCAATTGAGGGTTAAGGGCTTTGCATAAGGTCCCAACATTGGCTGCTTGGATTACGGCCCTATTTTCTGACAGCCCGTTGGACCTGAGTAGGGTGGAATATGCCTGGATCCCACCTGACCCATGTAAGTTGCCCATTTGACCCAAGCGGGGCTCCTAATTAAGCTGAATAGGGTCCCAAACTGAAACGAGGAGGGTGCCCGACTGATTTAAGCAAGGTGCCCATCTTATATGAGTGGGATTGTAGGACCAATGGGCTGTCAGAACATAGAGCCTTCCCCCCTGAGGCCGGAACCCCCAACATTTTGATCAGTAAGCCAAAGCCTTCACCGCTGAGCCACCACTTCGTAAGCATTAGCGCTTTAGAAATTTTTCTATACCAATCCATGTTCATTGCTGCACAGATTTATGGGTAACAGGAAGCATCAGGGCTACAGCGATGATGCCTTCAACTGCGGCAGCATTTTTAAAAGAAGCTCAGAAAACAGGAAAGTTGAGTCAGTACCGAATGGTCCATGATGCCTTGCTGTCTTGTTAGACACCCTCCTGAGACAATTTTATTCACATTGAACACACCCTTTGTCTTCATGCTTTTTGTGCTGCAATGGAAAAACAAATCAGGAACTGGTTCCCGAGGGTAAAGAAACCTTTTATTTTTCTCAAAAGGTTCCGAAACCACGGTGGAAGCACACCTAATTTCAGCTCACCGAAAGCCACAAGCCACAACCTGCCACTTTCATTTTATCGCCAAATTCTTTTACAATAACGCTAGTAATCGAGGCTTACATGCAATTTTACTTTTAACCCACTTCTGAGTGTGTATTTGCCCAGTCGCACAATCATGTCAGAGTTTTTTTGTGTGTGTGTGTGTGTGTGTGTCTGAGGATTAAAGTTGTGAAATAACTCTTGACATTCAAGTTTGTGATCGTGACGAGCTCGTTTATCTGCAGAAAGGGGGGGGGGGGGAGTCAGTTGTTCATTCAACCTACTGCGTCATCACTAAAGCGAAACAATTGTCTTGAACTTCTCTCTCGGCTCTTGAACTCTCCCTCTCCACTAGACAAGCCTGATTACTGTTCAGATATTGGCTTCAGCAATCCGACAAGTTGCGTTCGTAGCATGACTCAGAGTTTGGACTTGAAGAATTTCTAGAGTGTGATGATGCAAACTTTTCCATGATGGTGCAGTGTGGAACATGCGTTATTACTTCCTGTCTCTGGCGTCACGTCCGTGATCAAGATAAACAACTCTAACGTTAGCGAGAGAATAAGTAAAACCACAAACACACACGTTCCATTCAATTTTTTATTTATTTTTAATTTTTCTTTAAGGATCACAACCTGTTCAATTAAGGATTCAAATCCTCAATTGAGCCGTCATCATGGAAAGTGCACACACCCCCTAGATGACGACTCTGCGTACCTGTCACACGAGGCATGCACATATGCAGCACGCCCTCCTGCACTCTTTCACACCCTTCTCTTTCTGTCTCATTAGCACACACACCTTTGCTTTGACGCAGCTGGCTGCTCATATCGGCTGTCATCACGAACCGTCCGTCATTCTGCAGGGACATTATTACTGTCACGCCAATAACAGCCTGTGTACATGTGCCCGTGTGTGTGTGTGTGTGTGTGTGTGTGTGTGTCTGCAGTGGATTTCACTGGATAAATGTGGGGAAGAAAACAATCAAGCTAGTACTTGGTGTAGTGTCTCTATGGTGTGAATAAAAAAAAAATACAACTTCTTTGACTTGACTCAAATATACTCTGTGATTGGTGTAGAGCACAATGGTGTCAAAGTGTACCCTGGGCTGAGGTCAGTGCCGGATACTTCAGAGAGCCCATGTGAAGCTGCTTTTTCATGGGCGCGATACACCGGAACAAGATATGCTTGGAAAAAGTTGCCCCAGCGCAACTGCCTGTGTAAAAACAGTTTGTTCCACCGGTGGGCCCAACTTGCTCCACTTTTTGGGGTGGCGCAAGTTGTTCCAGAATATCTTGTTCAAGGTGCGATTTTCCATCTGAACACAATCGTTGTCGTGTGGGAGGGGTTATGCGTGCGCAGTAGTGTCTATCAGGGAGATTGAGTTGTTTTCGAGGTTCTTTCCCAGTAGTTTGCTTTCCTTTTAGCCTCTGATTTGAGAGTGACCGTGTAAACATGTAGGAAAGTGGGCGCTACTTTGCATTCAGGCAAGTTGTTCCGGGTGCAACTTGTTCACGCTGCCTGTTAAAAAAGCAGCTTAACGCATGGGTCTTTTCTAGCCAGTTGAAGCATGAGCACAGTTGCCGGGACTGGCACAGCCATTCCATGAGCATTCAGGTGGATTTTGGTGGTGCTCTCATTCAGATATATCTTCAGAGGAAATAAGCACTCGCCTGATAAACGTGAGCGTCTGTGCTGCTTATGTCTCAGCCGTCATGTCTACCAGCAGCAGCTGCAATGCTTACATGGCAGTCGCTCTTCCACGTACATCAGGAAAATGTACGGTAACATCCACTCGGCAATGTATGCCTTGCTAATGTTCTCACAGTTGCAATGTTTGGATTGATCTAGTGCTTGACCCTCGGTTAATTTTAACATGACCACACTTTCCGGGAATGGAAGCGAGCCCTTCGAGAAAGCAAGGCGGGTCATTTGGCTCTCATGCTTTTTCAGAGAAATGCCGAATAATGCTGGCTGAAGGGCGGTGTAATGCTGACTGAAGGGCGGTGCAATGCTGGCTGAAGAGCAGTGTAATACTAGCTGAAGGGCGGTGTAATGTTAGCTGAAGAGCGGTGTAATACTAGCTGAAGGGCGGTGTAATACTAGCTGAAGGGCGGTGTAATGTTAGCTGAAGAGCGGTGTAATACTAGCTGAAGGGCGGTGTAATGTTAGCTGAAGAGCGGTGTAATACTAGCTGAAGGGCGGTGCAATGCTGGCTGAAGGGCGGTGCAATGCTGACTGAAGGGCGGTGCAATGCTGGCTGAAGAGCGGTGTAATACTAGCTGAAGAGCGGTGTAATACTAGCTGAAGAGCGGTGCAAT
>JAQMYF010000012.1:8908876-8930671 GCA_030014195.1 Neosilurus mollespiculum | reverse complement strand
GCTGGCTGAAGGGCGGTGCAATGCTGGCTGAAGGGCGGTGCAATGCTGGCTGAAGGGCGGTGCAATGCTGGCTGAAGGGCGGTGCAATGCTGGCTGAAGAGCGGTGTAATGCTGGCTGAAGGGCGGTGCAATGCTGGCTGAAGGCTAAAAATCGCTGACTGTGGTCAACCATGAAGTTATTTCAGCTATTTGTCACCAAGACATGTTATACATATGGTAGCTCAGGGGTTAAGGCTCTGGATTACTGATTCAGTACCACCATGCTGATAGTGAGCTGGGGTATGCGAAGGGTGCATTGCTGTGTGGCTACCCCTGCGCTCCGACCCCAACTTCTAAGCAGTTGGGATATGCGAAGAAAAAAATTTGACTGTGCTGCAATCTACATGTGACAAATGAAGACAACGATTTCTTCTTCTACTACTGTATGGTGTCTTGGCCTTCAGGTGCCCAGCAACGAAATCTGTGGCAATCCTGCACCCTGGAGCAAACTTGATAGGCAAATTCGAGTAGGTTAGTTACTCCATGTCATGGCCAGTAATACATTTCAGACCTTTCATCATTGATGAATGAAGTAATACAGAGCTACGATCAGTCACCACCGACTGTTTGCCGACTGGGGCATCAGTGGATTCTATAACATGAAAACTTTATTCTGGAAAATAAATGGGAAAATGTCACCCAGGTATAAAGGATGCAGTCAGAATCCGAGTTCTCCAGAATTCTCTATTTTTATTTAGTTCAGAGGCCAATCAGATTCACTCAGAGGAACGCACTGTCTGCTATCCGCGCTCTTCTGCATACATGAGCTCAAAGATGTCTGTGGTTGGCATTATTTCTGTGATTGACAGAGGATAGTGTACCGCCATTCCTCCACCCACCTCTTTTTTTCTTTCCTTTGGCTCCAGGCCACAGATGGGTGTGGCATCAAGATTTGGACACGTGTTTCAGACGCTTTTGTGCTCTACCATTGAGTTCATATTATAGTGGAACATTTGTCCACAGTCAGGATTTCCAGGGTGTTCCTCTTACCTGGGGTTTCCTTGCACTGTCCTAGTAAACCATAATTAGATTTAAAAAATAATAAAATGATTTTTCAATGTTATATGACACCGTCCTTTACATTCACCTTTCGTTAATGTAATAAAGAATGCTCAAGCTTATAGTTTTTGTTGTGGCGTGATGTTCAGCTTTTCTAAAATACATACCTGAGTAAACCTACTTGAAAAGTCAGACGTGAATACAGGATGTCGTTGGGGGAAAAAAAAAAGAGAGAACTGACTTAAAAACGTGACCTTTCCATCATTTGTTTATCTATTAAATCCAACCTATTGAGTTATTGTCATTTCATGCCTCTAAACCAGCAAGACTTGCACACACCTACTGGCTGATTAAGCCGATATCCCAGCTTTAACGTGTGGGTGCGAGTGTTTTGACCTTCTTGTACACTTCCTATCGTACTGTTGTTAGGACTCATTGGGGTCTTAGTCATCAGGGTATAGAAAATGTTTAGAGAGAAATGTATTTAAAACAAAAAGAAGGTTGAGATCGTTAACGTGGTCATGGTTTGGCATGTTTACTATCAGTTTCTGATGTTACAAGTTAATAATTTTGGAACAGCAGAGGAATTTAAAAAATTTTTATGCGTGGGATGAGATGCAAGAGATGATTACACGGCTTCATTCTTCAGGTTGACTCATGAGTAGCAGTCAGCTGCATATGTGTAAAAGTGTGGCTTCTGCCGATTTCACTCGTGTGTGTGTGTGTATGTGTGTGTGCGTGTGTGTGGGCGCTTTAGGGATGCCAGAATGAATTCACGCAACTAGGGGTGGGCGATATTGCAAAAAAAAAAATTGATCATATCACGATTGTCTCACTTTTCTGTGATGCTTGATATCATGCTACACTTTTTAGGTTCACGTATAGTTTACCACAAAAACTTATAGTAAAGAATAATACCTTTTGTTTATTATTAATTAACAGATTTGTAAAGTGAATTTTTTAATACGAAATATAGTGTTTGTTTATTTAATTTGCTTGGTAAATAAGCTTTTGTAACTCAGAACTTAAAAAATTTAACTTTATAAAAATTAACTACAATATTTCAGATCAGCAGATCAAAGTTTTTTTTTTTTTCTTCTTCTTTTTTTTTAAATATGAAAAAATACCTCTATGTTACAACCTTCTTTATATGTACACATTTAATAAGAGGTTGTACACAATGTGGAGCCTGTGGTGTAGTGGTTAGCATGTTGGGCTCACCATCAAGACGTCATGGGTTTGAAACCACATCGTGCAAATACCCCTGGGCAAGGTCTTCACCACAAGTGTCCCTCTGTCCACCCAGCAGTGTAAATGTTTACCAGTAAAAATACTGGGAAGGTAACCTGCATAGGACTAGAGGCCCATCTAGGTGGAGTTAAACTCCTAGTCGTTTCATGCTACAGAAACCGGGATAAGATCGGGCTGTGATGAGCCAGTAGGCTCGGCTAGAGAAGCCCAACAGACTTTACCTTTTTTTTTTTTTTGTATACAGTGACTGTTAAAAAAAACCTGCCTGCCTGCAAAAACTATTGTTTTTGGGATTATTGTTACTAATCTGTCTTTGGAATTTGTAATCTGTAGGTAATGTCTGCATGCAGGCACTGGGAAGCCAGAGACAAGTTTCCATGCAACAATAAACGGACAATAGAATGAACAAACAAATAAAGAAAACGATTCTAGTACAAGTCTAGTGCCCCTGCTGGCTGGCTGCAGTATAACACGTAGCTCTGCCCGTTTTGTATGTGTTTCAATAATGGAGCTGTCTATTTGCTATGTCACTTTTAATTTTCAACACATTTTGAAAAAAAATTCCCTCAGAGATGATTCTCTAAAACGTCATTATTTCTTTTTTGTACACTTGGTGATGAAGGTAGGAACTGAAGAAACATTTGATTAGACTGAGGAATCATTTGAGCCAGTTGCCCCCTGATTGGGTTATACCTAATTTACATAAATTTGAGAGGAATCATGTGTCGTCTTCTGTAAAATCCCAGACATAAATAGCTGGCTTTCACTTTGCTGCTTGTTAGCATGAACTGGGGCTTTACCCTGTTACGCACTGGCTCACATCACACACTCTCACATTATCAGTGCGAATTACAGTGAATGGTCGTAATGTGTTTGTAACCGGCTTTGATGTGACATTATGTTATTGATTGGCATCCGTATGGGACCCGGTACAGTCACATTAGCACGGAAAGGTTCTGTTTGACTTTAGTACAGGAGAACAAGAGGCTCCATGTGACATCCAGAGTTTAAATCCCAGTTGTGCCATTCGCTGGCTAAATTTGGGAGTACGGCTAAAATGGTGTAGTGGGAATGATGGGGGCTTCGCTCAGTAGACGGCGTAGCAGCCAATCAGCATTTCTGGCTCATGGAATCTCATGGACCATCATGAACCTGCTGTGGTTGTGTATCCAAGATATTTTGTATAGCAGTCAGGCGGGAGAGGAGGAGGAGCAGGAGGGGTATGGGAAATGGCGTGAGGAAATAGGATTGTGTCTCAATATTGATATCGGTCAAAACACTTTTTTAAAATAATTTTTCATTTTTTTTTTTAAGATCCCAAGTGGAACATTTCCACAATTGCAGCCTGTTTCATGCTAATCAGGTTTATGTAACCATTGGGAAGACAGTTTTAACTTTTTAACAGTTTTTATGTTTTCTCTTTCCTAGGATTCCGTTTAAGATCGGACAGCCGAAGAAACAGATCGTTTCTAAGACGGTAAGGTCCAGGAACGCTCATGCTTTGTTCTCTGACTGACTTCTCATCCTGCTATTCATTTACACGAGCCTCAGTTTGTCCCTCCCGTGTCTTCTGAAGTACCAAAATGGACCGTCCAGTTCACACAGCGGCATGGCCACCATCCTCCTGTTTTTTTTTTTTTCCAGCGCACAGAATGTGAAACTTGGTATTTTTACTCTCCTTATGGCCAGACACTGGACTGTGTAAGACTGCAAGACTGGACGGTGGCTGGCAGTCAGGATCTGGCCTCTTCATTCACTGTAAAAGTGTGCTAGAAATGCATATTGGCATGGTGCCTTCCCAACGAAAACGTCTACCCGGAACATGACCATATGAAGAGATGCTAGAGTAGAAGGAGTAGCCAAAACTAACAGCGCAGCTCTCCGTCTTTCTTATTTTTCCCACACTACTTACATTCTCGAGCTGCACTATTGGAGGATACAGATATTTCCATACAGCCGATTTCTTAATTCCAGTGCCTTACTTAAATATTCACCTTACTTGAAGGGTAGTGCGTCCATCTGGAATTGAAATGGACTTATGTCACAAATCTTCACAGAATACTTCCTTATATTAACCTAGGAAGAATAAAGTTTGCAAAATTAATTGACCCGTTTGCTGTGCCGCTTAATTCTACTAGGGTCGCAGGGAGGCTGGAGGGTAGGATCTCAGCCTACTCTGGGAGAAGGCAGGGTACGCAGTTCATTACAAGGACAACTGACACCTAGTGGCAGTTTGAAACAGCCAGTTAGCATAGTGTGCATGTATTTGGGCTGTAGAATGAAACTGGAGTACCCAGAGGAAAACCCACGCAAGCACAGAAACGCCCTCTCCGAGCCCAGGACATTCTTGTTGTTGTGTTCAGTTTATAAATAGAAATTAAAGTGTTTAGTTTACCCCAATATAATTAAGCACCCCTTACTACAAAGCCTCTAAGGTTCACCTCTGTGTCACCAAGTGAGGGAACTGGGGAACATTTTGACATTTGGATGTGAAGAAGCACCATTTCTTATTACCGAAGGCACTATAAGGAGGGTGTTAGTCAGCGAAGTGGGGTAACAGTTAGCATGATGCTGCCACCATCATGCTTCACTGTGTGGATGGTATTGTCAGGATAATGAGCAATGTTGGGTGTCTGCCAGATATAGCACTTTGTGCCTAAGTCCAACAGCTCACTTTTGCCTTTTTATCGCACTGGGGTCTTTCCCACATGTTTGCTGAGTCCCCAAAATAAGTCTTGTATGACTCACCACTCTCCCACAAAACCAAGATTGTGGAGGCAGTGGTAGTCCTTTCTTAGAATTGCTTTTAATATTGCATGAAAGTTTAAGATGGGGGTGAATACTTTTATAAAGCACTGTTGCTGGCTCATGAACAGTTGCATGAGAGTTATGAAAATGTTACTTCTGATCACTGCGCCACAATATTTCTCAGGCTGGAATTCAAATAGACTGTGTTTTCTTCGTTTAATTTCCAATAGTTTCAGATCAGCCTCGAAGATGGCATTCCTGGAGACAGACAGGACCTTTTTCACTGAAACGAAAGCTGAACTCGGAGTGGCAGTGAACATGATGCCCTGAATAACGTTTCCCAGTGCGCTTACCACAAGGGCTGTTCCAAAATCGAAAGGACAGTGGCTGTCTCAGCCCTCATCTTCCACAAGAAGTTTAATTATTGTGTGTCTGAACATTCCTAGGGCGAATTCCTAGTGGTGTAGTGGTTAGCACGTCAGCCTCACGGCAAGAGGGTCCCGGGTTCGAGTCCTGAGCTCGGCGAGGGCGTTTCTGTGTGGTGTTTACATGTCTTTTTAATGTGTTTGCGTTTTTGTTTGTTTTGATTTTTTGATTTTGATCTACTATATCAGTCCCGCAAGGGAAATTACTGCCCCTGCATTTAACCCATCCAAAGTGAGCACACACACGTAAACAGTGAGCGCACACACACTCGGAGCAGTGGGCTGCCACACACTAGGGCACCCGGAGAGCAGTTGGGGGTTTAGGTGCCTTGCTCAAGGGCACTTCAGCCATAAATGTGGAGGAAGGGAAGGTGCAGCTCACTGCCCCCACCACCACACATTTTTCCAGCTGGTTCAGTAATCGAACCAACGACCCTTCAGTCCCAACGCCGCTTCTCTAACCATTAGGCCATGGCTGCCCCCAATTCGGCTACGGCTGCATGGGTTTCGTCTGGGTACACCGGTTTCCTCCTACAGTCCAAAGACATGCACATCAGGCTAACTGGCTGTTCCAAATTGTCCCTAGGTGTGAGTGAGAGGAGAGAAGTTGTTCAGGGTGTATTCTGCCTTCGACCAGTGTCGGCTGAGATAGGCTCCAGCCTCCTTGAGACTCTAATATGATTAAGTGGTTCGGCGAGTGAGTGAGAGTGAATCAACATTCCTACCGTTGCTCCAACAGGGTGAATGTGACCCGTCTTCAAAACAAAAACAAACCCCATCACGTTATGAAATATTAAGTGCCGACATCCATGTCAGTAAAGGTTGCTTAAAGGGGACTTCAGCGCCTTCCTTGTTTTTGTGTGGTTCTATCAAGCATAGTCACCAACCACCCCGACTGTCTACTGCAAATCCAAGGCTCTGAGAAACCCTTCAAGTGAACCTTGGATAGAGAATAAATGTCTTTGCTCGCCCTTTGGGCAGGTAACAGCTTGAGTGTGCTGCCCAGTCCTAATGTTTTTGTTGACTGGAAACATAGTAGATTAGCAAAGCCTTTTGTTTCAAGCGCAAATGCTAAGATTAAAAACAAAACCCAACACCGAAAGATGTGTTTTCAGTCAGCATTGCTAATTTGGCAAAAGTTGATAAAAAGTGGAGTAATTTCAGCTTTGTTTAGCTTTTCTGAAATGTTTTGGTTGTTTTAGTCTACCCTAAAACCGCTGTTTGTACCTCAGCACACATAAAACAGCACAAGTCATGTGTACGGTTGTATCCGAGGCCATGTGTGGGTGCTTCCTCTCCATCTCTCCTGTATTGATAGGGGCGAAACCACCTCCTGTCATCACTCTGTTCCTCTGTCCGCCTCGGTCCCTTCCTCGGTCTCCTTCCTGTTATAACACACACACAAGGCAGAGCCTACGAGTGGGCAGTTCAGAGGACAGGCATGTCACTGAAGCAGTCTGCAAGGCTACCCTGAGGTACCATCCTGTAAACTGTTTATTTACAGGATGTGCCCACAAGAACCGCCGGACAGGAACCTTAAAACACCACTTCACACACACAATCCAAACACACTCACACCGGCACCGTGGCACGGGCGGCCACAGCAGCCAGAGACCGCGCCATTTAAAAACGGAAAGAGGATGTTGGTTTACTGGCTCACTTGTGTTTCAGGCATCACAGATTGGTTTAATCTTCCACTGTGTTTTCACATCAAGCAGAACATGAATAAGGATACGAGTTATTAACAGAAATCAGTTATTTCCACAGGATTTGCTAAAGCTGAGCTTGGAGAGGCTGGAGCAGTTCTGTCAGACGTATTTCTTTTAAATGTCTCTTCACATGTGTGTCGTTTCTTCCACAGGTTGAAAGAGACTTCGAGAGGGAATATGAGAAGCTCCAGAAGTAAGTTGACTGGTGGTCAGTGATGTGCTTCGTTAGCCTTGCCTGAAAGATTTCACTTTAAAATAAGTCCAGCTTCTTGTTCCTATTTCCTGATCGTTTTTTGACGGCGACAAATGATGTATCAAAATAGGCTGGCTGTACTAAACAGTGAGCGAGAAAGAGAAAAAATAAGTTGTATCTTGAAATAAAGGCAGAAGTTTTGATATGATGAGTCCTCTTGTGAAAGAACTAACAGGCCCTCAGGCGAGCGCTGGGCTTCCAGTCGGTCACGCTTTGCAGATATGTGCTAGAATAATGAGGAAATCTGAAAAATTCTCCCTGATCATCTGTGTGATGTGAGCAAAGTTTCATACCACGATATAGACCATTTGTGTTCCGATAACAATGCATAGCACAATTATACGAAATATCAGCAATAATGGCTATTTCATAGCAAAAGAGGTTTATTTTATTATTAATATTTTTTATTTACTGAATTAATCCTGCAAGGGAAATTATTGCCTCTGCACTTAACCCATTCAGAGTGAACACACACACACACATGGAAACAGTGAGCCCACACACTCAGAGCAGTGGGCTGCCACACATTGGGGTACCCAGAGAGCAGTTGGGGGTTAGGTGCCTTGCTCGAGGACACTTCATCCATGAAGGTGGAGGAAGGGAAGGTTTTGCTCACTGCCACACATTTTTCTTGCTGGTTTGGGAATCGAACCAGCGACCTTTCGGTCTCAAACCCACTTCTCTAACCATTAGGCCACGGATGCCCCCCATTTTATTGTGAAAATATATACTAATAAATATTTAAATCAATAAAAATGCGTAGACGTGAGGCACGTTGACATAAGACACATGCATAGACACGTTACATCAAATGCATGTGATACAATTTCTACAACTTTTTGTACTCAGGTCTGGTGATTCTAATGATGAAAATCAGTAGAGTTACATAATCAGGATTAAACCTGGTATTATCTGCATTCACACATTATGCAACGAGTGTCAAGCACAAAGTGGGCGGTTGCGGAATTCAACTGAGCTGAACTTTCACACGATGCCAATCGACCAATCAGAGCTTAAAGATACTGTTGATTGACAGATTCCACCAAACACAGAGTTTGCCAAAATCTTTCCGTAGGGAAACAACGAACACGGTGTTTAATTAATCTGCCCACATCAACAGGGAAGAGGAGCTTATTATTGCCCGGTCTTCAGTTCCTACCTTCCCAACTGTATGGGGCTTCCTAGCAACAAACCACTGAGGTGGTGTTAATGTTATGGCTGATAATTATATATCCGTCATGACGCCCCTGATTGCCCAATAATGACAGGTTACTCATTTCAGTATCGGTATCGGGTACTCGTACACAGTCTGAAAACCTGAGCCGGCCCCTTTCCACTCCTGATAGTCTTTCGTCACTTCTAAGCTGTAGATACACGTAGGAGTGTTAATGCACACTGATTGGGCAAGATAATTGGTGGACCCTTATGAGAGGGATTGCACTGACATGCACAGCGTGGGCGTAGGCATGGAAGAATAGAATATCTGACTGGAGTCACCAGCGTGGTGGTCTGATGCTTATCTGAATGATCTTTAACAGCACGGAGGTTTCATAAAAAGGCAAAGCTTTGATCGTTATCTCCACCACAAATGTCTGGTCTTAGAAATTGCTCATCGTTTTTTTTTTTTTTTTTTTTTTTTCATATTTTGTATTTCTAGTGAGTACAGAGTGCTTCTTGAGACTGAAATACAAAATGTATCATCTATATATAGAGGCTGAACCGAAAATATTTCCACAAGCCAGTTTCTGGCGGTTCAGTAACTTGACTAGCAACTACACTGCTTTAGAAAGTGTGTATAACACAAGCATGGAGTGAAACACTTGGGGGCATGTTGCTATAGGAAAATAATCCACAACAGCGTCTGACTCATAGAGGAGTTACTCTTACCACCAAATTTTGATCAGTGTCCCATTAATAAAACTCAATTCCTCGTTTGCCGAACCGCTTAATGCTGCTAGGGTCGTGAGGAGGCTGGTGCCTATCTCAGACATTTAGAGGTACACCCTGAACAGCTCACCAGACCTTTGCATAGCCAACACGCACACCCAAAACCATTCACACTCACGCATAGGGGAAATTTGGAACAGCCTAATGTGCACGTCTTTGGATTGTGAAAGGAAACCCGAGTACCCAGAGGAAACCCAAGCAAGCATAGGGAGAACATGTAAACTTCATAAGGAAACGCCCTCCGAGCCCGGGACTCAAACCCATCACCGTGGGCATGTTAACCCGTACATACTAAGGTGTAATAAACATGTAACGTTTTTATTTCTCATTTAATTACACATTTGCACGTTTCTATTTCTTTATAGCTACATTAACAGGATGTCTAATGAAGTTAAAAAAAAAAATAAAGTTTTTATTTTTAATTTATTATTAAAATTTTTTTTACATTTCTTTTTTTTTTTCTCTCTAAAAATAGAAAAGCTTAACTGAGGAATTCCCCTTCACGTGTTCTATCTGAAATACTTTCCCTTATCGGAGAAGTTAGGCTCGGGCCACGATAATCTGTGAAAATTTGTATCATTTAAGTAATTATCTAAAATTATGGTGGCCTGGTGGTAGGGTGTTGGATTACTCATCCCAAGGTCAGGGGTTCGAGCCCCACTATCAGCGGGTTGTCACTGCTGTCCCCCCAGTGCAGCTAACTGGGTTATCAAAGTCCGGCCATGTCTCTCACTGTCTGTGGTGAGAGGTACATAAAAGAACCATTTCTGATTTTCATCATAGCCGTCAGTGAGTTTCTGCCCTGCGATGGCCTGGTGAGCTGTCCAGGGTGTACTCTGCCCTCACCCAGAGTCGGCTGAGATGGGCGTCAGCCTCCCCGCGACCCTAATTATGATTAAGCGGTTCGGAAAATGAATGGATGAATGAATGATATTCTACATCTACACCATGTAGACCCCAGAGCAACACTGCGTTTCTCTGATCGTGTGTGTTTTGGTATATTGTGTACAAACCCCTATACGTCACAGTTTCTGGACCACTCCAGCCTTGTTTCTCATGCCCGTACTGCGCTACACACCCTACGTTTCAGATTTATGCCCCACAGAGAGCTGTATTGTTGCTGGTAACATTTTGTGCTGTTATAGCATGAACTGAAAGCCTAAAAAAAGAAATAATTACGCGTTTTCAAATTTCGCGGGGTTAATGTCGACTTAGCTTCAGTTACAGCCTTCTGTGTGACTGTCACAAAGCGCTGACTCGTCATTCTCCTTCCACAAACACTAAATGTCTCTATACTACAAGTTTCGCCACCGGTTTTCCCTCTTTGTTTCGATTTGTTTGTTTAGGGGCAAAAAAGGTGTGGAATGAGCCATCCAACCACAGTGAGGCGGTCTCTGTGGCGTCACCGTCCCACTCCAGTGCTTTTAACTGCTGTGAGAAAGCGTTAAAATCCTGAATCTGTGAAATACTGGAAATGAACCAAACGTGCAGTGTGTATGGGATTGTGGATAACGTTTGGTTGAAGAAATGTCATTTTCTCTAGATTTGGACATAGGAACAAAGAAAATAAATATGCATTGGATGGGAATTGGATGTAGTTCATGTTTAGAATTCGTAACATCATGTTCTCTGTGTTGATTTCACTCAGGATTCAGGAACTGGATTCATGAATGAGAAAGCAACCACAGACCTTATTTATACAGAGCATCTGTGGACCTAGTGATACTGTAGAAATAATCATTTACATTAACAATCATTGCATTAACAAGTGCATCATATCATAATAATAATAATAATAAACCAATCAGAATTAAGAAACACAGCACTTTAGACATCTGGTATAATCTGTGTTATTGTCTGGACCAACAAAATACCATAAAATATCTCAAATTTCTCAAAATCGTAGCATATCTAAAGCTAATATGGTCTGTGACCTCTGGTAACACTACATGTCATTCACATGTTAGAATGAGGCCTGGCGTTGGCGTGCTAGCACACAGAACGGAGCAGCTGGGACACTGGGGCTCGATTAGCACCTTACATTTGTGTGCGGGGGGTCATCATCTGGCACTCTTTCTCCCTTCTTTAAAAAAATATATTCATGCATGTCTGTCTACATGTGTTTTTTTCCATCCTTTTGTGTCTGAAATTCTATATTGCATTGATCTAATAATTTTTACCAGCCTCTACTAAAAACTGCAATCTCTCTCCGTTCTACCTTCTCCCTAAACCAAACTGTCACATGCTGTGATTGGTGTCTCATGGGAGTTTCCCAACCTCTCATTTCCTGCTTAATTGATATAATGAACAGCTCTCTTATGCACACACACACACACACCAGACAGGCGCAACAGTGTCATAATTGCAGATGTTAGCACTCCACGTGTGTGTGAATGGGTCACTGTAGGGAACAACTGTGTGAAATGATCTCCTAGGATCTTTTCAGAGTGTTCCTGTAACCAAAAAAAAGCATGAATGAGGGTCAACTGAGCATCAGACACTTTTTCAGTACAAAATGGGTTTATAGGTATCTTTAAAAGACTTTAATGCTGATTATTCCTTTATAATTTCATATAGAATTAAGCTTCGTTTGTGTGTGATGGTGCGTAGTGAATTGTAACTTGAGTGTCACGTCTTGGTTTGTCGTCCTCAGGTTGGAAGACCAAATAAAGAAGCTGCATAAAGACATGAAGAAGAGCACTGAGGCTGATATAGGTGTGTAACATGATATGAACATAAACATGGCAAGACTGGTATCCGTCTCCTCCGAAGCCAAGAACCTAGGGATGTGTAGGGGTTGTAGAAAAATCTTTAAATTACTTTTACTATGTGAAGCTGCTTTGCGCTATACAAATAAAACTGAATTGAATTAAAGAGCGACCCGATACACGTCTTGTAATGATTTATGAGCATGTGAGGGGGGGGGTGTCTATAAAATGACAGACAAGACACCAGTTCTGATGCAAATATTCCTTCTCTGGACCAGACGGCAGGTTTCCTAACCTTTTTATATCACAGTGTCTGATACTGATGTTTTTATTTCAAAAGATTTTTTGTACATTATATGTGTAATAGTAATAAATAAAAATATTGCGCTTCAAGTACGGATGCATATCAGAGGTAATAAGTAGGAGCGTTGACGGAGCGCCGCATTTTCTAAAGTGCTCCGATTGTGCAGCGACGCCTCTACAGTGCCAACTCCAATTACTGCTCATGCACATCCCTGCCATCCCTGCTTTAACTCTGGCTGATCAGATCAGACCCAAGAGTCTGCGTCGTCCCAAATCAGACTCCCACAACATCAACCCTCATCGGGAGCTTCCCGAACAGGATTCATTTAGGGTGAACCTGCTGGGTTCGAGTCCTGAGCTCAGTGAGGGCGGTTCTGACTTGGCATGAGTTTCCTCTGGGTACGCTGGTTTCCTCATACAATCCAAAGACATGCACATCAGACTAATTGTTCCAAATTGCCCCTAGGTGTGAGTGTGAGTGGTTGTGTGTGTCGCCCTGTGATGTTCAGGATGTACCCCGTCTTCGCCCAGTGTTGGCTGAGATAGGCTTCAGCCTCCTTGCGACCCTAATAATAGGATTAAAGAGAGCAAATCATTGAGTCACTTAATATTGGCCGAATAAAATAAGCCTGATTATGTTGCTTCTTTAATGACATTTTTAGACTTGATCATAACTTTTCATTTATTCATTTATTTAAAGCCATGTCCAAAGCAGCCGTAAAAATCTCAGCGGACTTGCTGAGCAACCCGCTGTGCGAGCAGGACCAGGTCTTCCTGGAGTCTATGAATTCTCTGGATACAGCCATGAAACGTATGGAGGCTTTCAACCAAGAGAAGGTGAGGGCCGTTCAGTCATGCATGGACTCTTCACTACAGTGAGCACACACACACACACACACACACACACACATACAAAATCGTGTTCTTCTATCTTTATGAGGACGTTCACTGACATACTGCAAGCCCTAGCTCCTTATCCTAACTTTCACCATAACAATTAAATAACCTAAAAAACAAACTTTACCCTAAACTAATTCTAACCTCAACCCTAAAACCAAGCCTTGGCCCTGAACCAGCCCTTTGAAGAAGTGAGGACCAGCCGAAATGTCCTCACTTCACAAATGTGTCCTGATGATGTTGGTTAAAAACATATTCCATTCCTCAGGAATTACTAACACACACACACACAAACACACACACTTTATAATTGCCATAGCTAAGAATTATATCAGAAATGCTGTGAGAATTAATAGCTGGCATTTGCATCATCGCCCAAGAAGCAGCGATTGTCACAAGTCCCACGCCACTCCGTCTCGCTTTAAATACTCCAAAACTTGAATGGTATGAATATTTGGAATGTTTGCTAGTCCAGTGATCAAAGCTCAGCTATTGACTGTAGTTTCTTTCACTAATGACACTGGTTTCAAAAATGACAACCCCAGCCATCAACAGTGCAAGATTTTCCCCTCTCTCTCTCTTGCTCGCTCGCTCTCGCTTGCTCTCTCTTGCGCTGTCTCACTCGCTCGCTCGCTTTCTCTCGCTTGCTCTCACTCGCTGACTCTTTCGCTCTTTCTTTCTCGCTCTCTCTGTCTCTCTCACTTTCTCCCTCGGTCTCTGTCTCACTCTCGCTTGCTCTGTCTCGCTCTTGCTCTCTCTCTCTCTTGCTCTGCCTATTTTTTTCTGTTAATATGCTTCGTTCTGTACCTGTTTAAACCGATACCTCCTTAAAGAAGAACCGCGATTCTGCCCCGCAACATCCTCTCCGCCATGTACTTCATGTTTGGCAGCGGAAAACATTTTATGCGAATGTTGTTTCTCACTTTGGCTGAAATAAACTCTGTTACCCTCTAGCAGATTGGGTATGAGTAAGGTTTTCTCACAACAGACCACCCCTCCCCACCGCCACCACCCTCCACCCCTCCTCCCTGCAGCGCTCCTCAGGCATCTAAACTGAAATAAATCTGCACTATTGAAAGATTCCAGCCTCGGTATTTGAAGTCTTTTCTTCGCTTCAAGTGATTAAAACAGATTTCTATGGCTGTGTATTCATCACTGGGGTCCTAAAGCATATAAACTCACATAGCCCAGACAAGCACACCTGAGGAAGAGTAATCACTCCCCCGTGTCTCGTCTTGCCGATTTTCGGTTCTTGATGTCGTCTGTGCCGCCATTTTTGTTGACTTGCTCCTGGAAGCGGTTACTTTTTGTTCCGTGCCAACTTTCTTGACGTGTCTTTGACCTTTCTAAGAGTTTTTTTCGGTGCCTCTGCGAGAACACGGAGAATAAAACAGCTGATGGGAAGAGTGTGTTCATGAAAACGTGGACGCACTTCACACCTAGAAAGACACAATATTGCGCAAAACTTGCAGTCTACACTGCACGACCTGCACTCTCGATCGTGTGAACATAGTCCAGAGCTAAAATTCTGCTTGGTGTGTGTGGTCACAGGTAAATTTCTATTTCTGGTTGCATTCTTGGTGCTATCAACCAACATCGTGTGCAAGGTGAGAGGACCGAATTCCTCCTCAAAGTGTGGATCTGTCCGGGATATAACACTCTGTTTTATCGAGTCATTACAGTTTGGGTCTATCAAGTCTGACAATTCTGTTCTTCAGAGCTGGGATTTGCAGATAAATGCTCCCTTGTGTATCTATATGTAGAGAATGTTGGCTTTGTGGTGTAGATCTAAGTGTCGGCGATGTTTCTAGATGAATTAGCATGGTGAACCTGGCCTGTATAATATTCACTGGAAAAAAAATATTCACAGGAATATAGCAACCTTTTGCGAGGCGTGCTATAAGTACAGCTCGATTTAATGCTCGCTGCCGCAAAGCAGATCTCTCAGACAACAGATGTGATGCAAATGCGCTCTCTCTACACTGACCCCACTGTCAGTTTCACTAAAGCGAACACTTTCAGCCGCGTTGCTCTCTCCAGCTAAGCTCTATGGCCTGCTATTCCAGTATATGGGCACTTGGCAGACGAGTGATGCGTTAGCCGTGGGCGACAGAGATGTTAGCACAGCTGATTTTTTTTTTTCCTTTTTTTTCCGGCTCAGTGTTCCTCCTCACTGCGCCTGTACGAATTACTACCCCGGGATGCCAGAATGGTTAATGAGACTTCCATGAATCAGATGCCAAAGCTGAACTGGAATCCACTTGCTGTGCAGCGGCTAACCAAATCGAGCTAGCGTTAAATAAAGACAATGAGACCTCTCTTGCCTGATTTTTTCAAATGCACTCAAGGGCAGGTTGAGAGATAGAGAGGAGAAATGTGTTATGGTAATGAAGGCAGCTTCAACCCAGGCCTGCAATGTGTATATTTTAAAGTCCGTGTTTAAAAGGCTTTAAGGCCTGCAAAGCCGAGTGGTTAGTGGTTCGTGGTTAACGACTAGCGGCCATGACGAATGGGGGGGGGGTTGGGGTATCGATTTTTCAGGGTTTGTGCTATTTTTTATTTTTTTTTTTGGGTTAGCTGTGTGTGTAAAGGAAAAAGATAGAAAAGGGAGAGAAAGAGAGTCGGGCTGATCTCTGCCCTCTGATTCACACTGATGCTGGTGCTTCAGCGACGCCCTCAGGCTTTGCGCTTACCTTATGGAATACTCGCTACACCCTTCGCCCAGCTTTCCACATCTTTAACGCGCTCTAGCTCCACCATCAGTCCTCTGATTCTTCTTTAACACCCACCCCCCCTTCCTTCCATAGAGACGGTTCACATTTAATAAAGCGTTTATGTGCTAATAAAAGAGCTCGTATGTGTTGATTTTTCATCATGCTCTGTTTGGGTTCTCTGACTGACTCGCCTCGTGAGCTTCACACGCTCTTGACGGTGCTCCCGTTTGCTAGTGTCGTTCGCCTGGCTAAGACTGCCGATGCGGCTGTGTCACATCCCGACATATTAACACTAATCTTTTTTATCGTCAACTCAATTCCAAGAACTTCAAGGCCTCCGGGTCAAACGAGGCGCCCCCCCCCCCCATCCTCGCCCTCCCACCCCCTTCCCTAATTCCTAATTCGTCTCAAACATCGAAGAGAATCTGAACTGTGATTGTTAAAAATGTTTGTTTGCTAAGAACTTTCATGTTGTCGGGGCGTCCCACCCTCTCCTGCACTCTCAAACCCTTTCGCTTTCATGTCTCATCCCCCGATGGTTCCGTCTTTTTGAATTCGGCGCTTGATGAATATTCACATCCTCGTCCGTCTCCTCGGGGTTTCGAGCGGGGTAAAGAGGTGACATCACCGGCGCTCTCACACCCTCTCCTTGTCTTACGGAGGGGGTTCGGCGTTCTTTTTGCAGGCGGTGTTGTATCCTGCAACCAATTAACTTCGCTGCAGAGGATGGGCTTATTGTTGTGTTGTGCTGTGCAAATTAATGATCAATGTAATTTGATATGAAGGTTGCCACTTAGCCACCCCCCCAAACCCCCCCAGTTTATTTCATCAGTTTAATGTTTGTTGTTTCTCTTTTCCTCAGGTCAATCAGATTCAGAAGACTGTCATCGATCCACTAAAAAAGTGAGTGTCTGTTTCTTTCTCTGTCCATTTGCGTTTGCAGAGTCGAGCAGACGCGATAATGCACTAGATGCAAAACCATCATTCTTCAAGTTAGGAAGTGGCGAAAAAATCTCTCAGCTAACATTTAGTTAAAGGAGGTACATCAGAAATGATCTGTATAATCAGCGTTATTGATTTGACCTAATACTGTGTCTGTTTGTGAACTAAATTAGAGTCAACTGGGTTTTTTTTCTTCGTAAACAGGGATTTAATCATTCCGAGTTAAAAGCTTCAGTTGTTTTTACACCTATTAGTGCATTTAAATGAGAAAGTCCCAGGAGAAAGGAAATTTTTGTTTTGTTTTTGTTTTTACCGCTGTCCCAGAATTGAGTTTGGACTTAAGTATTGTCATCACCGGCGTTCATTTGTCTGTCTGTCTGTCTGACTGTGAACAAATTCCTGACCACACCCATGTTCACATTTTCAACAAATTTGGTGGGGGACACTACAATACCTGAGTCCCAGAGATGATTTGATTTTGGAAAGTCTAGGTCAGAGGTGAAGGCCAGCACATGGTCACAAAGTTCTGGCCATACAGTGTATCTCAACTAGAATTTTGTAGTATCAAGGTTTCTGTGTGAGTGAACTCTTCACTGCGGGTCGCACAAATCCCAACATCAGAATAAATCACACCTTAAAGGAGTGTTTGTATTGTTTCCCCTTAAGGATTGTTCTTCAGTGTTTAAAAACTCAGTGTAACTAATACCAATATAGTAGAAAAGTTAGGAATAAAGCGTGTGTGTGTGTGAGAGAGAGAGAGAGAGAGAGGCACTGCTGTCCCATACAATAAGTGAATGGAGGAGAGGGAGTGAATGAAAGAGGGCTTCTGGAGGAAAGTTTATTTGGCCGTCCGCCCCATCCACTCCTCTCTCCCGCCCCCGTGAGTGCTATTCCGTTTGTGCCTGCTCTCGTGGGAGGGGCCGGAACAGGAAGAAGACCTTAACGAGCAGACAGGAAGAGGAGTGGGAGCAGAGACACTCCTTACAAACGCCTCTGCTCTGGAGCATGTGTGTGTGTGTGTGTGTGTGTGGTTTAGACAGAGAAAGGAGGAATGTTATCTGTTTGTTTATAAAGAGCCCCGCATTGTTGCCTCAGAACATAAAAGTTTTAAAATGTGAAGCTAGACTTTTAAACGTGTGTGTGTGTTTGTGATGAAAAATTCATTACTTGCTTTATTCCATATTGGTAGACGTGTGTATGTGCATGTTTGTGTGATATGTAAGTAAACTGTTCTGTGTGTGTGTTTGTGCGCAGTGGCAGGACGGAATGGTTCTCATTTCCTTTGGACAGTGGGTGTGTGGTGGACATGTGTGTAGGCTCTTAGTATGGCCCCAAGCCCAGATTTGCATGCACACACACACACACACACACACAAACACACACACATAACCACTTACTCATTGATGAACAGCAGGTCCATAGGAAAGGCTTTAAAGATCAGGACAGGCCCAGGAAGACACACACATAGAGACAGACATGACCATTTAAAACTGACCACTTTTCCTGGTAGGAGAATGTGAGCTTGTTTTGTGAGGAAGTTACATCAGGTTTTTTAAAAGAAAATACCAGATGCTGGCTTTTTAAGATGCGAGCTATTCATGGCTTTTAGCAAAAAGTTTGTGTGTTTACATAGTCAGTACCGTCTCGTCTCACCTCCCGATCCGAGGCGCGAAACATCAGCTTTGTTTCTGGCCCGAGCCAAAATGCACTTAACCAAACCATATGCTAAGAAACAATGAAAGCCGAGATTCCATTAGTGTATGAAGAACCAGACTCTTAATTATTTATATTTCGCTCGCCGTTCATGTATTCAAATGACATTCTTAATGCGAGCCGCAAGGAAAAAAAAAGGTGTCGGATCTCTAATGGATTTAGCCATCTGTTCAGCCATCAAAATCTCTTAAATGCAACGATTCATTTGCAGGCTAACAAACTTTCCCTGCGTCTCTCAGGGTCTCCGTCTCGGCTCTCCAGTGCGCTGCTGGATCTCTTCACAATGTGCATTACTGACGCCGACTTTGACCTTTTCCTCGTTTGCTCTTTGTTACATTAGATGGAACAGAAGCTCTCATTGATGGGATTCATACAATAATCCGTGTGTGTGTGTGTGCGCGCACTTGCGCACGTCTGATGTATCCAGACACATTTACGCACACGTTTATTTGCATTTGTTTAAAATGGACAGTATAGCAGTTGAAGGATCAGTGCTGATTTAAAGACTGAAACTTTATTTTTTTTCTAACATAATAAATTACAAGTCTGTACTTGATTTGGAATCCTGCACCGTTGAAGAAATGTCACCACATGACCTTTCATCTTCCTGTTTGCAAATCTCTCCTTTTTTCCCTGCTCATTCTTTTATCTTTAATTGTATAAGTAAACCACAGGCAGTAATTATAAGACTGATAATGAGAAGGAATGATAAAGTGATAACACTTGATGATAAGGCAAGAAAAAGCACACACTTCCTCTTCTAATGAATGTTTTTTTGTTCAAATTTGATTTTTCAGAATTCTTTCAGAATTGCATCACAAACACAAATCAAATTTTATAAACACTTCATCTGTTCCTGGGTTGTTCTTTTCTATTAAACTCCATTTTAGGTAAAACTAACCTTGACGAATGTAAATTATTTATTAACCTAATACGATAGCTGGTGCCGTTTTTAATTAAAAAGGCCACATTCCCAAACCATAACCGGAAAGGACACAAACTATAGCGATCACTAGTGCCTGAACATGTTTGTAGTGAAATAAATGTCGAGCCTTCCAAACTCTCCTGTTACACATGAACTTGTGTATATTTTCACTATCTGGTGGTTTTTACTTGCATTTTTTTAAGTTGCAACCTGCAAAAATTTGTTTGATAGATTGCATTAGCCAGTTTGATAACGTTGATGTTTCAATTTCACGAGAATAGGATGTGAATCTTTCAGTTTATATATGGCGAGATAATGGCAATAATAACAGTATACAGATATTAAACTAAAAAGCAGACGACTTCTTTCTTTAGTAAACTATGGACTTCTACAATTCATACGTGATTCCATTGACAAACATTAAAACAAGCATGCACTTGTACATATAAAAGAAAGTTTGCAGCACTTTGTGTTCATGTGCAAATTACTACAGTGTTGACGGTGGAAACACGACACAATCACGTGACTTCTACTTTTCGGTTTTATTTTACATTTATTCTCTTCACAAAAAAAGGTTTCAAGAAACAGTACGATTTAAGAGAAACAGACATGAAATGTACATGCAAGATTTTTATTGTGAAATTTTTTTCAAGCTCTTTTCTTTACAAATTAAATTTGGATTCAGTTTGCTTTTAAGGAATTAAACATATAATATGGTGTACTGTTCTAGGAGAATAATCAATAACCGGTGTGATGCATGGGTACACTGTGTTCTTTTCTAATAACAAAACTTATCAGCAAACATCATGTCATCATTTATTCATTTATTATTATATTATATATTTAATTTATTATTTTAGTTCGTCATTTAAAATTTACTTGTCTATTATGTTTTATCTAAAAAAAATTACTTTTGCTTTGGGGATCAATAAAGCTAGCTAACAAGCCCGCTTAAATATTTGTTTTTTCACCAGTCGCTTCCTTCTCGCTCCTTTTGAAGTGAATGAGGGGGGGAAAAAAAAATCACACACATTGATGTTGCAAAGAAACCATGAAGTGCAGCCCAAGGAGGAAAACTTCCTGTTCCAAAGCACTCACAAAGCACTCATTTGCCGAATCACATACTCCTATTAGGGTCACAGGGAGACTGGAGCCTATCTCAGCCGGCACTCGGTGAAGGCGAGGAACACCCTGAACAACTCGCCAGACTTTCGGTATGCCAGCACGCGCACACACACCCGAGCTGGGGACTCGAACCCAGGACCTTCTTGTTGTGCAGATGTGCTAACCACTAAGCCATCGTTCCGCCCTCTTAAACATCATCTTAGAGAAAATCTCATCAGTGGTCTTTCTTTCATTATTAAGTCATCATTTATTTTTCTTAGATTATGTGGTGAGTTACTGTGAATGAGCTGTTATAGAAACGCTAAAGTATTAGAAGAAGCGCGTTAATTTCAACCCATGATTTGGATCATGGCCATCTGTCTGACCAATCAGAATGGAGAATGCAACAGTGACGTGGTTTAAATTGACTTATTTTTACCTAGTACTTTGTCATCAATATGTTTACCATAAATGCATTATTTTCATATTTCGAACACTGTGCAGACAAGATGATCGTAAATGAGATTTATGAATTCAGTTCTGAATAAAAAAAAAAAAAAAATTGAGAGCAGGCAGGATTTACTGCTCCTTGAAGGGTTTTCCCAAGTTAACAGAGGTACAGTGTTTTTTTTGTTTTTTTTTGGGAATACTTCAAATGCTAAGTAATACAAGATGTTGTGTGATGTTTAGATTTGAGATTTTTCGTAGTAAAGTCTTTAAACATTGAGATTCATTGGCAATTTCTAGCTAATCTGCTGAGGGCAATGATATTACACAAACATGTTTTTGTAAACAGTAGTGGAAAAAAAGCTAAAACAGCTAATATTTTTTAGCGAATACCCCAGAGCTGAGGTAGAGCTCGCCTTCCTGTGTGTGTTCTGCGTTTCCTGAAACAATCCTTTCTGCCTTTAAAATAGTGAGTAAAGTCCCATGGGTGATTAAAACATGGGCGAGGATGAGAATTAAAAAAAGGAACAAAAACAAAGAAATGTGCGCTGTTGAAGGGCGGAGGTGAATTGGATCCATCTTTGTTTTAAAAGCCCGTGCGGGGGGGGGGGGGGGGGGGGGGGGGGGGGGGGGGGGGGGGGGGGGGGGGGGGGGGGGGGGGGGGGGGGGGG
>JAQMYF010000012.1:8868884-8872896 GCA_030014195.1 Neosilurus mollespiculum | reverse complement strand
CACTGATAATGACTTTAAAGCACTTCTGTAAGTCGCTCTGGATAAGAGCGTCTGCTAAATGCTGTAAATGTAAATGTGTCATCCATATGTAAGTTCTCTACTTTCTGTACTCCTTTCTCAAGCCATTTACGCCACAAGAAGGGAGATTTCCCTGCACGTACTGCTGGGTTATTCCAGACTGAAGAATGGCATTGTTTATAAGGACATATTCCTAATATCTTCTGTGCTTTGGTCCATGCCCACTGTGGATGGTGCAAGATCGGCTTTTGCTGTATTATACTAACAGATTTTTGTGAGAGAAGCTGAATGATATTACAAGGAGTTGACAGAGCTCTTTCATCTTTAACCCACCCCAGAACCCGAATGCAGTGTTTTCCAGTGTCCACTTAATTTCTAATGTAATATTATTCATTCATTCATTTTCTGAACCGCTTAATCCTAATTAGGGTCGCAGGGAGGATTGGTGCCCATTACAGCGGGCGATGGCTAATGCAATATTATATAGCTCCGAATCTGGAAGTGCCATCCCCGCAATGTCTCTGGAAGCGCAGTTTTCTTAATCCAATTCTGGGCTTCTTACCATTCCACAAAAATATTTTAATTAGCCCATTATATTGTTTTAAAAATACACTACTAATGGTTACCGGTATCATCATAGATATATAATTAAATTGAGGAGCGACAAGCATCTTAATAGCTGTAGTCCCCCCCCCAGTGTGAGATTTAACACCTTCGACTTACCTAAATGTACCTTTAGTTTTTGTAACATCGGGTCCATATTTATATAGATAATATCAGTTAAATCAAAGCATAAGCCAATACCCAAATATTTCATACCAACAGGGATCCACCTCAAGTGGAATAGAGAGACAAGAGCCTGGAAACACCCCTTTGACACCGGCATAGCCTCTGAATCCTGCCAATTTATCCTATATCCTGAGATCTTTGAAAAAGTCTCTATTGTAGATAGAATTTTTGGCACTGAAGAGGAAGGATCCCTAATAAGAAGCAATAATATATCGTCAGCGTACAAAAACATCTTGTGCTCTTCCGTTCTCTGCCCAACTCCCCTTATTATCTGTTTGCATTCTGATTGCTGCCGCCAAAGGCTTTAAGAATAGTGTAAAAAGAAGACGGCTGAGCGGGTCTCCTTCTTTTGTCCCTCTTTTCAAGTTAAAAAAAGATGAGATCATTCCATTGGTTAATACAGCTGCCTGAGGGCCTGAGTAAATTACGCTAATCCATTTAATCAGACTTTCACCAAATCCAAATGCCTTTAGAGTATCCTGAAGGATCTCCACTCCACTCTATCAAACACCTTATGAGCATCCAGTGATAGAGCAACCACGGGTGTGCTGTTATCCTTATTTAACCATATGAGGTGCAAAAGTCTCGTGACATTACCTGAGGATCTTCTCCCCTTAACAAACCCCACCTGATCTGAGTGTATCTAACACGGCAATACCTTTTCCAGAATAAGGGCCAAAACTTTTGTTAGTATCTTGCCGTCTACGTTGATTAAACTCTCCGGCCTAAAACTGCCCGGGTCTGTCGGATCTTTGTCTTTTTTAAAAATTGGCGAGGTCAAGGCCTCAATATATGTTTCTGGCATCCTCCTCAATAAAAACACCTCCTCATAAACCTTAGTTAAAATGGGGGCTAATCTATCAAGAACCCTTTTATAGTATTCTGATGGAAATCCATCTAATCCCGGTGACTTTCTTACTTTCATTAGTGATACAGGTAGTGATACAGCCTTCTTAACCTCTTCAGTCGTTATAGGGCCGTCTAAATAGGATCGCCGGTCTTCAGTACGTTTGGGTATGTTAAACCTGGAAATGACATCATCACACTTATTTCTATCATACTCTTCCTCTGACTTGTAAAGTCTGTTGTAGAAATTTAAAAAAGACTTTATTAACATCTCCGGTACTTGTCTTAAGCACCCCATCCTCATCCTTACCAGCAGGTATTGTGTATGTAGCCGCTTTCTGTTTCAGCTCTCGCCAAAAGCTTCCCTGCTTTCTCTCCACTCTCATAAAAGCTACTCGGCTTTTTTATTAAAAATAAAAAAAATTGCATCAGTATAGTCTTCCGAAAGTTTCCTCTCCAATTCCTTGAGCTCTTCATCAAGAATCACAGCTGTTTGCAATTGTTGTATTTTTTTCAATAATTTCCCCTCTAATGTTTGGCTTTGACGACACCCACGCTATGCCAATCCTCTCAGTAGAGCCCATGTTAGGTTAAAAAAGTCATTAAGCTCCTCCTGTAATAATTTAATAAATTCAGGACTTTGGAAAAAAAAGATACTTTCAATCTCCATCTAGTCTTTTTTTTCCAGCCAAGATTCCAGAACTAAAGCCGGTTTAGCCAACCTTTTAAATGAATGTTGGCAAAAATAAGGGTTCACCTCTAAACATGAAACATGAAAATTGTTCGCGACCCTAAAACCTGCCTGCAAATTGTTTTGCAACCTTTTACAAACCCTGACAAAATTCCATACGTTCGCCAGCATTCGCCGCTTCATGAAATACTTGCTGTTGTGCCCAGAACACTTACAGGATAATGCCCAGAAGGCAAAAAAAAAATAAAATAAAAAAATCGTTGCTCCGTGTTTCATGACGTTTCAGGGCTTGTTTCAATTTGAATAAGAACCTGATTTCAAGTATCAGCCCACATCCAGTTTCACAACACACATCGCTAAGCACTTAAACATCTGGCTGTTATCATACCACCATCAACTTCAGCGCACCATGACCAGACACGTCTTCTATGTTATCTTTCCCCCTGTCTGTTTTCTTCTCTATTAATGTTTAGAGTCTACAGCTGCACATACACACAGAGCTCTTGCTGAAAGGTAGAGTGACTCACTAAGAGCTCACTGTTAGAACTGTATTAGAAGCTATTAAATCAGTGTAGTTCACTTATATACTATATACCGGGTAGTGTAGCTCTATATTAATCACGCGGTACACTATTTACAATGTACATTTCAATATGTAACACCTCCTATAGTGTATTTACAAAGTGAACATGAATGCCACTCAGCTTTCTATTGGTGCTGCCTTAAAACCTCAGGGATCGATTCTGAGCCCATGCCTGTTTGGGTTTCCTCCAGGTGCTCTGGTTTCTTTCCATCTCCCAAAAACATGTATACAGATACACTGACTTGCCCTTTGGATGTGCATGAGCGCATGCATGTGGTTATGTATGCATTCTTGCGATCCCTGGCATCCCAGTCCGGATGTGTTCCCACCTTGCAACCTGGTTCTGGATCCACCGATCAATGAAAAAGTCTAGCACATCAGATTTTTTTTAGACTTCCTCAAGTAGTTTAACCACTTCTACATCCTGTTTCTCCTTCACAACACGCAAGGATGTGAATGAGGATTGGTCAGGGTTAAACTTGCAGTGCTGACAGACTTACAACCAAAACACATTTTTGGCATCTTGTCCAGAGCGACCAACAATCATCATTTTTATACAACTGAGCAACTGAGGAGTAAGGGCCTTGCTCAAGGGCCCAACAGTGGTGGCACTGGGGATTAAACCCCCAACCTTCCGATCAGTAACCCACCATTTCCATATGCCAGAACCATTAATGGCACCATGATTGGCTAATCCAACATGGCGACCATCATAAAGGACATAATATTGTCTAGTCTGCTTTTGGTACTGATTATAACGCAAGGTTGTTTCAGTGACGGTCGAATGCAGCCGAAGTTTGCATGGCGGTAATCTTTCATTAAAAACATGACATCACTGAGTTCTACTAATGTGCAAAACAAAAAAAAACCCTCAGGAAATTCCAACTGTTATAGAAATGCGGACTCAAGCTTGGCGTTCCCGATCATCATCTTTGTAAAATTTATGCGTGCGGTTGTAAAGCCCAGGATATTTTGTCATGGCGATAATGAGCTGCTCGATTATGCGGATACAGGCATAACTATTAAACTCGTGTGCAGCGTTTCCTTCCGAAAAACGTTTCAGGGAACTCAGTGTGTTTGGCGGC
>JAQMYF010000012.1:8853884-8863884 GCA_030014195.1 Neosilurus mollespiculum | reverse complement strand
AATCGCTTACGTGTGAGTCAGCCACATAGAAAATGATTTATATTTTGTATATCAGGTCCATATCTGGCCGAAAAGGTTTCTGAGTATTTAATAAAGAAAGTACTTTATAACAGTCTTTTCATATAATCCATCACAGAATATCTAACCAATGGACAGATCAAAAGTTTTTGTCCCAGTCTGAATCATCCACTGGGGAGGAATCTGCATGATTCTCAGTGCTGGAACCTTCCGAAACCCCTTGGACCACCTGCAAGACATGAAACCATCAGATGAAATAACAAACAAACCCATGCTAGGCATAATGTCAAATTTGTAACGAGGATCTCTTGGTGCGTTTCAAGACGCCGTGTAAGCTCCACTGTCCTTACATGTGGTAATATAGGTGGTGTGTGTGAGGCTCTACACACAGCATCCCAATCAAATCCTTCAAACCACCTGCAGAAACACAGGAATGAAAAAGATCCTGAAAATGATCCTCACTCACTCATTTTGCCAAAGCATTTAATCCTATTAGGGTTGCAGGGAAGCTGGAGCCTGACTCAGCCGACACTGGATGAAGGCAAGGTACACCCTGAACAGCTCTCCAGACCATTGTAGAGCCAACACACACACACACAACCATTCACACTCACACCTAGGGGCAATTTGGAGCAGCCAGTTAGTCTAATATGCATGTCTTTGGACTGTGTGAGGAAACCTGGAGTACCCGGAGGAAACCCCATGCAAACATGGGAAGAACATGCAAACTTCACACATAAACACCGTCGCAGAGCCCAGGACTTGAACCCAGGGCCTTCTTGCTTTAAGGCAGATGTGCTAACCACTACACCACTATGCCGCTCCAATGGATTTCTGTTTGTGCAGAAAAAGAAATCTTTAGTTTACCAATGCTGAATTCTTACTTGTGTCCTTGGATGTCTCTGACCCCGTTCCTCTGGCCCAGTCTCTCTGCGGGACTCTCTCTGAAAGTGGCGTGATAAATGACATCAGAAGCCACACAAATCCGCAGAATAAAACAGAGCCATGTTGAATAAAGAGCATGGCTATTCTGAGAGATATGGTAATGTGCACACTGTGCAGTGGCTTGCATGAATATTCATCCCCTTGAACTTTTCCACATTTTGTGGTGTTACTACCTGGAAACTCATTGAGATTGAATGTCATAGTTCTGCACAAAATACCCCATGATGCCAGTGCATGATGCAGTGGTTGTCTGTCCTCGGACCACTTTGGTAGGTATTCACATGTACTGCATCCCAGGAACATCCCACAAGACTAACATGCACGTTCAGGATGGACTTTTTCCCATAATACCTCAAATCTTTGTGGAACAGAATATCAGTTCTTACCAGCAGTGTCATTTCTCACTACAGCTCAACCTACTGAAGCTCTTTCCTCACTAATAATCACTCGGTGTGTTTATACCTGCATAGCTGTTTGATGAGATCAGCCGCAGGATCCCTGATGGCTTCTGGGAACTCGACAGCATCGATTCCCTTCAAAACAGCTGCGTAGATCTTTAGCTGATCTGGGCCTGAGAACGGAGGGCTGCAGGGGTTGGGATACACAGAGTTATTTGACAGACAAATTTATGTGAAGTCTGTTTTGGACACAATTTGCTGACACACGTTTTTGGAGTTTGCTATATAGAGATGGGGTTGTACTTCTCACCTGCCACTGAGTAACTCGTAAACAAAAATTCCTAAAGCCCAGAGATCTATCATCACGCCGTGACCCTTGTGCAGGATGATCTCTGGAGCCTGGTAAGCTGCTGAACTACAGAATGACCAGCTTCTCTGGAAAGAGCCAAGCTGCTTAGCAGAGCCAAAGCCTGCCTAAAAGAGAGAGAGAGAGAGAGAGAGAGAGAGAGAGAGAGAGTAGCTGTTCATGCAGGGTTATTTTGGTAGTGTTTTAAAATCTATAATTTTCTCTTGTAATCTGATAATGAGACTGAGTTGTATAATTGTTATAGTATAAACTACATGGAAACATAAGCAAAAAAACACTAAAATGATTTTTATGTTAATTTCTTACATCTTTTAATGATGGATGCAGGTGAGCACACAGGCACAGAAGAGCTGTTCAGTATAATGACGTCTCTTTATTTCTCTTTTAGAGTTAAAGTATATACTACACATAAACATGAAGAAAAACAAACTAAAACTAGATTTTTTAAAATTTTTTTTACATATTTTAATCATGTCAGAGCCGGGTGCGCTCTGGACTTCGAGCCAAGCTAAGCGCTGTGTAGCTAATAGCGTCTGTTTAGCCTTCTCATTCAGCATTTAGTACATACTACACATGCTCTGTTAGTTTTAGTTTATACTACGTGGAAGCACAAGTAAAACGAAACATGAAAAATGAACAAATGAAAACTGGAGTTTTTTGGTTTTGTTTTCAGTTGTAAAGCATGATAATGATGATGACGCCGCCGGCTTCAAGTGATCCTGATGAATCATGAGTGATTGATGGTTATTTCAAGTCCAGCATTATCCACTCAGAATAATGTTTTTAAATCCGGAGAGAGTGAACCAATCAGATTGCACCAATCCCATGAAGTATATACTAAAACACTTTAGATGTTATCCTATAATAAATATTCTAGAACTCAAAAAAAAAGTCGCACGCTCTAATATTTTGATGGAGTGCATTCAGCCTTGATCAAAGCATGTAATCTCCATGGCATTGCTGCTGTTCCAGTTGGTCCGGTCAAGGCTCAGCAACATTAATGTGGTAATAAAATGAAGTAGCCTGATGACCTGAATGTACTGAAATACCAGGTTATCACATCAGTGGACTTTTTATTCCCTGATGGCACGGATATAAAATGGGGACTCAAATAATGAAACAGTGGTTCAGGGAGCACGAGGAATAATTTACACATATGTATTGGCAGCCCAGAGTCCTGACCTTAACCCTACTGAAAGTGTTCAGGATGTGCTGGAGAAGACTTTATGGAGTGGTTCAGTTTTTCCCCTCATCAATTCAAGACATCGGTGAGAAATGAACCAACGCTGGATGGCAGTAAATGTTATGTTGCTTAAGTTTGTTGACACAATGGCATGATGATAACATGCTGTAAGCAAGGATAAAGGAGGAGCACCAACATATTCGTGTGTGCGACTTTTTTTTCTTGTTCGGGCAGTGTATACTTTGTGCTTAATCGTACTGTACAAAGAAGTGAGCTTGAGCACATAAATAATGGATTATTGATGTCCCTGCTTTGGAGAAAAAAGATGGAAACAGGGACAGAATGTACACCGAGACAGATGGGAACACTGCACCAGTTTGGCGTATCCTTTCTGATCTAGTAGCACGTTCTCTGGTTTCAGGTCTCTGTGGATGATGCCTTGGCCATGGAGAAATCTCAAAGCCTCCAGAACACAGACTGCATAGAAACGGACTGCGTTGTCATCAAACGGACCCCTGAAACAAACATGGCAGAGAATATTACATTCCTCGTGGTACACTAACACACCACTATAAACTGTGGTTATAGATATATTGCAGTAATTCACAATACTATACAATAATATGATGTTTATTAATTTTTGTGTGGTAAGAATACACTCACTGGCCACTTTAATAGGAACACTATACTAAAACTAGTTAGTTGAAGGTCAGAAAAAACATCTGGATTCTTTCCAGTCTTGAAATATCCAGAAATATCCAATAAACCTTCCATATGATCACATTTTCCCACATTCTGAGGTTTGTTTTGACTCCAGATGACTAAACCTCTGTCAGTAAGATCATATTTTGGTCTGTGTCTGTTTGTTAGCTCTACCAAGGAGAGAACGTTTTTGGTTAGGATTGTGTGTTTGTTATGCAAAAATATATAGGTGGAGCCTCATGAAATTTCTACCAGAGGCGGGGCTTTGGGCAAGGAAAGTGAATTCTGGACCCTGTATTTTTTTAAGGGATTCTTTAACATCCTTTAAATTGTGTTGTGGGGTATTACAGCAGGCAGGTGCTTGTGCTCTCTTTTGCTTTTGTTTGTTTGTTTGTTGTTTGTACCACTCCATTAGATTTTGGTGGTGATCTGGATCAGGATCAGAATTTGGGAATTTTTAAAGTATTGTTTGCCTTTACGTCCTTCAAATAGTTATAGTTATTGTTATTTTTATTCTTGATATTGATAGTTTTTATTCTTCAAATTTTAAGACAGTCGTAACAAGCATTTCACTACATATTGTACTGTGTATGATTTTGTACGTGACAAATAAATTTGAATTTTAATTTATTACCAATGCTTCCACAAAAAAAGTACAGTTAAACATCTACATAAGATCTATCACAACCCAGTGTTTGCTCAGGAACCAAGTATATACAGCTTGTTGAGAAAAGGAAATAAGGGTGGAAACGAGTTGCCTTAGCAGAGGTTTTCGCTCTCAGATTGCTTCTGGTTTGATAATGCTTGAACAAGCAGTTGTACCAGTGTTCTTATTAAAGTGGCCATTGTGTGTGTATGGATCAGTGAACTGATATTACAGAATCTGATCGGTCCCTTGCGGTATTCAGTGGTCTGCTGTATCTGCATGTTGTTTGTTGCTATGGACAACATCATTAGTGGAAGCGAGAACATTTTTTTAAACCACTATTTAGTATCACATGATTGATTTCTTTAGTAAATAGTCATTTAATTAGCAGGAGAATGTACAGCTAGCACGGTAGTGGTGGCCCGGTGGTTGGTTGCTGATCCAAAGGTCAGGGGTTCAAGCCCCACCGTCACCGGGTTGTCACTGCTGTCCCCCCAGTGCAGCTAACTGGGTTATCAAAGGCCATCCATGTCTCTCACTGTCTGTGGTGAGAAGCGTGTTAAAGAACCATTGCTGACTTTAAGAGTAGGAATTCTGCCCTGCGATGGCCTGGTGAGCTGTCCAGGGTGTACTCTGCCCTCGCCCAGAGTTGCCAGAGAGGGGCGCCAGCCTCCCCACGACCCTAATTAGGATTAAGCGGTTCAGAAAATGATGAAATGATGATGATGATAATCACCATACTGTACTGTATCTTTGTTACATGTTTATAAAGAACAGTTACCTCTCTCTGAGTAAAGTCCACAGATCTCCACCCAAACACGCCTCCTTCAGCATATAGAGCCACTTTGCATCTCTAAAGGTACAATATAACCTGAGAGAAGACAGGATATTCTTCTAAACAGACATTTAAATGCACATAGGGTCACGTTTTCATTTTGGGAGAAAACTCAGAGACTGTCTGAGACAGCTGGACAGGAAGTCCTTGTGAGGTCAGAGTAACTGATGAGAGCTCACCTGACAATGAAAGGACAGCGAGCGTCCATCAGGATTTGTTTTTCGGTGAGGACACGTGCTCTGTTGCCTGAGCACTCTAAAGCGTGCTTATTTATGACCTTCAGTACGAACACACGACTGGTATCATTCTTCATGTGTACCTGAAGGAAAAGACAGACCGAGTGTGATGACAGAGAGGAAATCCTAACATATAGCAATTTACTCATGCACTCATTTGTGCTATTAGGGTCATGGGGATGCTGGAGCCTATCTCAGCCAACACTGGGCGAAGGTGGGGTACACCCTACCACACTCACGCTTAGGGGCATGTCTTTGGACTGTGAGAGGAAATAGTGGGTAGCACGTTCGCTCATAGCAAGAAGGTCCTGGGTTCGAGTCCTAGACTTGGCAAGGGCATTTCTGCGTGGAGTTTGCATGTTCTCCCCATACGTGTATGGGTTTCCTCCTTGTACTCTGGGTTTCCTCCCACAGTTCAAAGACATGCACGTTAGGCTAACAAGCAGTTCCAATTTGCTCGTAGGTATGAGTGTGAGTGTGAGTGTGAATATTTGGTGAGCTGTTCAGTGTGTACACTTCACCCAAAGTTGGCTGAGCCTCCCCGTGACCCAATAGTAGTAAGCGGTTCAGCAAATGGATGGATGGATGGGCACCAACATATTGCACTTTTAATAGTGCCATGATTAGCTTTAGTCTTACCAGCTTTGTGTGGCTATAGCGTCCTTCTCCAACACCGCACAGCACCTGAACATCACCAAGTGAGAAGTGGGACAGTCCGTCGCCGCCATCTGCTGTCCTGCAGGCCGATTTCAGATTCACCGAATTATAATTCCAATTTATAAGCCCTCCAATTAACCTGAGTTACTCTGCAACTGGCTTATGAGTTACTGTCAGAACTGCTGTTATAGAAAAACCATCAAATTCTGGCCAATCAGAATTGAGAATGCAACAGTACGGCACTGGAATATGTACAGTGTGTCTGAATGTACAATATAGAATTATTATACAAAAGGTTTAGAAACACTTATAATAATAGCGAACTGCTCTCGACTGTGGATGGCTCACGTGAGTTTTGGGTCATTGCCTCCATTGTCCGTTGTGTCTGCTGATGCCCCTATGAACTTCATGACACACCTGAGAATATGACATTAATGTTGACTTTTCCTTTTTGCAGAACTTCCTGCATTCATTTTAGAGCTACAGTATATATATCTTGCATATAACTATTAAAAAGCATCATCATTTGAGATGAGATACTTACTCTCTGTTTATGACCAGACAAGTGACATCACCTGCAGAAACCACACTCAAAGACCTTGATACTTCACTGAAGAAAAAAAAACATATACACATAGACACATAGATATTCATTTAATATGTAGGTGATGATGTCACGTTATGGGCGGCACGGTGGCGAGGTAGTTAGCACATCTGCCTCACAGTAAGAAGGCCTGGGTTCCATCCCTGGGCTCGGGGTGTTTCTGTGTGGAGTTTGCATGTTCTCCCTGTGCTTGCGTGGGTTTCCTTCGGGTCCTCCGGTTTCACCCACAGTCCAAAAACATACAAAGTAGGATAATTGGCTGTTCCAAATCACCCTAAGTGTGAGTGTGAGTGGTTGTATGAGTGTTGGCCCTGCAATGGTCTGGCGAGCTGTTCAGGGTGTACCTCGCCGTTTCCCAGAGTTGGGTGCCAGCATCCCCGCAGAGGCTTAGAAAATGAATAAATGAATGAATGATGTCATGATGTAGCGTTCAATGGAAGTGGACAAAAGTAGCTGTTAGGGGAAGCGTGTAGTCCTACTAGGGTCGTGGGGAAGCTGGAGCCTATTTCAACCAACACCAGGTGAAGGCTGGGTACACCCTGAACAGCTCGCCAGACCATCACAGGGCCAACACACACAACCATTCACACCCACACTCACACCTAGGGGCAATATTGAACAGCCAATTGGCCTAATGTGCATGTCTTTGGACTGTGGGAGGAAACCGGAGTATCCGGAGGAAACACTTGCAAGTATGGAGAGAACATGCAAACTCAGAAGCTTCCTCCTGTGACTCAGACATACTAGCCCCTACGCCGCCATGCTTCCCCGGTATTCATATCTGTACAGTTGATATTTTTTAATACATAACTCTCTGCACACCTCCACCTCCACCTTCAAAACTGCAAAGGGAAAAGGGCGTGTTGACGCAGCCTGGTGTGATGGAGACCATCGCCCCCTGCTGGATACTTAGTCGTTTTTTTTTTTTTTCTTACCCTTTCAGAGCTCTGTCTCCGAAGCTGTCTCCTCTGGACAGGATGGACACACAGACATTGTCCTCACTGACCGATCGCCTCTCTAACACTCGCACCTCATGAATGATCACACACACACACACACACACACACACACACATGTCATATGAATCCACACTCATCTTGCTCTATTTTAATTAAATATTTAAGCAAAAAATGTCTAAGCGTTTCAAGTGAGCTGTCAGGTAAGTAAAGAAGTAAATATCCCTTGAACTCACACTTGGCTGTCTGTAGCTTTCTCACCTGGCCACTGCTCACGATGAAGAAGGTGCCTCCGGGAGCGCCGTGTCTCACAATGTAGTCACCATCGCTGTAATGACACTGCCAGAAAGGAGCGTGTTATGAAATAAATAATGTGAAAGCAATGAACGGCACAGTGGTGTAGAGGTTAACACGTCCACCACACAGCAAGAAGGTCATGGATTTGGAGTCCAAGACTCGGTTGATTCATTGTGGAGTTTGCATGTTCTCCCTTCGCTTGTATGGGTTTCCTCAGGGTACTCCGGTTTTCTCCCACAGTGCAAAGACATGCACATTAGGCTAACTGGCTGTTCCAAATTGCCCTTGGTGTGAGTGTGAATGGTGTGTGTGTGTGTGTGTGTGTTAGCCGTGATGGTCTGACGAGCTGTTCAGGGGGTATCTCCCTTCGCCCAGTGTCGACTGAGACAGGCTCCAGCCTCCCAACAATGCGAATTAGAGTAAGCGGTTTGGCAAGTGCGTGAGTGAGTAAGAGTGAGAATCTGTGACAAAAGGCAAGTTCTTGTCGCCCATTTTAATTCAAGTATAATCCCAGAATTTGCGATGTGAATAATGTCTATTAATACATCGTACTCAGGAATGGCTGATTGGTCTGCTATCTCGGGATTAAAACACATTATACTGAAGGGATAATGCTTGTGGTGTCGTCATTATTGATCTTTAAAAGCTTGGCTCACCTGACCTGCCTCTGTCATGGGTAAGTCATTTATTTATTTATTTGTTTGTTTGTTCATTTGTCTTCCACAGACATTATTAAAACTTCATCATCATCATCATCTTCTGCTTGTTTCGGGGTCGGGGTCGCAGGGGCAGCAGCCTAAGTGGTCAGGTCCAAACGTCCCTCTCCCCAGCCACTTCCTCCAGCTCTTCCTGGGGGACACAGAGGCGTTCCCAGACCAGCCGAGAGATGTAGTCTGAATAAAACTTAATAATAATAATTCATAAATGAATAGAAAAGTAATAATTACTCACTCACTCACTTGCCGAACCCCTTAATCCTAATAGGGTTGCAGGGAGACTGGTGCCTCTCTCAGACAACTCTGGGTGAAGGCGGGGTACACCCCTAACAACACACACACACAACCATTCCCATTCACACATGGGGGCAATTTTGGAACAGCCAATTAGCCTAATGTGCATGTCTTTGGACTGCGGGAGGAAACTGGAGTACCCGGAGGAAACCCACACAAGCACAGAGAGAACATGCGAACTCCACACAGAAACGCCCTGACCGAGGGCAGGATTCCAACCCAGGACCTTCTTGCAGTGAGGGGATGTGTTTACTACTACGCCACCGTTCAGCCCACAAAATAAAGATTACAAAAGTAAAAATATGCAAATATAATAAAAAAACTTTAGCTGTTTGTTTTTCTCTATGTTTCCGTGTAGTATATACTTAAAAAGACGCTTTTACACAGATATAATGAACCAATCAGATTACACTATTCTCATATAGACTTGGAGCATACAGTGGATACAGTACATACAGAGCAGTGTACATGATGAATACTTACCTCTTGCAGTGCATGTGAGATTTCAATGAGAGTGGCCTCTGGTAAAGTGCAGAGCAACGGCACACTGAAAAAGGACAGAAACAAAAGAAGGGAGGACAACAGATGAAAATAAACAAACAATATATATATATATATATATAAATCCATCACAGCAAGTTAATATTTTCCCACGGCCCAGATTTGCTCCTCGCTTCACCTCCACTTTGACTGCACTGAATACCACTGAATACCATGCAGAACAGAAAGCATGCGGTGGTGTTTTGTGTTTGCTCATGAATGGTATGTTCCAAGGTCTGATATTGTTGAGATTTCTAAAGGAGATGAAATTAAGGCTCTGACCTGCGGAGAACATCCACAGACTGAGTGATGTGGAGAACGCTGCTCCTCTGCATGATTCTCTGAAACGTCTGACGCTCGATCACCCACAGCTTACTGCTCATCAGTGCTGGGGGGGATGGAGGGAGAGAGACAGAGAGAGATAGAGAGAGAGACAGAGAGAGAGAGTGGGAGAGAGAGATGGAGAGACAGAGAGACAGAGAGAGAGAGAGATAGAGGGGGGGGAGAGTGGGAGAGAGAGAGTGGGGGAGAGAGAGAGGGGGGGGGTGTGAGAGAGAGATGGAGAGGGAGACAGACAGAGAGGGAGAGAGAGAGAGAGAGAGAGAG
>JAQMYF010000012.1:8776804-8788926 GCA_030014195.1 Neosilurus mollespiculum | reverse complement strand
GACTGTGGGAGGAAACCGGAGTACCCGGAGGAAACCCACGCAAGCACAGGGAGAAGATGCAAACTCCACACAGAAACACCCGAGCTGGGAATTGAACCCAGGACCTTCTTGCTGTGAGGCGGACATGCTAACCACTGCGCCACCGTGCCGCCCTGCAAACAAACAAACAAACAAACAAACAAATAAATAAATAAAGTTAATTTATATTTGAAGGGCTTAAATTTTTATTGTTAAAATTATGTATTTTTTTGTATAAATGTGTAAACATTAGTTGTTATAAGATAGAAACATAGGCATAACATTAATCAAAATGTCAAAAACAAAAATCAGAAAAATGATGGTTCATGAGATTTACCTATTTTTTGTACACAGTCAAAAAAATTTTTCAAACTGCCAAGTTTAGACTGGTTGGTCTGGCTTTAATCCCTCTATATTAATATATTATTTTATATTAAAAAAATAAATAGCAAGGGTGCTGATGCTGGGAGGGATGGGTGTGGTAGCTGAGACCATTCGGTGACTGAAATGAAAACTATCAAATCAACTAACAAGCAGACATGTCGTCAAAGGTCCGTTCACCAATCAGATGCTTCGCTAGTGGCCTGAACACGCCTCCAATGTTCTTTGACAGCTGCTCTGGGAAGGACACTGAGGAAGTGAATCTATGAAGTGAATGATTTGTATTTCGATAAACTTTATTATGTTGTCATAATGACGGGAGTGATGCTGTGACGATTTCACCGACATTCAGAAAAACACCATTTCGCATTTCGGTAAGTTATTTTAATTAGCTGTTATCCTGTGGCTAATCAGTTAGCCCGCTAGCCAGCGCTTCAGTGTGCTGAATCCTGAACGGCTGGTCGTTCACTACACCTGTTCACCTCTTTCCAGGGCGGCAAACAACATATCTAGTGCACTTCGTTTTTAAGTTAGAGTTAGTTGGGATTCCACCTTGCAGTTATTTCCCAATCTGTTTGCTAGCTAGCAGGCTAATTTTCACTGTTTTTACACCGTATCTGTTTTGGATAGCTTAAATTACAGAGGAAATATTTTACTCTTAGCTAAAGGTTATTGTTTTTAATTTTATAGCTATGTAGTGTTGTACTATTTTTTACTACCTGCTGCATTTGCCAGCACATCTGTAAACATGTGTAATTTTCAGTGTTAGATGGTAATGATAAGTCTGGGTGTGCCGCAGAATTCCTTTAAAAAACGTTTTTTATTTACATTATATGTACTAAGGGAGGTTTACAGGTCAACTGTTATAATAAATAAAATAAAATAAATAGAAGGCTCCCAAAAAAAGGGGTCTTTTGGCTTTGTGATCTTTGACCTTTGACCTTTGCCACTGTGTACCAAGGATTTTATTCAGGCATGTACGTTTTAACCACCCAAGCTTTATTTCTTACTATAATGAAAAACTCACTCACTCATTTGCCAAACTGCTTAATCCTACTAGGATCTCAGCCATTAGGTGAAGGCGGGGTACACCCTGAACAGCTCGCCCGACCATTCCAGGGCCAACACTCACTCATGCCTAGGGGAAACTTGGAACAGCTTGTGCATGTCTTTTGACTGTCGAAGAGAAACGGTATACCCTGAGGAAACCCACGCAAGCACAGGGAGACCATGCAGTCTCCACATGTATACACTCGACCGCAGGACCTTCCCGCTGTGAGGCGGACGTGCTAACCGCTACACCATTGCTTCGTCCTGTAATGGAAGACTACTTATCCCGTTTCTCTTGAAATAGATCGATGGACTGATTAGTCGATTCGGTGACTTGATTCATTCACCCAACGTCTGATTTACTGATATAGAGCGCTTCCCCAAAAAAGATCCATTTCTTCTTGATTTCTCAATCCGACCATGTGCAGCCCAAGATCTGGAAACTGATTGGAGTCTTCCAAGATTTAAGAGAGCGAGGACTGAGGACAGCGGCTTATTGTTCTGTTGTAGCACGTGATGTAAATTCTCACCTCAAAATCCTCAGTAGATACAAGTAAAATCCTTGCATAAAAGTGATTTATTAGAGGTCTGTTGGTAGAATCAACAAATGACCTCACTTTCAAACGATGTTTGAATTCGAACGATGTTGGAATTTGAATTAAAATTTATTTGGTATGAAATTTATTAGTCATTTATTTTAAAATCATTGATTGATTGATTGGATTGGTTAGTGATTAGCCAGGTCTTTGATTGGGCAATTCATTGAGTCATTGATTGGATCGGTCATTGATTGGTTTGGTCATTGATTGCATCTGTCATTGATTGGTTCAGTCATTGATTTTGGTTTGGTCATTGATTGGTATGGTCATTGATTTTGATTCGTTCCTTTGTTGTTTTAGTCATTAAGTGGTTTACTCATTGATTGATCCTTCCAATAATTGGCCCGGTCATTGTTTGGCCAGTTCATTAATTGGCCAGGTCATGTAATGATTTATAAATTAATTGAGCTGATCTCCGATTGGTCTGATCATTGAACGATCTGGTCTTTGTACAGTCTGATTACTCCTTGCTCAGCTGACTGATTGGACCAGGTATTGATTGGCCCGGTCATTTAATGATTTAATCGTGAAACGCTTGTTAATTTCCTTTTTTTTCATGAGATTGATTGATTAATTTTTATTCTTTTTAAAATGAACAGAAAGAATTCTTTGTCACAAAGTTGGAGTTCACATGCATGGATTGTTTCTGAAATTCTAGAGATACTATAAAAAGAGGCATGCTGCTATAGACAACATTAATATGTGTTTTATTTTCATTTTCATGTAAATAAAAGTTGAATAGTTTTCATTTAAGCAGGCTGTTTCTAAGAAGCCTGGGCAGTTTATTAATTATGGTATGATGATGAACCTGTAGGACAACAAAATACTTTTTCACTTTCACGCCTACTCTCAGGGGAACAATCATATCTGAGATTATTTTTAGGATCAGTGAAGGAAGTGTGTTTCTTTTTCAGCTTGAGGTCAGCATCCACAAAACAAAACACAACACACACCTATTAAACAGATCAGATTAGATCATATTAGATTCTGACATATATATATTTCTCTCTCTCTCTCTGTCTCTCTCTCAGAGATGGAGACTTTAATCCCCATCATTAACCGGCTACAGGAGGTCTTCCTCACCGTTGGAGCCGAGATCATTCAGCTTCCTCAGATCGTTGTAGTTGGCTCACAGGTCAGACCAACACGGCCACCTTGTGGTTGCACTCTCTTCGTCCCTCTCTCTCTCTTTCTCTCTCTCTCTCTCTCTCTCTGTGACTGACTGTCAGCTCTATAGGTTTTATCCAACTTCCAGAAAAGCAGGATTTGAATCATGGCACAGGAACATGCCAAGAAAACCCATTTAGATCTGTATTATTTTACAGAACATCCATGTTATGTGTATGTGATTGACTCCACAGAGCAGTGGGAAGAGTTCTGTGCTGGAAAGCCTGGTTGGACGAGATTTCTTACCCCGGGGATCAGGAATAGTCACACGGCGCCCTCTAGTGTTGCAGCTGGTGAATGTCCCTCCACTGGCAGAGCGCCGGAAACTGGAGAATGGTAATAACACTCGACTGGGTTCAGGATGTCTGTGTAATCCTCAGTAGTGTCATTGTGTAAAATACTAATCACTCCAGCAGATCTCTTGTAACAACAATAAATAATGCCATAATTCTGGAATCTAATTGGTCAGAAGGCAGATCCCATGTTTCACAGGCTATAAGTGCTCTCATACAGTACAAATCCCTTATCGTTTCCATAGTAACAGCTGTAAATAATCTAATCTAGTAATGAATGACCTGAGACATGCTGTGATTTGGGGATTTAAACTCATATCATCGTTCTGGTACAGTTTTCTGTTTGGAAACGTTTTGTTTGATGACGATGGAAGGAGTCTAGTCTGTCCCAGAGATGCCGCTGTACGATTCACACCATGGGAAACGTCTTCAGAGTGGAGGGTGTGTGAGTTTGTGGATTTGGCGTATGGTTAATTTTTTAAGAGAAGAGTGAAAGGCTGGTGAGGGGTGTTTACTAATGCTGTATCACAGGTACTAACAGGAATTAACTTGTTGTGCAGAGGTACTTAAAATTCACCTGATTTTAAAGTAAGTGCTTACCATGATCCTGAGTGGGATTACCATGTGCTTACCATGATCCCCTTGTGGGATTACCATGTGCTTACCAGGGTGCCGGGCTCACGATCGAGAGATCATGGGTTCGAATCCCTGTTGGACCCCCACCGTGCTAAGACCCCTGGTCTTAACCACAAGTGTGCCTCTGTCCACCCAGCAGTATAAATGGGTACCAGTGAAAAAAATACTGGGAAGGTAACCTGCAATGGACGAGCATCCCATCCAGGAGGAGTTCAATTCCTAATCGCTTCACGCTACAGAAACCGGGGATAAGCACCGGTCTGATGAGCCACTAGGCTCGGGTGTAAAAGACTTACCTACCTATGATCCTGAGCTAAGTACCTTCACCAAGGAAGGTTTGTTTTCGTTGGAGTTGGTTTGTTTGTTGATATGTCTGTCTGTTTGTTTGTTTTTTTGTTTGTCTGTGTCTGTTTGTTTACTTCTGTCTGTCTGTTAATTTATTTGTTTGTTTCCATTTGTTTGTCTGTCGGTATCTGTTTGTATGTCTGTTTATTGGTTTGTTTGTCTTTCTTCCTGTTTGTTTGTCTGTTTTCTTGTTTTTCAGTCTGTTTGTTTATTGGTTTGTTTGTCTGTTTATTTGTCTCTGTGTCTTTTTGTTTGTTTATCTGTTGGTGTGTCTGTTTATTTGTCTGTTTTTGTTTGCTTGTCTGTGTGTCTGATTGTTTATTTGTCTGTCTGTTTTTGTTTGCTTGTCTGTGTGACTGTTTGTTTATTTGTCTGTCTGTTTTTGTTTGCTTGTCTGTGTGACTGTTTGTTTATTTGTCTGTCTGTTTTTGTTTGCTTGTCTGTGTGTCTGATTGTTTATTTGTCTATTTATGTGTCTGCCTGCCTGCTTGTTTGTTTTATTTTGTCTGTCTGTGTGTGTGTGTGTGTGTGTGTGTGTGTGTGTGTGTGTGTGTGTGTCTGTTTTTCTGTCTGTCTGGTTTTTTTTAGCAGCTCTATGGGAAAAGTAATAAACAGGTTTTTGCGGAATTCTTTTTAAGAAGTGGGGCGCCACCCATTCGATTTTGGAGATGATTTAACACTGGGAGAGGGTGATTTATTTTGGAATTGTGATATTACAGCAGGGCCAGCAGGGGGTGCTGTGAACGTTCGGTTATATTTTTGACTTGGTGGAAGCTTGCGCTCACTGACTGCTATGCTGTAGTTTTAAATCAGATATTTCTTTCATGAGTTCTTTTCAAGTCTTTATCTTTCTTTATTTTATGTTCATGTTGTAGAATTATAAACATTTCTATTTCTATTAATGTTTGTTTCTGGCTTGTTCTTTCTGTCCTCTCACTGCTTCACAGAAAATGGAACAAAAGCAAGTTCTCAGTGCAGCTACCCAGGTCTCTGTGTGTAAATAACTCTTTGACGTGCATGAGCTAGTCCTGTGTGTTCCTCACTTTCTCCTGTTTTTCTTACTACGTTTGCCTCTGTTTCTAATCCCAGTCATTCTCTGTCCCGTACCCTTTCACGAAACAATAAGAAACCACTTTTCTTTTGTAAATTTCAAACTGCTTTTCCATATTTCATTCATCATTTATTTCCAGGATGGTTGTATCATATGGGTTTTGTCTCCATAACATCCCATTTTACCCTGATTAGAAGAGACCCCTTGTTGTGTGAGTGAAAGCCTCTTGACTAAGCCTCCGTTTCCCCCCACAGTGTTCTTTCATAAGTACGTTTAATGCTTCTTAACTCGCAATTCTTTTATCATTCATGACAGGAATCAAAGCCGAGGAGTGGGGAACTTTCCTACACTGCAAACACCAGGTATTTAACCCCTTCAGTCCTTGGGCGACTTTATGAATTTTACGCAGTAGATGTGAACAAAGACTGTTCATGTTACTGACAGGTTTTTACAGATTTCACCGAAATTCGGAATGAAATCGAAGAGGAGACTGAACGTACAACTAATAACAAGGTACTTAAATACATCAAATTCTAGGGGGGGGAGGAGGGGTTTGGGGAGAGACGTTTCATTCACCTTCTGATTACTCTTTTTCTTCTTTTTTTTTTTCTTTTTCCAAACCCGAGACGTATTAATGTTCTGAATATTGCACCTGCGCACATGTAGGGTATCAGCGCAGAACCCATCCACCTGAAGATCTTCTCTCCTAACGTTCTAAACCTCACCTTGGTTGACTTACCAGGAATCACCAAGGTAACCGCAGACTTTTCCTTAATGCACAGTATACGTTTTTTTTTTTTTTTTTTGGAGAGTATGAAACATTTCACGCGGTGTTTTTCTTCCCTCAGGTGCCAGTAGGTGACCAACCTGAAGATATCGAGACTCAGGTTCAGGAGATGATCCTGTCCTTCATCTCCAACCCCAACTCTCTGATTCTGTGCGTCTCTCCTGCCAACTCGGACCTGGCCACTTCGGATGCGCTCAAACTGGCCCGTGAGGTCGACCCTGATGGTGAGAGCGACCATGTCTCCTCCTGTCTCTGATATCCTGCTATTCTATCTGTATTGGGTTAAGTAATTATCCCATGGGTGTGTGATTAGACAAAAAAAAAAATCAGATCCTCTTTGAAGGTTTATATGATACACCTAAGACAGGAGTTCAGTCTTCTGTTTGTATTTTTAATTTCTTTTTAAAATCTGCATCAGTTTGAAATGGAGCGAAACTCACAAGGTGACAGGTATTTTATCAAAACACTTTCTTTAAAGGTACGGCGTGTAACATCTTGGAGGATCTATCATGTACATCACTGATAAATAAATATCCATTAATCTATAATCATGAAAAACAGCCACTGATTATTTGGAAGCTGTTTATTTCTACATGCGGGGAGGGTCCCCTCTCAAGCAGGCCGCCATCTTGCACTGCCATGTTTCTACAGTAGCCCAGAACCATACAGTCTTCGCAGGGAAGGGTTCGGGAATGAAATTTCAGTCGGCTGCAATCCGGAAACCCCACCACTAGATGCTGCTAGACACTGCTAAATCGTACACACTGTGCCTTTAAAGAAAACTAAACTTTTACTTTTACGTAATGTGTCAGCTTTGTCGAACACAATGAGAAGCATTTTCAGTTATTTATTTATTATTTTCAAAGAATTCTCAAGTATCTAACAATGGTGTTTATATTGGCGTTATATTCATTTTCTCATTTTACACGATTACAAAAATTCAGCTTTGAAATCCCTTCATTACCTCCAACGCAGAGGTCACGTTTCACATGAAATGGCCGTCACAGTGGAATTGCCCTGATTGTTTGTTAGTTATCTTGGATTCTTAGGAAATTTCTACCAGATGTGTGGCTTTGAACAAGGAGGACTTTAGTGGATTTTGGAGATGATCTGGATCAAATTGTGGACCCTGGAATTTTTGTAAAGGATTCTTTAACATTGTATAAGAGGATAGGCTGGATTTTGAGGTTTTGGTTGCTGTGGAGGATTGCTGGGCTTGGTGGATGTTTGGGCTCTTTGAGGGCTTTTGTTGTGGATTGTTTTTCTTTGGTACTTTTACTAGTTTTATCGACACACTATAAACCTATACGGAGTCCCCCCCCCCCCCTCCCCACTCAACAATATACTAAGGGTAGGGCTAGAGATGTATATAAGGGTTATTACATGCATTATTACATTATTATTACATTACATATTACATTAATCTAAGGTGAAAAGAGTTAAGCATATGTAAGCAACCACATCTGTTCAACTGCTGCTCACATGGAAGCATAACATACTCCAGTGCTATCCACCCTCTTCCACATACATGTACTCAAATAGCTTTTCGGTTGCGTCAGCTACGTGTGCAAGATTTAGTACAAATATTTATCGTCGCATCAGCTGCTTCCATTGCGCTTTTAATTACATTTACTGAAAGTAAAACATCAAGATATCAATTTATTAAAAAAATAAATCACTCAGACATATTCCACACTGTCTCTATACAGCTGTATGTATCTAACTCTGTGTGTGTGTGTGTGTGTGTCTGTGTGTGTTTTGCCAGGACGAAGGACTCTGCTGGTGGTGAGCAAGCTGGATCTGATGGACGCTGGGACGGATGCACTGGAGGTTCTGCTCGGCCGCATCATCCCGGTCAGGCTCGGTATCATCGGAGTAGTCAACAGGTCCGTGACGAGTCTGGTTGCGCACTAGAGATAATTAAATATTTACTGTAAATGTGGATATTCCTGCCTCACAGCAGGAAGGTCCAGGGTTCAAGTCTCGTGCTTGGCGCGGGCGTCTCTGTGTGGGGTTTGCACGTTCTCCACGTGCTTGCGTGGGTTTCCTCTTACAGCCCTACGACATGCACGTTAGGCATACAACAGGTTACAAATGGACATGATTTATTACTCCTGGGTTTGATTCCCGGGCTTCTGTGTGGAGTTTCCATGTTCTCCCTGTGCTTGCGTGGGTTTCCTCCTAGTACTCCGGTTTCCTCCCACAGTCCAAAAACATGCACAATGGGCTAATTTGCTGTTCCAGATCACCTCTGGGTGAATGTGTGAGTGGTTGTGTATGTTTTTGCCTTGCAATAGCCTTCACCCAGAGTCGGCTGAGATGGGCACCAGCCTACTCGCGACCCTAATTAGGATTAAGCGGCTTAGAAAATGAATGAATGTTTTATTACTGACCAATAGTAGCGTTCCTTTTCCACAAGGGAGCAGCATTTCAACATTTATTTCTATTTCTTTCCCCTTTGTATATCCATGCACAGTTATTTATTGCCTTTGTTTTCCACTGACTGCACTTTTTAGGGTTCAGGTTCAAATTTATTCTGAAGAGTTAATAATAGATATCAAAATTAGCATGAATAATAAATGAAATTTAATTAGTATTTATATAACAAAAGTGGATAGATGATAAAAATGTTCTTTTTGTTTTTTTACTCTCAGGAGCCAGCATGACTTGAACACTCGGAAAACTGTAGCAGATGCGTGGCGTGACGAACAGGCGTTCCTGCAGCGCTACTATCCTTCTTTAGCATCACGTTGTGGCTCTCGCTACCTGGCGCGCACACTGAGCCGCCTGCTCATGCACCACATTCGCGACTGCCTGCCTGAGCTAAAGGCCCGCGTGACGGCGCTCAGTGCTCAGTTCCAGGCGCGGCTTAGCAGCTACGGGCAGCCCGTGGAGGATCACAGCGCCACCTTGCTGCAGATCGTCACCAAGTTTGCTACGGACTACTGCAGCACCATCGAGGGCACGGCTCGGTACATCCAGACCTCTGAGCTGTGAGTGTCATCAATGTGTGTGCATTTTGTACATCTCCAGAAAATGACCAACGAAGAAGAAAAACTTGTGAACCTTTTTACTGCAGTTCATAATGTGCTTTTTAAATTATTTTGGAAGCACACTTCTTGAATGCATTGCACACACATTTGCCGAGCGGCTTAATCCTATTAGGGTCGCGGGGAGGCTGGTGCCTAGCTCAGCCGACACTGGGGTACAGAGGGGGTACACCCTGAACAGCTCGCCAGACCATCGCAGGGCAAAAACACACAACCACTCACAGTTACATTCACATCTCGAGTCAGCCGATTAGCCTAACGTGCGTGTCTTTGGACTGTGGGAGGAAACTGGCATACCCGGAGTAATCCCACACAAGCACATGGAGCACATGCAAACTCCACACAGAAACACCTGAGCCGTGGACTCAAACCCAGGACCTTATTGCTCTGAGGCGGACGTGCTAATCACTACGCCACCGTGCCGCCTGATTGCGTTTCAGAAGTATGTCTTCTTAAATGATGACACCGGGGTGGCGTGACGGTGTTACTCTTACCCCAGTATGAATTCTTTTCCAATACAATCATGACCTTGAATTACTTTTTTTTTTATCCGTTCATAAATATATTCACTTTTATAAAACATCCATGAAACCTAGCAGCTGTAAACAGTCGCCCTCTGACCAGCCTTGCTTTTTAATACCTCTTTTTTTTTCTTTCTTTTTGAACCCTGCCTTATTAGACGAAAAAATTTACCACCTGCAGTCATGCTGCTGATCTATCCTCCACCCCCCCACCCCATCCCTAAAAGTGTGCTTGGAGCATCCCAGTGAGCCTCTTTTCTTCGCTGACAGATATGGAAAGCCACACATTTCCTCTGCGCATCTGAGCGAAAATGACAGGCAGCTAATTACCTGGAGGAGCAAGCTCATTACGGCCACTCAGGGAGGGAAATACGACTCCAGCCTGTGGCGTATTTCCACTCAGCCCATTGATGTGTGAAGTGTGTAACTGCTCTTAAGTGCTGTCTGTTGCCACAATTTACCACTCAGACTGTCTTTTGTGTATCTTTTATAGATGTGGTGGCGCACGGATCTGTTATATATTCCACGAGACGTTCGGCCGAACCCTGCAATCCATCGACCCGCTGGGAGGACTCACCGAGCTGGACATTCTCACTGCCATCCGAAACGCCACGGTAATCTGGGTTTTCTTTTAAGAGGTGCCACCTTTGGGGCTTGGGCTTGGCATTTACGTGTTTATAGTCTAGTAGTAATTGGAGTTCGTAAGAAATAAGAACTTTAGTTAAGTTATTACTCCATGAAATTATTAGATATATCAAAACTTGTGACCGTGACCATGTGATGTTCATATATCAAGTAGTTTAGTCGGAAATCTTCTTCCCATTTCGGCAGGTACTGGCGTTTGTTTGCGTCGTAGGTACGCTGCCTGACTCTTCGCTCCTCGTTTGTCACATGTTTTGGAACTGGGCGTTTGGCACCTTGAATGTATTAACGCATTATTTATTGAGTTTATCTGCGGCAATATGGAAGGAAGCCAGGAACAAAGTAACGAGCAACGTGATTGGTCGAATGTCAGGTTCACTCACTGACAGCGAAGAGCGCTCGTTATTCGACTTGACAAGTTGCGCGTATGCGTGTCTATATACCGAATACTAATTTCGCTTACGGCATTTTCGCTCGGATGAACTGATATGTATGAATACACCCCCCCCCCCCATATTTTTTGCCGATTCGCCGAGAGGACGACTGATTATAGAATTCGCTGATCATATTACTCATCGTAAACATTTTTTAATCGCCAAGGGCGAGCGTTAAATTCCATGCCCGTGTATCCTGCATATGCAAACGCGTGCATGTATCTACATGTTCACACATGTACAGGCTTATACATATATCCACATGTTCACACATTTACATCCATCCACATTTACACATTAGGAGGTTGTTGTTGTAGGATGTTCAATTCAATTCAGTTTAATTTGTATAGCGTTTTTTTACACCGGCATTGTCGCTAAGCAGCTTTACATAGTCAACACATTTGGGAAAAGACTTTAAACATACGATGTTTTTAAACATTTCCCGTTAAATCCTTTAAATTCCTAATGAGCGTGCCTGTGTTAGTCCAGCAACAAAAACAAAACAAAACAAAAAATCATCTGTTTTCTTTTATTATTTATTAAATAAATTTCCTCTGTTCTCGTCTTCCTTTGGAGAGGATTTAATAATCTAAAAAGCTTCAGATGTGACTGGGTGGAGGTGGTGCTGGTGGTGGTTTATTTAAACTATTTAAAGTGTACCGAAGCTTTTACGCTTTCAGCCGAATCAAGACATTTATGATCTCCGTCCCCTTTTCTCTGACTAAAAGCACCAGACAGTGCTCAGGTTTAATAATGGCAGAAATGGAAATGCAGTAAAATTAATTTTAAAAAGATAAATCAACACTTCTGACTTAAACCATGCGGAAACCAGACAATGCTCAGCTTCAGTGAACGTCACATTATAGAGCATGTCACAGTCAATTTCACAGTCGCAGACAAATTTCCAGTGTTGGAATGAAGCCATGAGAAAGTCTTGACTCCTGTCATCTCCATTGTTTGGGATAAGATGGTCCGGATAGCCGTTTTTATTGCGGTACTGCACATTTAAAAGTGTTTTTCGGGCTGTAAGGGGTGTTTATTACATGCATGCATATATACATACATGCAATCTTTCATCCATAAATGTGTGTGATATCAAAGATAGCTTTTATCAATATACATGGATAGTGATGTCAAATTACAAGTTC
>JAQMYF010000012.1:8751055-8774185 GCA_030014195.1 Neosilurus mollespiculum | reverse complement strand
GAGAGAGAGAGAGAGAGAGAGAGCGAGAGAGAGAGAGAGGAGGGGGAACGAATGGCACAGCAAGGGTAAGAGAGAGAAGAAACGCTACAGGCTTACAAATAGCTGCAAATAAACGTTACACTGTTGGAGTCTTGTGGACTGAGCTGAGCCATTTTATACACACACACACACACACACACACACGACATGCTCAACCTATCCATATAGAATGTAAACCTTAACCAGAGTAGTTATAGAGAGATGCAAATATTTACACACACACACACACACACACACACACACGGGGACATGTGTACATTGGGGTTGCGCTCGGTCACTGGAGGTCTGGTCATTGGCACAAATGCAAAGTGTATGGAGTGATGCTAGAACCTCCCACTCACCCCATCATACCACCAAGTCTCTCTCTCTCTCTCTCTCTCTCTCTCTCTCTCTCTCATTAATTGTGTCCTCACTTCCACTTTGCTTCCTGTCCTTCCTGGCACGATCCTTTAACATGTTGGTGAGAATTCACAAACACTGTGGGTGTATGTGTGTGTGTGTGTGTGTGTGTGTGTGTGTGTGTGTGTGTGTGAGAAAACGTGTGGGTACTCTGTCGGCCCCAAAATGTCCGAGAGTAACCCAAACGCCTGTTCTGATCCAGCCAATCAGCAACAGTTCCTCAGTGCAATCTCACAGGGCTTGGAGAACTGCAGCCGTCTGTCTGAGGCCTGAGCTTATTGAGAAAGTTATTATAGCCGTCTGCCACGAAAAGAAAGAGCTTTCATAGGAATCGTCTCGAATGAACGTGACCACAGAGGAGAAAGAAAGGTGGATGGTAGACGAACGCCTGCTCTAAAACTACAAATGAGAGATAATATCTTCACACAAGAACATGAGTACAGGATCATTAACCTGCAGCTTTGCATTAATAACACACCGTTTAGTTACTCTGGCCTGGTCTGGATACTAATAGAGGAGACCATGATTGACAGATCGGCATGAGTAATGTGAGACTGTACTGGCTGGAAGTGTTAGGATTAGTGAGTTCAGTACATCACTGACGTAACTGTTGACAAATGTCCCGTGCAAAGGTGGCGTAGTGGTTAGCACATCCGCCTCGCAGCAAGAAGGACCTGGGTTTGAGTCCTGGGCTCGGCGAGGGTATTTCTGTGTGGAGTTTGCATTTTTTCCCCCTGTGCTTGCGGTTTCCTCTGGGTACTCTGGTTTCCTCCCAGTCTGAAGACATGCACATTAGGCTAACTGGCTGCCCCTAGGTGTGAGTGTGAATGGTTTTGTGTGTGTGTGTGTGTGTGTGTGTTTTGTCCTGCAGCGGTCTAAGGAACTGCCATTTGCCCGGTGTTAGCTGAGATTTTCCGGCAACCATATTCGGAATAAGTGGTTCGGCAAATCCAGTGGACTAGAAAAAAACTATTTTCATTCAATCCCAGGTAGCGCGATATTAGCAATTGTAGTCTCTGGCTAATTTGCTCCAAAGATATCAGCTCATATGTTGTGACTTGAAAGGTCACTACAGAAAAATCAGCTTGCTGTGAGGAAGAGGCCTCCAGTGTTCGGTATGGACTAATGCAGGTGTCCGGAGGAGAGCGCATCATATCCAGTGTGAGCAAGCTGGAAGTGCTCTTAGCTACTGAGAATGTGAAATCCAACAAAATGTGGAAAGCAACACATTATATGAAATTGTAATTGAAACATTTTTTCCCCTCTAAATGTGCCTTTATCGGACTGCTACAAGAATCATCCTCCAGCTAACCAGCTAGCTCTGTGCTAACCAGCTCTCCAGTAAAGTATTTTATGAAAAGAATGTATTTTATTTTTTAATTTTTAAGAATTTGAATACAATAATAAAAATGCTATTTCTTACAATCCAGAAAATAGAATATAACTGTAATTCCACTCCCTCTCGTCGGATATGACTACTAACCAGCTTCGAGGCTATGAATTCATATCTGACTCATTAAAGGAATGAATGAATGAATGAATGAATGATGTTTGTTTCGAATATGTAAAAGAAAAATAGTAGACAAAGAAAAGTACTTAAATATAAACAATGACAAAACAAATTAAATAATTAAACACACAATAACTGCTTGGAATAGTCAGCTAGCCTAATGTGCATGTCTTTGAACTGTGGGAGGAAACCGGAGTACCTTAAGGAAACCCACGCAAGCACAGGGAGAACATGCAATCCATGCACAGAAAAGCCCGAGCCCAGTACTCGAACCCAGAACCTTCTTGCAGAAAACTATGATGCACATGTTTTAAGCGAGGAATTAATTTTCTTCCCAGTTTTCTTTAAAGGAAAAATACACCGGATAAGTTCAACAAGGTCAGCGTCCTGTCAGTAGAGACACCCAGCAAGAGCGCAGACTTTTGCCTAAATCTTTATAGTATTCCAGTTTCCTTTCAGACAAAAATAAAAGGAAGCCATTTGTTTCTCTGGGATTTACAAAACCGTCTCAAGTCTTTCTGGGTACACAATGTAACTTATCCTCCCCCTTCTCTCTCTCTCTCTCTCTCTCTCTCTCTCTCTCTCTCAGCTATGCAGTTGCAGGAGTGGTTGCGTTCCTTTCGTTTCTGCAGTGGCGATTTACCGAGCACGGAAGTAGCGGATATCAGGAGTCTGCTTCCATCCCTGATGCTCTCTCCTCCCTCTCTCCTCGGCCTAGGCGCGGTGGCCTCGCTCACCGCCTACTGGCTGGTGACCCGCCCTCGCCCCATCCGTCCTCCGTGTGACCTGAAGGCTCAGTCCGTACCTGTGCAGGTATCGTTTCCTCACCCTCACAGTGTGAAATAAACCAGTCTTCACTCCACATGCTTCTCTGCCACATTTCTGTCTGCTTCCCTTTTTTTCCCTTAACTTTTGGGGTTGCCATGACTGTTTTTTAAAATGCCCAAATCTCCACCTTCCAAATGCTAGACACTTGAATAAGTCTAAAAGCATAGCTGTAAAAAAAAATTAAGTGTTAACGCACCTGGAAACACAGCGTTGTGCTGTGACGTCGTTTCAGCTCACATACCCTCAGTCTTTATTACTTCTACTCATAAATATCATCATCATCTTCTGCTTGATCCGGTGTCGGGTCCCAGGGGCAGCAGCCCAAGTAGTGAGGTCCAGACGTCCTTCTCCCCAGCCACTTCCTCCAAAGGTTCTGGGTCGTCCCCGGGGTCTCTTCCCGGTCGGACATGCCCGAAACACCACACCAGGGAGGCGTTCGAGAAGTATTCTAATCAGATGCCCGAGCCACCTCAACCGGCTCCTCTCAACGCAGTTCTACTCCGAGCTCCTCCCGGATGGCCAAGCTTCCCACCCTCTCTGAACCAAGGATCCAGTTTCCTTATCCCGGACACAGGTTACCGTGGTCCCCCCCTGGATCCAGGCCTGGTAGTCGGGCTCAAGCTCATGGAGCCCGGCCGGGTCCAGCCCAAAGAGGAGATATGGGTCCACCCTCCCATTAACCCACCACCTGTGGGAGGGGCTATAGGGGTCAGGTGCATTGTGAGCCGGGTGGCAGCCGAAAGCGTGGGTTCTGTCAGACCAATCCTCGGCCACTGACTCTGGCTCTTGGGACATGAAATGTCATATATAATATATTCTCTTTAATATATTTGTAAAAATAATACTAAACAAGGGTGGGGCTTCTCTGTATAGTGTGCATGTTCTTTTGCTTGTGTGGTTCTCTCTGGGTACACCGGTTTCCTCCTACAGTCTGAAGACATGCACATTAGGTCACCTGACTACTATAAATTAGACTCTGTAAATTAGGCTAGGTGAGAATGTGAGTCTGAAGGGTTGGTTGAGTCTGTGTTAGCACTGTAATAGTTTGGAGACCTGTTGAGAGTGTAACCCCGCCTCTCAGCTGAACTCCACTGGGATTGGCTCCAGCCTCCCTGTGATCCTGATGGGTAAGCGGTATAGATTAAGAACGAGTGTAGAAAACAGATGCTTGTCCTTCAGTCACTTCATCATATAATCTCCTGTGCACTTGTGTTCCATTCCATCTATAATTAGAAGTCGTCTCATCTGGATGAGAAGATGTGTATAAAGTGTTTTTTAATTATTTCTGATGTTTTGCAATCAAGGAGTAAAGTGTGTGTGTGTTTTCAGGGAGACCCCAGCTGCAGACGCTCGGCCTTGCTGAAGGATGAGAATCTACTCGACTTTTACTATGACGATACGAAGACGGTGTACGAAATGTTTCAGAGAGGCCTGAGAATCGCAGGTAAGTTTGACTGAGAGCTACCTGGATGTAGCTGAAACACAGCAGAAACAGTGGAGCTCATTTAGCCTGTGTGTTTGAAGTAGTGCTCAACTACACTCGACTCGACTACATCTCGCAAGAGGCTGCAGGAAATTACGCATCACACGTGTCCATCTGGCCAAACGGGCTTGAGATTTCTGGCCAAATGTGTTCACAGCGAAATCATCAAAATGCCCTTCCTCTAGAGAACAGCATTATTTAATTAGTTACGTGAAGCTGTGATCATGTCTACGTTCTGCGCACACACACACACACACACACACACACACACACACACACGCGCACATCTAACCAAATATCTCACAGGCAGATCTGTTCAGCAGGAAAGATGAACTCTTTGACTTTGCCTTAACCATATGGGAGCTGGTTTCTGTGTGAAAGAAAAGAGGGCATTTGGCAGACGCTGAATGCAGCCAGTGAAGGTTTGGGTTTCACTGAGTGACCTGGGAATGTTGTGTAATATGCACCATCACTGTAAATGTCCGGGACTCTGAGGTTTTCTCGACACAATTACATTTTACGGCATATCCAGAGCCACTTGGTTATTTTTTCATATTATTTATACAACTTGCTCAATGGACCAACAGTGGCAGCTTGGTGTTACTGGAGCTTGACCTTCTAATCAGTAACCCAGAGCCTTAAAGAGTGCCACTATTGCTCACAGCCTTCCTTACAGCGTAAGACGTGTGTAATGTAATACGTTTGTGATACGGAGCTTATATTAATATAAATGACCATAAAAAGGATTACTAACGGGGGCTGAACCAATCTAGAACAACCATTATTTCCTGGAAGTGACGTGATCGTTGGGTCGGGTTGTCCCACGCAAGTAAACAAGCAGTGAGCAAGATTTTAGGTGATAAAACCCCCCGCATACTAAACGCTCTCACCTTTTACTGGTTCCTTTTGCCGAGTCGCTGCTCCTGTCCATTAACATTCTGTGACATTTTATGAAGTAATTTCGTAGGAACAGCGTCCGGTTAGAGACGTAAAATCTTCGGCTTCGTGCCAAGTACTCGCGCTGATAGCAGGTTGAGTTTAAGTGGTCTACGCAGACTTCTGATTTGTGTCTGAAAGGAGACGTGGCCTGTGCCGATGTTATGTTTTGTTTTCTGCGATTTCTGCGCTCGTTGTTTGTGCAGCCGTATGCTTTGAACTCCGCCATTTTCCCGTGGAGACACGGCTCAGCACTGGCCGATAATGTGTTATCCTAGACTGGTGTCTGCAGCACGCAACCCAGCCAATAGGACTTTTGGCTAACTAATTTGCGTCACTACCAGGGCTGGAACAGCCAGTGAAGAAGGCACCGTGTCGCTGTACATGCCTAGTAGCAGCAGCAGTAGTAGTAGTAGTAGTAGAAGACGATGTGTGGCAGAACTCATGCTTACTTGACAAGGGGCAATGACTTGCATTGAATGACAGAACCGCTGATGTCATGCGTGAATGTTTTAAAGAGCTAGTAATACAAATTCACCACAGGTACCCTTTAAACTCTGAGCCACCATTGCAGCTAGGCAGCCATGTCTGGTGAGAGGCATGAAAAAGAACCATTGCCATCCACCTTTCGTAAAGAGTAGGCTGCCGTCAGCGTGTTTCTGCCGTGCGATGGCCTGGCGAGCTGTCCATGGTATACTCTGCCCTCGCCCAGAGTTGGCTAAGACAGCCCGCCTCCCTAATTAAGAGTAAGTGGTTGAGAAAATGATTGAATGGATGAATGAATGGGTGTAAATACTTATAAATGGTCATGTTCGGCAGGTGATGGGTCGTGCCTTGGCTTTAGGAAACCGGGAAAGCCGTACCAGTGGATCTCCTACACCGAGGTAAGACTATGGCCTGTTAGAAAGATTCTGGTGTCGTGTATCCGTGAAAAAGATTATAACAGTGAGAACAAATACCCAGATCTGAAAGCGTCACTGTGTGCTTCTCTGTGTGAAAACAACACAAGCAAGAAAAATGAACAGTGTGGATTTCATTCATTTGCTGAACCGCTTAATCCTACTACGGTCATGGTGAGGCTGGAGCCTATCTCAGCCCACTCTGGGTGAAGGCAGGGTGGATGTGGATTTACACAGGAAAAAAAATCATTCTTCACTAGACTACAGAAAGTTCTCTTGCTTATATTTGTTTTTGTTCTTTTTAAATACACTATATGGTCAAAAGTTAATAGACACTTCAGACCCAATGTAGCTTGTTCCCAAAGTTGAAAGCCCATGATAGTGTAGAATGTCTTCGTCTTCTGTTGGGTTACAATTTCCCTTCACTAGAACTTAGAGGCTCGAACCTGTTCTAGAATGACTGTCCCCTCCTGCACACACACTGAGCTCCACGAAGACATGGGTTACCAAAGATGGAGTAGGAGAATGTGAGTCGCTTGCACAGAGCACTGACCTCAGCCCCTCTCAACATGTTTGGGATGATCTAGAATGCCAACTGCCCCAGATGTCCCCGCCTGACATCAGTGCCTGACCTTAATAATGCTCCTGTGGACGAAGGATCACAAATCCCCACAGCTCACACTCCAAAATCTAGTGAACCGCCTTCCCAGAAGAGAGAACTGTATTATAACAGCAAAGAGGAACGAAACCTGGAGTCCAACCATCAAGAAACACATATGAGTGTTCGGGTCAAATGTCTACAAACTTTTGGTCATATAGTGTGTATTAGTAGAATGTATAGACAAGCCTCACAAGTATAGTAAAGCAAGTGTGTGTGTTTCTGTTTTAGGTCCATAATCTAGTGGCAATAGAACTTGCGTATATCAACACTAAACACCCGGACTTCACAGATGCCGCACAAGTGTCTGCTTCTGTCAACAGCCAACAGGTACTCTCTCTCTCTCTCTCTCTCTCTCTCTCACACACACACACATTCACTCTCTCAGTCACTCATCTCACTCATTTGCTAAATTGTTTAATCCTATTAGGGTCGCTGGGAGACTGGTGCCTATCTCAGCCGACTGTGGGTGAAGGCAGCGTACTCGCCAGACCATGGCCAACACACACACAACCATTCACACATCCGCACCTAGGGTCAATTTGAAACAGCCAGTTAGCCTCATGTGCATATATTTGGCCTGTGGGAGGAAACCGGAGTACCCAGAGGAAACCCACGCAAGCACAGGGAGAACATATGGAGCAAACTCCATATAGAAAAGGCTGATCCCGGGAATCAAACCCAGGACCTTGTTGCTGTAAGGTGGACGTGCTAATCACTACCCCACTGTACCACCCAAAATATGTTGTCATGTCTCAAATTTCGTTTTTTGATTGGTGTATATATAAAACCGTCATATAGTAAAAATACAATAATCTGCATATATTACACATTCATTCCCAGACTGAGTCACTGGATGGAGGAAAGCGCTGGAAGAATGATAAGATGCCATCGGAGGAAAAAGGCTCAGTGCCAGGATTTGGAAGTCCTACTAAAGCAGTCAACCTGTTGGACACGGTAAAAAAAAAAAAGCCTCCTAGATCCAGCTCCTATTAGTGTCCTTGTATAGGAAATATACATTACAGGTCAATTTCTTTAGGTACACAATTGCTGAGAAGGTGGTTATATGTCTATACTGTTAAAAATGTCGGCTTGGTGTATGTATATGATTATAAACATGACATCTATTATTTGATTATTATATATTGACTGATACTGATAGATATATTTTGGATCCTGCAGGCAGTACCGGTCTCTCGAAAGCTGAGCGCACGTGAGCAGAGGGACTGTGAGGTCATCCAACGCCTCATTAAGTGCTACTTCCTTATCGTGCGCAAGAACATACAGGACAGGTCAGAGGGCAAAGGTCAAGTCGCGTTAAAAAAAAAATTATAATAATAATTACTGTCTTGTACTTTCTTGTAATTTTTCATCCCAGTTCAATAAATAATTTAGACTAGTGTTTAAAAACCCCGTTTACAGTAAGAGTACTTTACAAGGTATTCCATCACAGCCAGCCTTTTCTCTCTACCACTTCTTTAACTCTCTCTCTCTCTCTCTCTCTCTACTCAGTGTGCCCAAAGCAGTGATGCACTTCCTGGTGAACTTTGTGAAAGAGCGTCTGCAGAGTGAACTTGTGGGTCAGCTGTACAAGCAGCCTCTGCTACAGGAGCTGCTCATCGAGTCTCAGGAAACGGCGCAGCAGCGCACCGAGGTCGCCCACATGCTGGAGGTAAAATGAGTAGTCACTTTTACGTGTTTGTGTTTGTTTTTGTGTGTACAGATACATAAGTGTAAGATAAATAAGGTATAAGGAGGTTAATGAGCTACCTGGAGAAGGTGAGTTAGCGGTGATGTGAATTAGCCGCATAAGCTGTTAAAAAGTTCATTAGTGGGCAGAAGTGCTTTGCAGTATAACAGGTAGGCTACGGTTACTTAATACCACCATTGAGACCTGTGGGTGTGCAGAAAAACAGCTTAGTTCTGATAAACCAATGTGGTCTTATTTCAGTGGCTCGATATTTCATATTATCGAAATGAGAATCTGAATTGAATCAGTAGGGAATCAAAAGTAAATCAGAATTGAATTTGAAGTGAATTAAATGTTAATCAAGTGAATCAGACTTGAATTAGAAGTAAGGAAAATGTAAATCAAAAGAGAAAAGAGAAATAAATTAAAAGTGAATTAGAGTTGAATCAGAAATAACTCAGTAGTGAAGCAGAAGTGAATCAGAAATTAACCAGAAGTGCATCATTAGTGCATCATTAGTGCATCAGAAATTAACCAGAAGTGCATCATTAGTGGATCAGAAGTGAATCAATAGTGAATCAGAAATTAACCAGAAGTGCATTATTAGTGGATCATTAGTGAATCAGAAATTAACCAGAAGTGGATCAGAAGTGAATCAATAGTGAATCAGAAATTAACCAGAAGTGCATCATTAGTGGATCATTAGTGAATCAGAAATTAACCAGTAGTGCATCATTAGTGCATCATTAGTGCATCATTAGTGCATCATTAGTGCATCAGAAATTAATCAGAAGTGGATCAGAAGTGGATCAGAAGTGGATCAGAAGTGAATCAGAAGTGGATCAGAAGTGGATCAGAAGTGGATCAGAAGTGGATCAGAAGTGGATCAGAAGTGGATCAGAAGTGTGCACTTTTGCTTTGTTTGAGAATATTATTTCCTCCCTTATCCCTTCTTTTGTCTTCTCAGGCGCTCCAGAAAGCCAACAACATCATTTCCGAGATCCGGGAGACACACCTGTGGTAGCCAAATCTTCATGCGAGGAGTGTGTGTTTACATGTTCGTATGTTTCATAGCCATGTCAAAAATATTGAAATGCCTCATCGAGCACATGCATCAAATATTTATAATATAACCTCTCAGTCTTTCAGGTATTTTCTGTTCAAACATAACTGTCTGCATATGTACGTGAATGAATGTGTGTGTGAGTGAGAGAGAGAGAGAGAGCATGTTCATCTATACCACAGGTCAGTACAATGACAATTTCCCCCTGAATTAAGAAGCACTATGAAAATGCACTGAGCTTTGGGAGACGCACTTGAACCGTGAATGCTTTCTGATGCTCTCAAAAGAAAAATGACAACAACTCGAGTAGTTTTTGTGCCAGAATTTCTCAGACACACACCAGGCAGCTACAACTACACTCAGAACATTTGCCGTGGACCAACCCATGATGTCAGGCATGGTTTACTCATAGTTTTGTTTGGTGTTTATGAGAACCTGCATTTTTTTGTGTGTGTTTTGTTTTGTTGAACCCTGATTTGCTAATGTGTGTCTGTAGTGTATGTGTGCTTCATAGCAAACTCTGGGACACATAAAATAACGGAAAATTGCTGGAAAGGAACATTTACTGACTAAATTCAGCAAGTTTGGAGTCGTCATGTTTTCACACACACACACACACACACACACACACACACACACACACACACACACACACATACACACTATAGATACACTGTGTAGAGATGAGGGTTGAACCACTGGCGAAAAAGGTTTCCTGTTTTAATGTTGTTGATATTTTACCCTTAGTCTTGTTGTGTGCTAAATAACAGGAAGTGCTGTTATATTCCTGAAATGTGTTTTATTGCAGAGCAGCTGACTGATTTTTTTATTATTTTTTTAATTGTAAATAGTCACCTTAAATGACACAAATGGTCCATGAAACAAGTCAGTGCCTGTTATTACTTGCATTATAGCAGCTATAAACAGTCTTTCCTTCAGCTGCCACTAAGTTTTACCCTGTTCTGAAATAAATAAGACCAGGAGAATCTACTAAACACAAGTGACTTGTGGGAAAATGACTGAATTATCAATCTTATGAAGCTCTCACACTGGAGGCTCCTTCCATAAATATTCAATAAATGTCCCTCTTTTCACTGAACAAGTAGAACACACAGCGTCCTGAGAAGTTCCACGATGGCGGGGGAGGGGGTGTGTGTGGCCAGAATGGTCCATGCCAGGTTCTCACAGTTTCCCATATTTAAAAAAAAAAAAAAAAAAAAAACCCACCATACCCATGATCATATGTGTAGTATGTTTAATGTGTTCTTACTTCGACCAATCAGATCGCACCACGCAATTACCATGTTCATGTACAATACTCGTTTCCACATAAGTAAAGTCCCTACTAGGTTTTAGTTGCATCATTACTACATCAATGCTACATCCTTTTTCTATGTTTTTTTACTGCATCAAGATTCCACCATTTCCCCACTACATTTTTTGATATGTCCAAAGATCTACCAGGTCCTCCGCGTCCACGGAGACCGAACCACGTCCCTATCAGTTTCAACTGCATGCTGATTATGTTGTACAAGTTCTCACTGCGTCCACTCATTTTTCTGAGGCTGTATTTGGAACCTGGCTATGTGTGATGGAAGTTTCAATATGAAAACCTGTTAATTGTTAGGCTTAAGGTCGTGTGGTGAGTCCGTCGTACATGTCCAAGTCTGTTCATTTAAGTCTTATGAAATGATACCTGCCCAAGTGCACAGTCTGGTTGTGCACTCCTCATGTGTGCCTGGAGTCTTCTACAAGGCCAAGTAGACATGCCTAATACTGTCGAGCTCGTTGACAGTTCTGAGTGCTAACAATAGCCATGTTCATTGTGACGTGTTGGCTCACATGTGAATGAGATGTGAGATCCAGGACATGCTACAGCAATCCTCAGCCAAACCCCCCTCACCGCCACTTCCTGGATGCTTACTTTCTTGGAATTATCCTCTGGCAGTACTCAGGCATTGCACGCTTGAGTTTTAGAGGCATTTTTCTTTTTTCCTAATTGGATATTTTAAAATTCTGGTATACGCTTCTCCAACTTGACCTATGCTAGCTGTAACACCATTCGACCAATCAGAACAGAGATTTGAACATCGCTCTGGTAGAATTATTTCGATGCTGGTTTTCTCGTAGAGACCTGAATAGAGTTGTACAACGTTTAATAGCACAAGGCCTCATTTCAGCGTGTAGATCTTGGTGCGGAAATACGAAGCATAATTGTTTTAGAAGTGCAGTGTATAAATCATGATTTGTCATTAGTATGAATATGAAGGAATTTAGCGGGTTGTGTGCAGCTTTGTTTGTGTTCAGGGTCGGTGTTTATTTATGGGATATAAGAAACAGGGCAGTAAGAGTAAAGGTGCTGTTGGCGTGTGGGGAAAAAATAATTGGTGCTGTAATTTATGATTAAGGAAATGTTGTTCCATTTTCTCTTGAGAGTAAAACCGAGAAAGGAAAAAAAGAGCCTAATCAACAAAGCAACGAAGAATGTTTGTGTTAAATCAGTGTATAAACGGCCGGATGAACAAAGAGACTTGATTAATAACAGGCCTGACTATAGCTGACTGTTTTACTCCACTTTCATCAGAGGAGTAGATGTGGGCTGTTATTAATGGCTGAATATTTCTAATGTGAGCATGAATGCAGGTTCTGTGACGTCTTCCATTTGTTTTTACTGTAATTTGCCTTTCGTCTTGAATTTCCGTATATGAGACGGATCAGACGCCTGTATGGCTGCCTTCTCACCAGTGTTTTTATTTATTTATTTCTTAAAGTAACGTGCTGTTCAGAGCTCACATGAAACTAGTCCTAGCTAGTATCCGCTCTCTAAGTAGCCTAGCTTGCTTTGTTGCTTTATGATCTGTAGTAATGTCAGGTGATGCTCTGGTTATAAGGAAATGGTTCTCCTTCATTCTAGCACCCGGGGCGGAGACTCAAGAGAATTTGTTCTTGAATCATGTGACTTGTGTTGGTTGTATCCCACCAGACAAAAAAATGTGCTGATACTGAGCATTGCGGTGTAAAGATTGTCAGTTTGAGTTACATTGGGATGTTGGAATATTAGCAGAATTACTTTTCCATTCAGTTCAATTCACAAGACGAAAGTTTCACCCTCACTTTGCATCTCGTGATCTGATTTAGAGAAAGATTTTATTAATAATTTATGAATTAATTTTATTTTTATTAAAGATTTTTGACATCACTTCTGATAGAAAAACAAATTACTGCCTTGTGCCACTCTTCATAGATTTCTATGTAAAGAAAAGTAAACATATTAAAGGCTATTATTCACAAAATGAAAAAATTAAATGTTGATTCAGTCAAGTGTTCGAGCGAATGAAGAGGATACCTCCAGACTTCGCTGTGTTAACACATCCACATCCACTATATTTTTTTATTAAGTAAATGAATGTTTCCATAAACAAAAACATCAAAGACGCACACCAGAGATGTTTACCATATATAAGTGGGCCGGATCTCTGGAGGGTCGGTGGTGTTACATGGAGCACCATGCATTGTGCAGGCCCTAGAGAGGTCTGTGTTGGTACTTTGCTCTGGTAAGTGTGAGCTGTGGTTGACTCACCCTGGGTTTACACTGGGACACAATGACCGCGATCTCCGCGATGAAAAAAACCATGCTTGGAGCACAATCGGGGAATAAAAAGGACACAGCTCGCATCTAGGAGATAAAACTTAAAGCCAAGTTCATTAAGATCCCCTATGGTGGCGCATCAAGGTCTGTTACGCCGTCTTAAGCTCTGTTAAGGTCTGTTAAGGTCTGTTAAGCTCTACTGTGCCCTTCCTCGCTTCCCACGTTCTGTCACCATCGGCGTGAAATCACAATGCAGCGGGATAATCGTGGCAACATTTTCTCTCAAATCGTGGAGATCGTGGACATCGTGCCCCAGTGTAAACCCAGGGTTAGGCGTGGGTTGATGGGTGTTAGGCATGGTGTGATTAGCGCTTGTGCAAGGTTAAGGCGAACGATTTCCTATATGATGTGAATTAAAAAATGGGTTTGGTGATTGAGAAAAAAATCATCATCCTCATGTTAAAACAGCCAAAGGCCCTGTTCATATGTATGTGGATATATTTGCCAACAATATTGTGTTTTGATTTTTTTCTCACTGAAAGCCTCATTTCTAGCAGTTTTACATGGATACTTTTTAGAAAATGTTTTGAAATGACGGTATTTTTTTAAACCGCTACAAAATGAACCATGATTGACCATGACACGCAGGTTTCGGTGAAGCTTGGTAATCAAACAAAGTAATAGTAGTAGATTACTTTATTGGCAGATATGACTTTGTTATGGTTTTATTTTTGACCTCATTGGTGCTTTTTCAGCTTTGCTACTGCAGAAGAATAAAACGCAGCTCTTGGCGTTAATCTTGAGGCGGTGGACATAATGGCGTATCGTTTTCTTGTTTTTGAAAATGCTGTTCTTGTGCACTGGTATTTATTTTTATTGACTATATCTGTATACATGTTTTCAGGGCCTACGCTTGGCATGACGTGTTAATACTGATGTTATTGTGTGTCCTGTTGTGTATCTTGGAACGATATACATTTCCGTACTGCTTGATGTTTTGTTGTTTTGGTTGACATGAGACTCGTCTCGCACCCGTTGCAAGTGTTAGTTGCCTTCAGACGTTCCAAGCGGAAGTGTGAGTGTTGCAGGTGCATTTGTATTCATGAGGTCAGATCTTGGCACTCGCAGATGCCGCGCGGCTCCACCTCGAAGCCGCTTGCAGAAAGCTTGCAGGTTGTGCGAAGGTCGGTGTGAAATGCTGATCTGTGCGCTTTCAAACTAACAAAAACATAAACAGATAAAGAGTCAAAGCTGTTCCCTGTCATCATGAGTGTGTATGTATTCTGCAAACCATCATTCCTCTGCAAACTTTACAGGATAAACTGCGTCTTATCCGCACTCGGAATGTCGAGTGACTGGAGCGACCTTGTTAATGTGCCGGAGTGTAATGGATGGGAAAGAGGTGTCGAGCTGGTGAATTTTAATCACCTTTGGTGCAAGCTCAGCACTGATGAGCTTATCGCTTAACACGGCAAGGTGCATAACTGCCACTTCTCTGCATCTTCGCTGCAGAATGACGCTCGCTCTCAACCTCTTCGCAGCAGCTCTTCCAGGCTGTTCATCATTTTTCTAGAGGCGTACTTATTTTAGCAACAACTAAGCTGAAATTCTTTTTCCCCCCTCCCAGTGATGCAACTTGTTGAAATGTGTTTGCATGGATGAAGGTGTGTGTGTGTGTGTGTGTGTGTGTGTGTGTGTGTGTGTGTGTGTGTTAAAAATTATTTTAAGAAACATATCACCACAAGATGTCTGCGAGTTCCTGCCTGCTATTATGATTTGTTATACATGCCTATGTACTTATGTCTGTTTGTATGTCATTAAAATTGAATGCACGGTCTCAGTCTCTCTCTCTCTCTCTCTCTCTCTCTCTCTCTCTCTCTCGCGGCAGCTTCAGGGTCTGCAGGGTCTCTGACTTTAAAAACCCCCCAAAACAACAGTTCTATTAAAGGGGCCCCATTCATATTAAAGGGATCCATTCCCAGTTATTCATTCATTCATTCATTTTCTAAGCTGTTTAATACCAATTAGGTTTATGGGGACTCTGGGCGAGGGTGGGGTACATCCTGGACAGCTCACCAGGCCATTGTAGGGCTAATACCCACACACAACCATTCACACTCACACCTAGGGGCGATTTGGAACAGCCAGTTAACCTACTGTACATGTACTGTGGGAGGAAACCCACGCAAGCACGGACGAGAGAATGTGTCCATTCCCAGGTATATTAAATAAAACATGAAATACAGTGTTACCTCTTGGAAATAAAAAGCAATGAAATACAATACAATGTCTTTCTGAAACCATTTGCTTACTCCTGCACCAGGCGCCAGGATATTAGTAAACATTAACATCTTTTTTTATTTCTCTTAAAAGAAGGATGAAGGGTATACTGGTGGAAGAATTGTTGAGGATGGAACTGCCTGGTAGGAGAAGAGGAAGGTCAGATGAGATTTATAGATGTGATGTGTTGAGGGAGGACATGCATGTTATCGGTGTAAAAGAGGGATACAGAGGACAAAATGAGATGGAGAAGGATGATCCACTGAAGCGACCGCTAATGCTAGCAGCCGAAAGAACAAGAAGAAGAAGTAGTATCTACTTGTTGCATAAGCAGGTAATTCCATCAGTGGTCTTTTTCTTCCCTGATGGCACGGATTTAAATTTGGGGCTCAAATAGTGAAAGAGAGGTTCAGGGAGCATGAGGAATCATTTTCACACATGAACTGGCTCCACAGAGTCCTGACCTTAACCCTATTTAAAGTGTTTGGAATGTGCTGGAGAAGACTTTACGGAGCGTTTCAGTTTTCTCGACATCAACACAAGATCTCAGCCAAGAATGAATGCAGTTCTGGATGGAAATAAAGTTTGCAATGCTGTATAAAGTTGTCAAAACAGTGTCCCGTCAAACGTGCGTCGTAATCGGAGCTGACTATTCGAGTGAGTGACTTTTTTTTTGTCCAGACAGCGTATCTTCAGAATGGGTGAAAGAAAGAAAAAATAAATCTGTCTGAAAATATGAAGGCTGGTAGATCTGACACTCATTTCCCTGTGATATTAAAAGCTGATAGCAACCTTGCATGCAGATTTGTGAGAAATCTTTTTTCCTCTCCCCCTGACACAGAAACCTTCTGCTCCTGCCTGTCTGGCGAGACGGTGATGATTTATCACTTTTGAATTACACACCATCAGCTAGTGCAGGCAGGCGCCATAGAAAAGTAATTACTCCTCACATAACAAATATGCGGCTGTCACCAAAGTGAGCCTTCAGGAATTACGATAAGGGAGCTAGCTGGTGCTGGGTCTTACACTGGGAATATTATTGCATGATTTCTCTTCAGGACTCGTACCATAGCCCCCTGATTTATCTTCAAGAGTCATGCTGTGGCCTGCAGCCGATGCAGAATTATATACTCTACTTACAGTATATATTTGGCATGAAACCAATAGAACATTTGGCTCGGTTGCTTTATGTTACATTATTCTTTACCGGGAGTTTGTATTACACCGAGTCCCATTCAGTAGCGCCAGAGGCTCTTAATAAATCTCCATCGAAACAGGAAAAGTAGATTTAGAGAAAACAAATGCTATCTAACGCGAGCAGGCTGCACACGTTCCTAGTCTGTGCTGTATATTAGACATCAGTGTTGCGTTTGGCAGAAATCAAATTAGCGCCTCACACCTGATAAGATGTGTTCGATTCAGGCTGGGGTTTCGGTATTTAATGAGACGGATAATGAAATGAAACTTGTGCCACCGTCGCTGCCTCTATTCGAAGAACAGCGCTCCTGAGTGACTGGAAAGACGACGGTCACTGGAGGAATCAGAAAATCTTATTCCAGGACGTATGATATAGGTTCATAGGTTCTCATTGTTCTGATTGGACAAAATTACACGTCAACTCCAAGCCGGTAAAGTCTTCAGAAGGTGTGACTTTTCTTTCATATAACCACAAATGTACTGTAAGGGCCTGAAGTTTGCTGTAAATAAGCCTAAAAAATGTTGTAATCAGGGTCGGACAAAAAAAAGAAAGAAAAAAGAAATACAAACAGTCAGGGTAGGTTTGATGTAAAAAAAAAAAAAAAAAAAAAAGAATGATTTATAGAAGAGAAAAAGATGTTGACTGCTGAATTTGCTGGAGACGTTGATCTTTGATTATGTGCCGCTATTTTTATATCCTCTAAAGACCCTGACAAGCTGGAAAATTGCCTTTTACTGAGAGCTTAGCACTGAGCTGTGGTTGGATCTTTCAGCAGGACTTTGTTCCAAAAAAAATAAACGAAAAAGAAAACACACTGTGCTCGACGGTGCCAATATTTCTGGAGCTGATTGGTCCAATTCCATGAAAAAATGGAAACCTGGCAATCCTGACTCCTTTATCGCTGATGTACCAACCGATTTACAGTTACTGTTCCTCACCAGTGATGTTCCTTTCTGCAAAAATCTTTCTGGAAGCCACTTCATGTGTTCAGGTTTACTGTGCTATTTCTCTGACAGGCAACTGTCACAAATCTAAGGGTTTATTTAGAGACATTGCTGTACAGAACCCATTTCATGTAATGGTCTTTTAAGCAGGGGTGGAAAGTAACAAATTACATAAAAAAAAGTTACAGAATAAAAAGAATCTGATGTGGAGATAATTAATACAGCTGCAAGCAGTGATTGCTGGGATCCAAGCGAAGAGGCTAATCACTCACACATTTGTCGGACCGCTTAATCCTATCAGGGTGGCCAACTCTGGGTGAAGGAGAGGTACACCCTAAACTGCTTCCCAGACCATTACTGGGCCAGCACACACACACACACCCCTAGGGGCAATTTGTAACAGCCAACTAGCCTAATGTGCATGTTTTTGGACTGTGGGAGGATAAAGAGATTAATAAAGAAAAATGAGAAAAAGAAAAAAGAAAACAGAAGAGAAAATAAAGAGAAGGTTTAAAGAAGAGAGGAGACTGATGATGAGTACAGGTGTTGATGTAAAGGAGGATTACTGATCCCAAGGTCACGGGTTCAAGCCCCACTATCAATGGGATGTCACTACTGTTCCCCCAGTGCAGCTAACTGGGTTATCAAAGGCTGTCACTGTCTGTGGTGAACCATTGCTGTAAAAGAACCATTGCTGAATTTTGTAAAGAGTAGGCTGCATTGTCGTCAGTGTATTTCTGCCCTGCGATGGCTTGGCGAGCTGTCCAGGGTGTATTCTGCTTTCGCCCAGAGTCAGCGGAGATGGGCGCCAGCCTCCCTGCGACCCTAATTAGGATTAAGTGGTTCAGAAAAGTAAAGGAAAAGGAATGATGTAAAGGAGGTTGCACGGCAGCGCAGTGGTTAGCACGTCCGCCTCACAGCAAGAAGGTTCTAGGCTTTATTCCAGGGCTCGGGCGTTTCTATGTGGAGTTTGCATGTTCTCCCGATGCTTGCGTGAGTTTCCTTCGAGTACTCCGGTTTCCTCCCACAGTCCAAAAACAGTGCACAGTAGGCTAATTGGCTGTTCTACATCGCCCCTAGGTGTGGGTGTGAGTGTGAATGGTTGTGTGTGTGTGTTTGCCCTGCGATGGCCTGGCTAGCTGTTCATGGTGTACCCCGTCCTCACCCAGAGTCAGCTGAGATAGGCACCAGCCTCCCCGCGACCCTAATTAGGATTAAGCCGCTTAGAGAATGAATGAATGAATGAATGGAGGAGATGATGGCGTGACAAATATTGGTGAAGATAAATGATAAAGAGAGGATGATGCCACAGAGAGGTTTTTTGGAAAAAAGTGGTGGAACAATAATAATACTAATCAGAATAAAAACAATAGGGGTTCCAAGGTGATGCTTTGACCCCAATAATAATACTAATAATACTAATACTACTACTAATTCATTCGTTCATCTTCCTCCGTTGGTTGCGGGGTCGGGTCACGGGGGCAGCAGCCTAAGCAGTGAGGTCCAGATGTCCCTCTCCCCAGCCACTTCCTCCAGCTCTTCCGGGGGGACGCCAAGGCGTTCCCAGACCAGCCGAAATACATAGTCCCTCCAGCGTGTTCTGGGTCGACCCTGGGGTCTCTTCCCGGTCGGACATGCCCAAAACACCACACCAGGGAGGCGTTCGGGAGGAATTCTAATCAGATGCCCGAGCCACCTCAACTGGCTCCTCTCAACGTGGAGGAGCAGCGGTTCTACTCCGAGTTCCTGCCAGATGACAGAACTTCTCACCCTGTCTCTGAGGGAGAGCCCTGCCACCCTGCGAAGGAAGCTCATCTCAGCCGCTTGTATTCGCGATCTCGTTCTTTCGGGTCACTACTCAAAACTCGTGATCATAGGTGAGGGTTGGAATGTAAATCGACTGCTAAATTGATTGTTCCCTCTTCATCACATAAAATGGGTAAAACATAATTAATAAAGATAATTAATATTAGAAATATTGTTACTTAAACCCACAGTACACCTTGTATCTGAACACATGCTCATACAGTATTGTTTAGCATCAACACGGCTCTCTTTATATTGTATTGGCACTCACATTGTGAGCTCATATCTGCAGAAAAATCACTGAACAGCATGATTATAAGTGCGATCTTGTTTTTATATGACACTTCTATAAACAAGATTCGACTGGCTCGGTCTACTGCCTTCTCCATTGCGTCTTATGGAAGCGAGTCATGGACCATTTCCGAGAAAGTGGCGGATAAGATCAATGCCTTTGAGATGTGAAGGTTTCGATGGCTGCCGCGAGTCTCTTGGAGGCTCAAGTGTACCAACCAGTGGGTGCTTTGACAACTGGGACAAAGAGCATGCTCTCCCCAAAAATTGTAGGAAGAAAACTGTAATTCAGCCACGCTGTATGACATGCAGGCCTTGTGAAATCCATCATCCAAGGCAAAGTGGAAGGAACCCACGGAAGGGGGAGGACTTTGAAGAGCATGGCAATCAGACATTGAGCAATGGCTGGGGTGCAGTCTGCATCAGGGATCCTAAAAGTTGGGATGCCTGATGCAGACTGACCATTTTAAATAATAATTTTAATTCCGTAACGTTGAGTTTTTTTTGTTATATTTTTGCCTAGACATGCAGTGTTTGTGGGCTTTCGGACCGGGGATTCAAACCCACAACCTCTCAGTCATGAGCCCAGTACCCTAACCACTACACCACTACCAAAAGTATAACTTTGAACGCTAATTAAAATGGGCAGCGCGGTGGTGTAGTGGTTAGAATGTCCACCTCACAGCAAAGAGGGTTCTGGGTTCAAGTCCCAGGCTTGGGTGTCTCAGGCTTGTATGGAGTTTGCATGTTCACCCTGTGCTTGTGAGGAAACTGGAATATGTGGAGGAAAGCCACACACAGTCCAAAGACATGCTCATTAGGATAATTGTCTGTTCCAAACTGCCCCAAGGTGTGTGTGTTGCCCTATAATGGACAGATGAGCTGTTCAGGGTAACCCCCCGCCTTTGCCCAGTGTTAACTAAGATAGGCTCCAGCCTCCCCGCAACCCTAACAGGAGTAAGCAGTTCGGCAAATGAAGGATTGAGTGAGAGAGTAAAAACAAAGCGAGAAAGTAATATCGCTGCAACAATTTCACAGCGAGCAACCTTAATCAGGGTTTAATAATCACTCAGAAGACCCGCACACCCCACACAGTACGACTTTCACGCTCACCCTTGGCTCGTTTAACACCCATAAACCTCTCTTAACATCTCAAATTACTTCAGGGAGGTTATCAGCACTCTGGCCAGGAGACCCGAGCTGTATTCCCGAGTCCGACTTCTCCGGCAGTGAGCTGTAGAAAGATTGACAAGCCAAAAAATCTCCCCAAAGGCTTTAAATCTCTGGCAGAGAAGAACACTCCTCATTAAAGACGTCTTTCTCGCAGGGACACAGCGCAGAGCCGAGTAACGCTATAGAAACACTTTGTCAGCACTTCAAAGCACAGGCCGCTGGCACTTTGGGGTAACACTGAACTTTTTTATAGCTCATCATTAAAATGTTCAGTTAATACATTTTCTGAAATGCACTGAAGCACTCAGATTTAATATGCCGCTCGAGCAAATGGAAAGTAGAACAGCACCGAACCCATTTTTCAACCCATAAGTTTTAAATATTAAGTTGATAGAAAATTATAGATGGTTCTTCACTCAAGCCCTCATTAATACATTAACACATTTAGGCGGTCTTGCATATTATGTACTTGCACTAACAAGTCACTGGAAACACTCGATAACCAGTACAATAAAGTCACACAGACTTCAGATGTATATTTAAATGTACTTTAACACATTCTTCTCTGCAGTCTTATCACAAGTAGGGTTTCTATTTAACCTCCTCATGATTTTTAAACACAAATTTATTAATTAATTCTTTTACATTTTTTTAATCACTACTTTTATATGCACATCATTTATGCTTGATTTGTTTATTTCCCCCATTTTTTGTCAGAAGATTCATTTACTTGATGTGATTTTCACCCAGTTCATTTATTTTTCATTTTAGATTTTTATTTTCATTTACGAATTTTGTTTTCCAATTTATTTATTTTCATGCCGAATTTTTATATTCATACGGTATATAAACATATACGACGATACCTATATTTATATCGGCGGCATGGTGGCGCAGTGGTTAGCACGTCCCCCTCACAGCAAGAAGGACTCGGTTCGATTCCCAGGTTGGGGCGTTTCTGTGTGTAGTTCGCATGTTCTCCCCGTGCTTGTATGGGTTTCCTCTGGGTACTCCGGTTTCCTCCCACAGTACGAAAACATGCACAGTAGGCTGATCGGCTGTTCCAAATCGCCCCTAGGTGGGAGTGTGAATGGTTGTGTGTGTGTTGGCCCTGCGATGGCCTGGCGAGCTGTCCAGGGTGTACCCCGCCCTTGCACAGAGTCGGCTGAGATGGGCGCCGGCCTCCCCGCGACCCTAATTAGGATTAAGCGTTCAGAAAATGAATCAATGAAAGATGATTTATTTTTCACATACAATTTTTTCATTCAATTCATTTATTTTCATGTTTGATTATTTTCTTGTGCAAATTTTATTTTTCCATACAATTTTTATTCATTTTCATATATTCATTATCATCTTCATAACTTGTTTTCACAATTTTTTCTCACATAAAATGTTTACACCATTTATTCATTCATTCATTCATTCATTAATTTTCTGAACCGCTTAATCCTAACTAGGGTTGCAGGGAGGCTGGTGCCCATCTCAGCCGACTCTGGGCAAGGGCAGAGTACACCCTGGACAGCTCGCCAGGCCACCGCAGGGCAGAAACACACTGACGGCTATGCAGCCAACTCTTGACGAAAATCAGCACCATTTATTCATTTTCACCTAAAAAAATTTGTTCACATTAAATTTTACCAAATGTATTTCTTTTTCACGTACAATTCTTTTTCACATCATTTCCCCCCAATTTCTTTCATTTCACATACAATTTTTATGCCTCACATTAAATTTTTACCCAGTGTATTTATTTTTAAATATAATTTTTCACATATGATTTTTATCCAATTTTCATGGGTCTATTATCAGTGTTTGTTAGTGTGTAGGGCTACTGTACCTTATTTCACTGTTCAAGGTTTCATGTGTCAGCTATGTATATAATAAACAAAAGACTATTAAAAAAATAAAAAATTTCCCCCCACAATACTTTTTTTCTCATGTTTCTCATGTTTTTTTTCTACTTTTAGACAATTCATTAAATTTCACATTATACAATTTTTCACAATTTATTTATTTTCCCTTCTAATTATTTTCACAAGAATAATTTATATTGACATTGTTTTAAAAAAAACATTAAATAAAAAAATATATATATTAAATATATATATATTTTTTTTATTTTCTTTTTTTAAAACAACGTCAATATAAATTATTCTTGTGAAAATAATTAGAAGGGAAAATAAATGAATATATATACAGTGAGAGTAAAAAGTATTTGATCCCTTGCGGATTTTGTTGGTTTGCCCACTAATAAAGACATAATTATTCCATACTTTTAATGGTAGATGTATTCTAACATGGAGAGACAGAATATCAAAAAGAAAATCCAGAAAATAACTTT
>JAQMYF010000012.1:8707514-8718152 GCA_030014195.1 Neosilurus mollespiculum | reverse complement strand
GCTGGCGGTCTGTCAGTCTGTATGTCTGTTTCTCTCTCTCTCTCTCTCTCTCTCTCTCTCTCTCTCTCTCTCTCTCTTACTCTGTGTGACTCCATCTGCCCATGTCTGTTTTCTCCCCCTGTTTCTGTCCCTCTATAACTCTCACTCTCTGCTTTTCTTTGTTTCTCTTGCCCTTTCTCTCTCAGCCTCACTAGTGATTACTCTTTCTAGTTTTCTCTTCTGTGTTCTGTATTCTGTGTATGTCTCCTTTTTTTCTGTTTCATTTTTCCTTTGCCCCGTCTTTTCTCGCTTCCTCTCACTCTCGTTCGTTTTCTCCTTCATCCCTTGTTCCAAGCCGAAGTTGTCACTTTACGTTTCTCAGGTCCTGAGTTCACTCGTCCATCTGGAGTGTGTGTTTCAGTGTTGGCGCCGCAGCAGGCACGATCTCATTAATATGCTTCTGATATTCCATATCTGGTCAGAAAGTGCCGGTGATTATGTTGATTTATTAGATTCATTTCGGAGCCTGTGCTAAACAGCTCTCGTCCTGAGATCTTTCAGTCAACGAGAATTACTGTTTTGTGCCTGTCTTTATAAAGAAGCTAATCTAATGTATCCATTAATGACTAAACTCGAGCCCAATCTATAATTAAATCTTAGCCTATTTAGATCATATAAAGTGATATAAACAATAACAAGCCCTATTTAAAGCACACTCATCGGTTTCTGTACAAACCATATCCAAATACTCGACAGCCAAAATGGAATTTTACAAAAACGGATGATTCTATGATTGCCATGCAACCAATCTCTTGTAACACTGAAGCTAAGAAAACATGCATACAGCAAATGCGTCATACACTCTCAGGCAACTCTCATCTTTTAGGTTTCCCTACATTTTACTCGAAAATAAATAACAGTGTTGAGTTTTTATTAGGATTGGCACTCTGGTGTTGTGGCTAGCATGTCCACCTCACAGAAAGAAGGTCCTGGGTTCAAGTCCAAGACTCGGCGAAGGTGTTTCTGCATGGAGTTTGCATGTTGTCCTTGTGCTTGCGTAGGTTTCCTCTACGCACTCTGGTTTCCTCCCACTGTCCAAAGACATGCACATTAGACTAATCGGGTGCTCCAAGTTGACCCTTGATGTGAGTGTGAATGGGTGTGTGTGTGTGTGTGTGTGTGTGTTGGCCCTGCAGTGGTCTGGCGAATTATTCAGAGTGTACCCCGCCTTCGCCCAGTGTTGGATGAGATAGACTACAACCTTCCCACGATTCTAGTATAAGTGTGCAGTTTGGCCAGCGAGTGCGTGAGGTTTTAACTATAGACTTTTTAAACATGTGAAACTAGTATACTAACAACATGAGGACAGAACAGTCTACTGGTTTACTTCAAGTATTACAATATCACAATATCAGCCATCAAAAATGTTCCCATGGTCTTCAGAAAATCTGGGTGACACAACTTCCTGTTCAAAATGTGACCTGTGGAATATTCCAAATATAAGTAATTATATATAAAAGATAATAATTTTAGACCAATTACGTTCATACATAATTATGTATTCTTCTTTTAAGGATTTCATCTGAGGTCCAATCAAAACATCCCAAGACTGTTCCAAATGTTCAAAACGAACTGAGTGCCGCACGGTCATAGTTGTACGTTGTCATGTGCAGATTTGTACTTTAAACATTACCTTCTGTTTTGATCCCAATAAATCAGTAACTGGGTCCCTTGAAATGCTTTGCAAACCTATGGCAATGAAGCAATGAGCCAAACAAGGTTTTGCAAATGGCAAAAAGACAGAATTCAGGTTGACCCAACTATTCTGACACATTATGTATTTAATTTCTTGAACATTTCTAAGGGTGGTGCTTGAGAAGAATTTAAGTGTCTGCATTGCTGATCTTGTGGCAGTGGTGGCTCAGTAGTTAAGGTTCTGGATGACTGATCCAATCAGGGGTTCAAGCCCCAGTACCACCAAGGTGCCACTGTTGGGCCCTTGAGCAAGGCCACTAACTTTCAATTGCTCAGTTGAACAAAATTTATAAATGTAAGTCACTCTGGATAAGGGCATCTGCCAAATGCCATAAACATAAACGATCAAGTTTGAGGTTCATAGTTAAATCACAAATTCACATAAGCACGTTGTCACAAAAACACATGTGACACATGTCCAGATGTTGACAGTGTGCCATTACATGCCATACTGACTTCTGCTGCATTGCCATGCCATGCCCTTTCATTTACAACAGGATCAATCGTCAAACATTCGGATCTCAGTTGCTGTGTATTGCTCTGTATCCCCATATTTTATCCACTCCAACACTGTACTGTATATAGCTACTTTTGCTCTGTGATCAGTTTACTCGCTCATGTTAAATGTTATTTTATATCTCATAGCTATTAGAATTTCTTACTTAGCATTTATTTTTATTGCAATATTGCACTGGGCTAATGCCAATTATCTAGACTGTGAAGAAGATTGCATGCAAGTAAAAATTATGATGTACTTTGTAAATATGACAATAAACATTAAATCCTTAAAAAACATTTTTGTCCAATCTGTCTGGCCCTAAACAGATTATGATATGAAGAAAATTAAAATGAAATTCTGATGCAAAGGCACCAATAAACCCCGAGCCACAGTGAAAACGGCTGGTTTTATTACAGCTATAAGATTGAGAAATTGTCTTTCCTGCTTTATTGGTTTATTGTGGAGGTTTAGCCCTCCCTGATCGCCATCCTTATTAGGTCACAAATCAGCTGCTAAAAACATTATCGAATACTTGGACTGATATCCGCTAGTCCTTGAAATAAGAAAAGTGAATTTAACAACGTGAATCATCAATGGTCTCCTTGTGTTATGAAAGAAAGCAAGAACCATGTGGAAACTGGATTCAGTGTGTTGGTTTCATCTTCTCCAGGTACAAGAATGAAATTGTCCACCGGGGAGAGAGAGAGAGAGAGAGAGAGAGAGAGACTGTGCACGGTTTTAGGCTTTAAGCCCATGGTGTAGACAGATGCCAGTTTGTCCTGAAGTGTTAATCAAATCCCTCTGTTAAAATTACCTTCTCCATCAAATAGCTGGAATTGCCATTGGTAAGATAGTGCTTGGCTTATTTTCTCTGTATGGAAAAATCACTGAAAGTGTGCACTCTTACACAAAAATGAGCTCAGAATTGTGAGGTTTAGTGACAGTATTGGATTTTGGTATTTGTGCTGGTACTTCACAAAGAACTATAGAAAATACACAGTGCCCTGAATTATTCTTATCTTTAGACTCAGTCTGTCCAAATAATTATAAACTCTTAAGATCCAGTAGGGACTCATTCATTCATTCATTTTCTGAACCGTTTAATCCCAGTTAGGGTCGCGGGAAGGCTGGCGCCCCACTCAGCCGACTCTGGGCGAGGGCAGAGTACACCCTGGACAGCTTGCCAGACCATCGCAAGGCAGCAACATGCTGACGGCTATGCAGCCTAACACCCTGGACAGCTTGCCAGACCATCGCAAGGCAGCAACATGCTGACGGCTATGCAGCCTACTCTTTACGACAACCGGCAATGGTTCTTTTACATGTCTCTCACCATAGACAGTGAGCCTGTTACATTCCTTCCTTTCACAACCTTCCAGAATTTATACATTTTACTTTCTTAATTTGTAAGATTTGTATAATTTGTCATTTATAATACTTGCTAAATAATAGGCTTTATGATGATAATTCAATTATAAGTTGACATTTATTTCCAAAGTGTATCTGCGTGTTGTGTATTTCTGAATCTGCCAAGATCCTGACCAGGACACAAGGATTACTCAGGTTGAATGAATGAATTAATAAAAAATACTTCTTAAATAGCTGAATGTCTGACTTCCATTACTCATTTCATAAATAAATTAGATAGTAAATATCTGACTAATACCAGCCTGCAGGGCAGGGACCAAACAAGCACCTGACTTCGAAGTCTGGCTTCGGGCGACATGAAAATTCCTGGAGGGTATAAAAAGAGCAGTCAAACTGAATGTTTGTTTGCAAAAAAACCCTAAAAACTGAAATGGAATAGATGACAGCAGGTATTTCAAAATTATTGTCTAAGATAGATGATTACTTTTATAATTAGTAAATAAATAAGGATTGAAAACCACTAATGGAACCAATTATTTGTAAATCCTAAAATTTTTGACTCCTAATGTAATGTCTGTGTAATAAGTAGGATATTGTACAGCCAGCTGGCCATTATTACAAAATAAACCCCTTTGGGATAATCCACTATTCTCAATCAGTCTGTCTGGGTTTATTTTGCAATAATCACTGGCTCATAATACATTATTTTGTCTGTGAACAAAATCGTAACCACAACCATACAGGCATTTTCACCAAAGTTGGTGGGGACATTACGCTATCTGAGTCCTAGATATGGTCTGGGTCAAAGGTCTATGTTGAAGCAAAGTCGCAAAGTTTTGGAGTCCTTTCCCATGTTATAATTAACTGCGTATATCTCAGAAACAAAGTGACATAGACCAATAGATGCAATGAGAAACAAATACAAAACCATAAATACCCTTTCAAATTACACAATTACCTTTGACCTTGAGTGACCTTGAAAGGTCAAAATAAAGCTCACAGGATTATGAGCTTTAATTACTTAGTGTGGAACTCTAATAGGAAAAAATATATGGACTTACATATATGGAAGATATATTGATAACTGAGACAGTTATCTTTGACCCTGAGTAACCTGGAAAGGTCAAAATCAAGGTCATAGGACAGCCTACCTCAACCCAGTACTGCCTAAAATGGTCATAAAATTTCTACTGTAAAAACAATGTCAGGAACAATTGTATGAATATAAACCTTGGAGCCAACATTGTTATCACAACTTCTGCTACAGAAAATAATCAACGTCTTCTGACTTCTGACCAATCAGATTCGAGCATTTAAAAGCACTGCTGTATAAATGTGGACAATTAATTCTAGTTTCCGAGAATACAGGCTGTCTCCAGAGAGGTATGCCGGGGGAATTTCTTTAAGACCAAAATGAAGCATCGATCCTGGAGCTAGACACAGAGGTGAAATATATAGACACAACACACACACACACACACACACGGGAGACAGAGATTCAGAATCCATATTTGTTCACTTTTCTGAGAGTCATCCAGTCCATTTTTCACTGAAGCCACCTGGGGATAGCCTCCACTGTAAGACTGGCCATGCTGGATTACTTAATCCATATTCTCTGACCCATTTTTTAATGGTGTAACACTGCAAACCACAGAACACAATGGCCTTGTTTTCTTGTTGTTGTATCATTTGACTTGGAAGTAAATATGTCGTTAATACGTCGCTGGTATGTCGCTGTGATTTTAGCTCTTGTAACATTTCCTTTATTCCATTTATACACCTCCAAAAAAGCATGTGTATGGGGTTTTCAGTGTTTATTTTGGTCAATTTAGGTTGTAGAGGGAATAGCTTGGTGACATGATGGTGTAGTGGTTAGCATGTCCTGGGTTTGATTCCTGGCATGGCAAGGGTGTTTCTGTGTGGAGTTTGCATACTCTCCTCTTGATTGCGTGGGTTTCCTCCAGGTACTCTGGTTTACTTTCATAGTCCAAAGACATGCACTTTAGGCCAAGCGGCTGCTCCAAATTGACTCTAGTTGTAAGTGTGAGGGCTGTGGTGGTTTAGTGGTTAAGGGCAGTGGTTCAATCCCCACTATCACCACTGTTGGGCCATTGAGCAAGGCCCTTAACCCTCAACTGCTTAGTTGTATAAAAATGATAATTGTAAGTCACTCTGGATAAGAGCGTCTGCCAAATGCTGTAAATGTAAATGAATGATTGCATGCATGTTGCCTTGCGATGGTCTGTCGAAATATTCATTGGGCCCCACCTTCGTCCAATGTTGGCTGAGAGAGGCACCAATCTTCCTGTGACCCTAGTAGGATTAAGCGGTTTGGCAAATGAGTAAATAATTTAGTCATAATGAATCAATAATACTGGGTCATTGGAAGGATTTTTTTAAGCTCCTTGAGCTTGCCTCTATTCCCACCAATGCTCACAATGCCCCAGCCCTGGAATGTCTCATAGAGTTCAACTAGATTTAGTATGCAAAACACTTCCAACTGCTTGAAAGCCAAGGTACTGATTTGTAAGAATGGTCACGATTACCGTCTAGCTCCTGTTTTGCTTCATAATGAGGTCTCACAAGCCTTTAAGCTTTGATATTAACAATTCATTAGCATCATTAGCATTTTAAGCTACATGACAGGCAATTCACTTGCTTGAAAGCCAAGTTATAACACTACAAACATATGAAATTGGGCTCATATTCATTTTTAAGACTGGTCAAGAGGAACTTAGCCGTGCTATTCATGAAAAAAAAAATCCACTTGATTTGTTACTGAATGTCGGCCATTCAGGCAGTTCAAAGATTAATACTGATTGTGTTGACATGTTTGTTTAGTGGCAGTGTGGCTGATTCTGCGTCCAGCTTCATCCTTTTCAACAGTAAAAAATGAATCTCTCTAGGAAGAGCAATAGCAGTGTTTATTGCATCTTGTGTCTCTTTCCAAAGCACAGTGTTTTGTTTGCTAACATGAGAATGATCAGACCTTGCTGGAGGCTCAGAGGTCCGTGGTCCAGTTTCTTCCACTTTCTCCTTAAGTTGGGTCACGGGGAGGCTGGAGCCCATCCCAGCCAACTCCGAGCAGGGTACACCTTGAACAGCTCTCCAGACCATTGCAGAGCCAATACAGAAACACAACCATTCACACATATGGACAGTCAAGAATATCCGGTTAGCCTAATATGCAAGTTTTTGAACTGTGGAAGGAAACTGGAGCTCCTGGACGAAACCCATGCAGAAACACAGAAACGCCTTTGCAGTGCACAGGGCTTGAACCCAGGACCTTGTTACTGTGGGGTGGAAGTTCTAACCAGTAGTTGCCACCCTGCTTTACACACATTATGCCAATTATTCCTAAGACTCCTATTGATCAGGTCAAAGGTCAAGGTCACAGGTGCCCAAAATATTTTCTTTTGGTTTTGCCCTATAATTCATACTGTATTGAAAATAGGTTGATGAAATTTGCCTGCCATAATCCAAAGACATGTACATTATCCTAACTGAATATGTGTGGTTGTGTGTGTTGGTCCTGTAATGGTCTGGCGAGCTGTTCAGGGTGAACCCTGGTTTTGCCCAGAGTTGGCTGCGATGGGCTCCAGCATCCCCATGACCCTAAAAAAGGATAAAGTGGTTAAAAAATGTAAATTAAAAATAAACTTATGACTCCCCCAGTGCAGCTAGCTGCATTATCAAAGGCCAGCCATGTCTCTCACTGTCTGTGGTGAGAGGCATGTAAAAAAAAACATTGTCATTCAAAAAGAGTAGACCATATCATACATATTCCAGGCACAGTATAGCTCATAAATGGGTCATTCTCATAGAAATGCATATTTTATGTCCCACTCTTTATATACCCTTTTTTTTTTTAAAGACTGCAGGTTTTTTTTCATTTTGTATAAATCACATGGTATAATCACGCCCAAATGTATGTGAAAAAGCAACATCTTCTATGTTAACTGTAGTTATGTGCACAAATGCTGAATTAATAAAGTGGTTATGGGAAAAATGTTGTGTCCTCAATATCGTTTTCACTACTTTAGCATCAGTTCTTCAGTTATTAAACTGGATTTGCCAAGATCTGCTCTAATATAAAAGTACCTTCATGTGTTGACAATTTAAGCTGTATATGTAAAAAGACAGTAAGTTAATCAATTTTGGCATTTTGAGCATACAAATTTATGTCCCCAAGAACTATGTCAACTCTGTCACACAATTATATTCACTGTCCAAAGTACAAGTATATTCACCTGTCCAGTTGTTTAATTTTACATGCAGTTGGCACTAGAGGGCAGTGTAGAATGTCAGAGCGCGAAATCCAGCTTGGACATTTGAGCCTGTCAGACTGTAAGTAAATTTCTTGCTTAAAAATCATTGCAACTGTAAGCATACAGTTTTTGGATATCAACTCTGTTGTTATAAGTACTCTCAGTGCATGACAGAGTGAAAACGTGGGAAAGTTAGAAGATTTAATCAATGAATACAGCCTGCTATCATTGAAGTTTTTGAGCGAAAATAAGTGATTTATGCCAGTGCTTTCATTATTAGGTCATATTTTGTCAACTCTGTTACGTCAGTTCTGTTAAAATCCTGTATTTAATATTGCTGTAATTTATGATTCAAAAAAGCTGGAGCTTCAAAACTTTCCAGAAATATACTCTATACCATTGTGTTTATTTGTATATATTTTGCAAGTATTTCTGTGAAAATTATTCCTTGGGAAGGTGCAACTAGAAATTATACACTTTCATAAGATTGACCCAAATACACAGCAGTGTCTTGACTCACATGTTCAACTGTAACAATTGCAAACACATTTCTCTTGAACATCCTGTAGCATTTTGAAGGTTTTTTCAGTACCCAGTGTTATCTGAAGTGTAGAGTGAAGAAATGGACAGAATTCACTATGATCTTAAAAGCCTTTTATAGCTGGTATGTCACCATTGTCGAAAGGAGATGTGTGCACACACTACAAGGAAGACAAAAGAAAGGAATTCTTTTTAACCCGTATGCACTCTACAGTGAATATTTTTTCAAACTGCTGAACCTGGTCAGGGTTTGCTAGTTACCCCTGGAGACTTGGTTCATGTGGGGTTTTTTTCAACTCACCATTTATTCTTCTTTCCTGAGGATTGAAAGGCCACAGGCTGTGCTCTCACAGAATACCGAAAGATGTAATTAATGACTGTGTACTTGTCCCTGAGAGCAGCCATTTATGAATAATCTGGCACTCTCTTGAGACTGCAGTGTAATTTAGACCTGTTTATTGCAGTTACACTATATGTGGAGATAAAAGATAGGTACACCAAGCCAGCAGTGATATAACGGCATGTTTTTCTCTATGATATGATATATACAGGGGACGAACCCTTCCTGGTTGCAGAACAGAAATAAAACTAAAGAAGGTCTGCCATGGAGAACTGAAGAAATGAAAGGCTTGCATGAAGGCCTGTAGAGGTTTGGGGTGGATGGTAGGATACTCATCCCTCGGATAGTGGAGTGATTTCGTCTGTAGGCTTCCTGCTTCCCTTCACTCTTTCTGCCTTCATGTTTGTCTACTGCGAATCCCAGGATATTGATCTTTCCTCTACTGCCTTTGAAGTAGAGAGCCATTCATCTGCAGAGCACATCGACGACCTTGCTGTTGCTTTGAAAAGCCTGTTTGGGTCTTGGGATAGACACCGGGCTTGATACACAATGGTTTCATCAACTTTTATTTATGCCACTAAATAATGTGGAGAGTGAGACAGCTCTCAGAAGTGTCAAAAAAGCAGCATAAATAAAATAAAAAAGGTGGATTATTTTGGATTATATTGGAACTAAGCACAACAGAACCACCAATGGATATAAGAAAACTATACCAGCTAGTATGAAGAAGCAAGATGTAGGGCTAGAGCTGATTTCTTTCTAGCACAGCCTGTAGATTCATGCAGCCTATCAATGACAGTCATTGTCATTATCAATGTCAAGTGATTGACACACCCCCTCAATTTGTCATAATATTTGTACTGATATTGTAGCTTGTCTAATGATGGATCTAATGAACATGAAAAGTGGGTAACCACTTATCTATCAGGGACATGAGGGAAGCTGGAGTCAATCTCAGCTGACTACGGGCAAGAGGTGGGGTACACCGTAAATAGGTTGCTAGTCTATCACAGACACAACCCTAGAGCCCTAATGACCTGATGTGCATGTATTTGGACTATGGGAGGAAACCAGAGTACCCAGAGAAAATCCAAACTATTAAAAAAAAACAGCAACCGAAAATGAAATTTAAAAGAACTCGTCAAAGGCTGTACTTCTAATTTACACCAATATATGGTATACATCATCTTCTGACTATGACGACAAAACATTATTAAAACAATTTTGTTCAAAAAAAAGTTACATGTCAATCAGAATGTGGGGTGCAGCCCATAATTACTTTCCAGACAAGAGCTTACATTTTAACTGTCCAAACATCATGAACCTTGATTAACAAAATCTGCACGGCATTCTGAAATGATGTCTATATGGGGCAATACAACAGACACATCTTTATATCTCATGAAGCAATGAGCTAAAAATATGAAATTTGGTTTGCTTACTCTTGGCCCCATTTGCCCGCGTTAGCAAATCACCCACAGGCACTGTAATGAGCACATTTACCTGAATTCTGTATACCTGAACTGCTTGGACCCCAAATATTCCTGCTTGCTGCTCTATTTATTATTAATTTTAGTTTACAAAGGAAATGGAAGAGGAAACTAGAAATCATCAGACAAGCATATATGAAAGTGAAAAAAAAACAAGTACAAATGACCCAAAAGAACTGAAAATACAGTGTTTTCAAGAGTTTGGCGTGTAGAATTTGGGGCGACAATACAAAGTTGTTGTATTTAGTTGTAAAGGGCGGCACGGTGGCGCAGTGGCGCAGTGGTTAGCACGTCCGCCTCACAGGAAGAAGGTACTGGGTTTGATTCCCAGCTCGGACGTTTCTGTGTGGAGTTTGCATGTTCTCCCTGTGCTTGCGTGGGTTTCCTCCGGGTACTCCG
>JAQMYF010000012.1:8664338-8683946 GCA_030014195.1 Neosilurus mollespiculum | reverse complement strand
CTCTCTCTCTCTCTCTCTCTCTCTCTCTCTCTCTCTCGCTCTCTCACACACACACACACACACACACACACACACACGCACACAAACACAAAATGCATTCAAATGGACAGCAAGTATCACAGCTAATGCATTATTCATTACTGGAAACCATCGTATCGTATCAGCATAAATCCAGTGCACACAGCAGCCGAGACTGACAGAAAACATCAGGAGCGGCAGCATTTTTTCACCACGGACCCAACCCGACCTGACTGGACAAGCAGGTCTTTTGTTAGTTTTTTCTTTATGATGCACTAAAAAACATCATTCACAAGAGGACATTCATTATGATAAGGGGAATCAAAATGCTCGATAGTAAGTGTATGGATTGTGTTCTAAAAGCAGAACTAATGAACCGATGATCCAGTCATCCGTTTTATACCCAAACTCCAACTTAATCTCTGAGAAAATGTTCAAATCTGAGCCCGAATAAAATAAAGATCTATCATCTGCTTCTGTGTTAGTTTGGGAAATTATTATTTATTACTTTAAAGATTATTCGCAGAAAAGAATAACTCCTGAGCAGCTCTCCGGGGACTGCAGCCCCATTTTGCTTGAAATTCCTTCACTTGAAATAACAAAGCATCGATTAAATCCAGGGTGTCCCTGCAGAGACCACTCAGAAACTTCACCCGTTAACCAGGAATCTAATTTCCCCTGACTGTCTTTAACTTGATCGAGCTCCTTAATCGAATCATTATTTAGTCATTGTTCAAGTCGGACAGACATGATTTTATTCTAATCATCCATTCCCTGCACTCTAACACCTGATTTAGGTGGATATGAGTCAACCTTGAAGTCACGGGTTGGTTTGATGACAAACAGAGAGAGGAGGAATGAAAGGGGAGAGACTTACAGATTAAACTAGAAGTGCAAGGTGCCTCCATTACATGGCCTGGATAATGTAGAAAATAGACCCAAAATGGGTACTGGGTTTATTACCTCCACCCAAACCAGAGGTTTATTGGAGGTATTGTATTCACTGGCGTTTATGAGTCAGTTTGTCTGTGAACAAAATCCTTACCACAGCCGTGCATGGATTTTCACCACACTTGGTGGGGACACTGCCTGACTTGGGTCCCACAGATGATCTGAATTTGGAATTTCGACGTTAAAGTCAAGGACAGAGCAAGGTCACAACATGCTTATCACTTCGATGCTTATTTTATGCACATAAAAGCCCTTTTATGCTTATCAATTCGAAATGAGTACCAACAGACATGCTGTTACTATGAAACTCTAACAAGAAACCATATATGGACTTTCAAATGGGACAATTTGACCTTGAAATATCTTGAAAGGTCAAACCACATTCATTTAGTGAAATATTCAAATGAGGAGGTTTTTTTGCTCAATTCCCCATACCATCAACCATGTCCTACGGTAGGCACATTGGTGACTAGGGGGCCTAGGGGTTGTTACCTCCACTGAGGAGGTTATGTTTTACCCTCAGTTTGTGTGTAAGTTTTCTTAACATAACAATTTAGGTGTGGATTTTCATGAAACTTCTACCAGAGGCGTTGGTTTGGAGAAGGAGGACTCAATTGTATTTTGGAGACTTTCGGATCAAACTCCGGATCCAGTAATTTTTAAAGGATTCTTTAACATTGTAGCTCCAATGGAAGATTATTGGGCTTGGCAGAGGTTTGTGCTCTCCGAGTTCTCTTCTTTGTGCCTGTTTTAGCACCTGCATTAAACTGGCAACCACAAATCAGATGGGTTTGGCTGTAGCTTCCCGTCTGACCCTGATGGATTGTTTTTGTAGTTTCGAGCTGCTAACAATTTTTTTTTTTAATGTTGAGTAAAGTTTTTTTTAATAACAGTGTTTTCAATTTTTAGCTAATGAGAGAAAACGATGACATGTAATAGACCTTTTGTGTTCAGAACTGCTCCTTGAACTAGTTGAGAAGGAATAAAATCTCTCTACCTTCCTGTTCCGCTGGAAATGAATGCAAAGATATTTAGGCTGTAAGTCACAATCAAACCTACCCACTTCCTGACTACAGTTAAAAGTGAGTAGTATTCTGAATACACTTTTATATTTGACATACACACATTTCAGGTTCCAAGATTTTAATCTATGAAGAGGGATCCAAAAGGAGCAAATACTGAAGAGTTGCACTTCAAGCTCTAGTAAACTCTTGGTTATTTTTGTTTGTTTTTTGCAAAAAGCTCAACCCTTCGTATACTGTGCCACTCATTTATAGCACTCGGCAGGCGCTCTTTTCCAGAGCAGCTTACAGTTATCATTTTTATACCACGGAGCAATTGAGGGTTAAGGGCCTTGCTCAAGGGCCCAACAGTGGTGACAGAACCACTGACCTTCAGATTACTAACCCATCACCTTAACCACTAAGCCACCACTGCCCCACTCAACATAACCCTTCATCTCATGTCTCTATATAATATTTTGACTTTCCTGAGTTGAATTAAGTGGCTCTTTTTATCCCAGTTACAGCATTTTAAAAAATCTCATTTAAGGATTTCACTTCTGACTTTGGTGCAGGAGCATCATGGGTATTTTGACAGTCAGTATCTGATTACAGACTGTATTGATTAGACGCGTGTCCACTTTGCTACATCAATCAGCTCTCCAAAAGCTTCATTAAAGCATTCACATTGAAAGCATTTCAACAATTATAGGCAGCCTGACCATTTTATTGCCACTCTGGGTAAACTGATCTCAGATATTTTAAGCAAAACCTCCATGTCAGTTTAATGAACTGTAGGCTATTTATTAGAAATGATACTATTATTTTCAGATACTACTACCAAAACCTTGGGTATCAGCAGATATCACAAATTTTAGCTTAACAATCGCTTAATCCTACTAGGGTCACATGGAGGCTGGAGCCTATCTCGGCCGAAGGGGGAATACATCCTGAACAGCTCGCCAGACCATCATAGAACCGAAAACACACACAACCACTCACGACTAATGTGCATGTCTTTGAACTGTGGAAGGAAAGCGGAGTACGTGGAGGAAACCCACGCAGGCTCAAGGACAAACTCCGCAAAAAGTGCCTTCGCCCTCGCCGAACACATCAACAAGGTGCGTGACTATCAACCCGGAGATCGCACACTGCAAATTATTTGGTTCTTACCAAGATAAAAAAAAAAACCCTTAGATTTGAAAGTGTTAGATAATGTATCTTGTTTTGAGTTATTTTTTTTACGTGTTCAGCTTTACACTTGTCAAGTGATATTATCTTTGCTGCATGGACAGTTTCATTAACACTCATAAGAGGTGAGCAGTGTTATATAAAACAGCTCATTTCCATTAATCATTTTGAGTAAATGTGAAAAAACATTCAAACTCTCCCTCTGTTTACTTCCAATCCCACGCTTCTCCAGATGACTTTAGAATATCCTGAGTGTAGGTGTAGAGCAAGCCCTTTCCAGTCTGCTCCTGTCCTTGACCATCTGTTGTTTTCTTTACCATACTGTACACCCTCTTCTGTTGCTTCTTATTCTACTTAACATTCTCAATAAGAGTCTTCGATTTCCCTTCAACTTGTTTTCTCTTTACTATAAAAACTTTCTCCAGATATTTATGGCTACTATAATCACACTCTTCATACTGATTCGTGCTGAATGCAGCAGAAATGACAGTAGAGATCGTATTAATCGTCAGGGCGGCACAGTGGCGTAGTTGTTAGCACAGACGTCTCACCGCAGGAAGGTACTGGGTTTGATTCCCGGGCTTGGCATTTCTGTGTGGAGTTCGCATGTTCTTCCAGTGCTGGTTTGAGGATACTCCGGTTCCCTCGCACAGTCCACAGTCTTGCACATTAGGGTAACTAGGTGTTCAATATTGCCTCTAGGTGTGAGTGTGAATGGTTGTGTGTGTTGCCTGGCAAGCTGTTCAGGGTGTACCCTGCCTCCGCCCAGTGTTGCCTGATTTAGCCACCAGCCTCCCCATGACCCCAGGGTTGTGGTCTCTCTTTCACTTTCTCTTTCAAAGCTATTTTTAAGCCATAACATTACCACCACCTGACTGGTCTGTGGCTAGGCAGCGTCATACTCAGTAAACTGTAATGCACTGCTTGTTATCAGGAGATATTTTTATCGTAGCAGTTAACGCACAGTATAGACGATCTTCTCTGAAGCTCTATATTCCAGTTAACACCAGTGTGTTGATCATTTGTTTGGATGTAAGCCTTCCCCCCGCTTTATATGACCTTTACAGGTTCCAAAATAAAAGTGCCTGCCTCGATGTGGGTGGCGTGGCACAGCAGGCAGTGTGACACTCAGAATCTGGCAGTGCAGTGATATTTTCCAACTTCGTCCTTGACCTTTTGGCTGTTTTCTTGTTTATACTGTTGGATCTCTCTAACAACCTGTTCTTGAATTGCGTCTGGGTTTTTTTTTTCTTTCACATATGCTATTTAATTTCGATTTCCACCTTCACCCACTTTTAGACTTCTAACTGTTTACTGTGTGTAACAGCAGAATAACTCAATTACCATTAAATAAAAAACACACACATCTTAAGCAGCACATGCTTTTTTCTTATAATATTTAGATAAGTATTTCAATTTAAATGACCCTTGTTTTCCTCGTGCTTGCATGGGTTTCATCTGAGTACTTCAGTTTCCTCCCAGAGTCTAAAGACAAGCACATTAGGTTAGTGGGTTGTTCCAAATTGCCCTAAAGGGTGAGTTTGATGGGAAATAGTTGTGCGTGTGTTGGCCCTGTGATGGTCTGGCAAGTTGTTCAGGGTGTACAGGATAAATTTCAGGATAATTTTTTTAATCCCCTGATAGCAGACCAATCAGACTGCATCATTGCCATGTTGTATATACAGATAGACATTATCCAGCCCGCAAAATCAGAATAATTCCTGATCATCAATCATAAACGTGACTTCATCTTCTTCTCATCAGGTGTGAGAAGATTTCACCTCTTCATTCCATCTTTCAAAGTTTGTTAATCTTTTTCTCAAGGTCAGTCAGTCAGTCTGTCATCTTCTTCCGCTTGTTCTGGGGTCGGGTCTCGGGGCAGCAGCCTAAGCAGTGAGGTCCAGACGTCTCTCTCCCCAGCCATTTCCTCCAGCTCCTCCGGGAGGATACCAAGGCGTTCCCAGACCAGCCGATATACATAGTCCAATCCCTAATCCAGCGTGTTCTGGGTCGACCCTGGGGTCTCTTCCTGGTTGGACATGCCCGAAACACCACACCAGGGAGGCGTTTGGGGGGCATTCTAATCAGATACCCGAGCCACCTCAACTGGCTCCTCTCAACGTGGAGGAGCAGAGGTTCTACTCTGAGCCCCTTGTGGATGACCGAGCTTCTCTGCCCCCCCACCCTGTGTAGGAAGCTCATATTTCATAAGTGTTCTTTGATTTTGTGTTCTATAGTTTTTGAGCCATAGAACTTGTAATAGAGGGAAGCTGTCAAAAATATAGTGCATGACCAACTAGAAAAGTTTGGCTGTGTCCTTCGCATCAGGCTCGTCATACTCCGCGTGATCAATGGATCTGAGTGCAAAAAAAGTCCACACAATCATCAAGAAGCATTACCATTACACGCTTTTTCCCCCAAGGCCTCATTAACCACAGATCCTGAAAGCACCCTAGGGGATAAGACATGCGATGGGATGTTTTAGGAGAGTAGAAATAAGCTCGTTAAAGCTTTAAAATGTTTCCCAGCAGTTTTTTCGAGGTTAGAATGTTCTAAAGCATAGAAGCTTCTTCTTCTTCTTCTTCTTTTTTGAAAAACAAGAGAACAACATAACTTGTATTCTTGCCATAAGTTCTTTTCTTGCTTTTTTTTTTTTTTTTTTAAGTCTAATTTACAACCTGCTGCTGAATTTGTTATAGGAAAAGAAAAATCGCCTCCCTTATGTCATCTCTTTAAAAGCATATAAAGAGGTTCATTAAATGTAGATCATTAAAGAAAGTTCTATATTTAATTTGTAGCTGCAAAATAAAGCCTTAATTCAATCCTATGAATTATGCCATAGGAGCTCAGAGTTAGTTTTCAGAAAAGTTAGGAAAAACAGTCCATCTCAAAGCATGCCTCCCACTCCCTTTTTTATATCTTATTAACCAATTAATTATAAAACATACCCAGCTTTTCTTTGAGGCTCATTACTCAATGATTGCGCAAAATGGAAATTAATTAAAATATTTTCTAAAAAACACAAAAATTAACTAAAGCCAGCAGGCATCAAAGGATACCAGAGGACTAAAATGGAGCAAAACAAATCTTTTATAAGGTCTTGTACAAACAGCTTATCTATTACTTTCATTGGACAAGCATCATCACCCACTCTCACTCACCCACTCACTCACTCACTCACTCACTCATTTGCAGAACTGTTAGGGTCATGGGAAGGCTGACACTGGGCGAAGGTGGGTTGCACTCTGGACAGCTCTCCAGACTGCAGGGTCAGCACATAAACAACCATTCACACTGACTCCTAAGGGCAATTTGGGAAAGCGAATTAGCCTTTGGAGGTTTTGGAGAAAACCGAACTGACTGACTGAACAAACGGACTGTTTTTATTAACTGGACTATTAATTGAGTAGCAGTAAAAGTCTCCACCTCCACTTCAGGCCAACTTTTTAGGTCATCTTTCCACACATTCGCAGGGAACTGATAGGGACATATTTCAAGCCCAGTTGTCTCAAGTTTACACCCATAGTGCTTCCTGGCATCGTTGGCTAATATCTTACTATAATTATAACCCATTGTCCATTAAATTGCTTATAAATTACAAAACTCCACAATGATGCAATGAACTGTTGTTTACCAAATGCCGGTTTAAAAGCTGTTGACATGCGTGCTTGTTTTCACTGCATTGAGCCAGAAATACATACAGTCGTAACCTCCCATGTGGACGAGGGTGGAGAGCAATAACTTACCCCTGAGTGTGTTACCCTGCTCTGTGATGCAGCAGTTTGAAAACATGACTGGCTTTACATGTCGTGGAGGATTCACATGCTTATCTACACCATCACTAGTTGGCACATGACAGGGCAGAGCTGGATGGTGGGCCGGAGGTAACTGACAGGTGACCAAATTAGCCGCGACCCTAGTTAGAATTAAACAACTTAGAAATGAGTGAACAAATAAAGACTGGATTGCCTATCAGAGTTTCCAATTTGAAGCCATATTGTGGCCATCTTGGTGAGAGAACCTTGCTGTACGTCCTCTTCAGAATTTCTTGGTTCTGGATTGAAGAGGAAGTGTGACGTAATTTTACATGGGTGGGCAAAATCGTGCTAAAAAGTGGTAAAAGTTTGCAAAGGAACAGGACATTTACAAGAAAAAAAAACCTTCAGCTGAGCAAGCGAGGTTCGCCTGAGGCTGTGGGAGGTGAAATTAATTAATATTTGAAAAGGTTACTGATGTAATAACTCTTCATTAAAAACCTGGTATTCATTCCACGGGGTTCCAATTTTCCAGAAGTATAAATCATTTCTATTTTGTTATTCTTTCTCACTTTACACGCAACAGAAAAGGAGAAATCCATATATCCATACATCACAATGTGCAATGTATAATCTTCTTTTTTTTTATTTTAAAGGAAAATTTTAAGTAAGCTAAAGCATTTTATCCACTTCAAACAACCCCTTAAGCTCACAGATCCCTCTTTATCCGTTCTTCTCTTCCCAGACTTTTATCCCCCTCTTGCCCGGGAGCCAACGTAACCTAAATGCATAGGAGCATGACAGACCCATGGTGAGAAGACCAGGCGTTCCTACGGTGCTGAACCCTGGCACTGTAATCGCACAATCAATTTGTGGAGGAATTTGTGAATTTATGGTTATGTAAGTAGCTCGATTACTCATTTCCCGTCCCTACTTCTGGCTTTGTGCAAACTCCCTGAGGCTCATCAGCTCAGTTCATCCACTGGATTCACTGTGGTCATCTAAAACCGTGTGGGCATGTGGGTGTAAAGAGTGGTGAAGAGTTCGGCACACAAAGAGGAGAAAAAGTAGTTGGCATGTTGTATTTATTTGCATTTTTAATTTTTTGATTCTGTGCTGAAATTCTTTTTATCTGATTAAGTTCACTCAGACTGCAGGGGTCATATAAACACAAGATTACATTTTTTTATGAACTTTGGAGCTCTAAAAAAGAAAATTGGGAAATGTAAGTAAGAAATAAAATACAGTAGGGAGTTACATTGGTGTTGGTACGTAACTGTTTCTCAGTGTTAGCATCCTTTGTGCTAGCCAAAGTGAGGTGGATACTGCTGAAAAATTACGATGGTCATGCATGCTACATTACGGCGTCTTTTTAAACTCATTCAAGTTCACCCACTCGTTTGCCAAACCACTTAATCCTATCATGGTCACAAAGAGTCTGGAGCCTATCTCAGCCGACACTGGGCGAATGCGGGGTACACCCTGAATAGCTCACCAGACCATCGCAGGGCCAACACACACTTTACCATTGACACTCACATTCATTCACACCTAAGGGCAATTTGGAACTGACAATTTGCCTGAGGTGCATAGCCTTGGACGGTTCGAGGAAACCGGAGAACCCAGAGGAAACCCATGCAAGCATGGTGAGAACATTCAAACACACAGAAACACCCTCACCAAGTCACTGGACCTTCAAATTGTGAGTGTGAGTGTGAATGGTTGTGTAAACGTTGCCCTGCAATTGTCTAGTGAGCTACCCAGTGTTCACCCAGTGTTGGCTGATATAAGCAACTGCCTCCCTGTGACCCTAGTTGGATTAGACAGTTTGGCAAATGAATGAATGGATTAATTATGTAACAAGGGATGCACAGTGGTAAGAACATCCGCCTCCCAGCACAGTTTGAGTCCTGGGCTCGGCGGGGGTGTTTCTATGCGGCGTCTCCCTGCACTTGTGTGGGTTTCCTGCGAGTACTCTGTTCATGTATCATTTATTTCTAGAATGACTACAGCGTAAATACAGTAAGTGAGGGGTTTGCACCTGACATGATATTTATTATGTTCTCTCAGCTGCTTTTCTGTATTTTCCATAAAGCCATTTTTCTCGCTTCTATCCCTCTGACGTTTTCCTTATGAAGTGTCATAGGATAGGAGGGATTGACGGGTTGCATGAAAGGTCAACGTGAGATGCTGATCTCACTGAAACTGATAAGGAAGGGACTTCATTTGAGTGAAATGACATTTTGGGTGTATAGAATTCTGAAGAGAACGAAAGGCCACTGTCACTGTTAACTGTTGTGCATGAACTATATTTATTATGCTGTATGTGTTTATTTTTACTCCGTCCTTTCATTCATCCAGGCTGAAAGTGGGTTTGAGCAACCTGGAGAGCATGTGTTCATTCTTTGAATGAGTTTTTGCTGCTCCTCTTTTTTTTTCTTTTTTTTTCAAACTTTAAAGGATAAGTCTCTGCATTTCAAGCGCGCATGGAGCGTCGAGAGACCGGAGAGACTTTCAGTGCTCGAGTGTAATGGATGGGAAAGCGGCGTCAAGCTGGTGAATTTTAATCACCTCTGTTGCAACCTCAGCAGTAATGAGACGGTGCATAACTGTCACTTATTTTTTTTTGCGTTGCACTTGCAGAATGATCGTTGCTTCCAACTCCCTTCACTTTTCAGCAGCTTTTTCTGCCACGTTCATACCCCCCCCCAACCCCCCCATAAAAACAAATTCAAAAACCTGAGAAATATCTCAACGTCTTTGTGCTCCAACGGTAGAAAAGAAATCCTAAGAAAGGAAGGTGTTTATTTCTGTGTGACAAAGGAACTGAATTTTTCTTTTCTTCACACCACTGGGCAAGAGTGGCTCAGTGATTAAGGCTCAGGTTTACTGATCAGAAGGTAAGAGGTTCAAGTCTCATTACCACACCACTGCCACTGTTGGGCAAAGCCCTGAACCCTCAACTGTTCAGTTGTGTAAAGAAGATAAAAATGTAAGTCACTCTGGATAAGGGCGTCTGCAATAATACCATAAGAAGTTCACTCCACAGACTGTATTGTGATGAAATGTGTTCTATTATCACTGATTTATCAACCAGAAAGAGATTTAACCTGTCATTTTTTTTTTTATTTCTACAATTTGTATGGAAGTGCCATTAAAAGGCAACACAAGCCTCGTCTCTCCGCTCACGCGCGACAGCTAAGGAACACATCATTCATATTTGTTAGCTATGTGTGGTGACATTAAAGGCAACTCCCAGCAAATATGTGTGTTTTTTCGTTCTTCAGCCGTTCAGCAACAGTGGGATTTAAAAAAGAAGAAGAAGAAGAAAAAAAAGAAGAAGCAATGTCAAGCTGGAGAGAGACGCACTAAGCCTGGCATCGTGTTGTTGTTGTTGTTGTTGTTGTTGTAGTTGTTGTTGTTTTTATTTCAGCACCCACAGGCAAGGAAAGCAACAGAAAAGAAAAAGAGAGTTGGGATAAAGGTGTTGATTTCTGCAGAGCAAAAAAAAAGACCACAGACACATGACTGTTTAGCTACAAATAGTGGGCAAAGGAAATATATACATATGTATTTTTAACTATTTGTATCACTCAAGAACGTAATTCATATCAAAGTTGATAGACAGTTAGAAGCAAATTTTTTACAGAAAAAAAAAGATTTTCAGAAATTTTCAGTTCTTTATAAAAACAAGACGGCCTGGCGAGCTGTCCAGGGTGTACCCCGCCCTCACCCAGGGTCGACTGAGATGGGCGCCAGCCTCCCCGTGACCCTAATTAGGATTAAGTGGCTTAGAAAATGGATGAACGAATGAATGAACAACATCATGGTTGTTTGAAGAACGATTTATTCAACAGCTTAATCCTACTAGGGTTGCAGAGAGGCTGGAGCCTATCTCGGCCGACTATGGACAAAGGTAAGGTACACCCTGATCAGCTCACCAGTCCATCACAGGGCGAACACACACACAACCATTCACACTTACACCTACAGGCCATTCGGAGCAATCAATTAGCCTAATGTTCATGTCCTTGGATTTTGGGAGGAAACCAGAGTACCCGGAGGAAACCCATGGAAGCACAGGGAACACATGCAAACTTCACACAGAAATCCAGGACCTTTTTATTGTGAGGTGGACGTGCTACTCTACTACAAGCCACCGTGCTGGCCTAATTCACAATTCCATCCGGTTGTAATGTCAATTTGCTTAAAATGAATTTGTGCTATTAATTTCTTTACAATACCCCCCACCCCCCGACCCCACCCCACTGGACACCAAAACCATCTGCCTATCTGGCGAGACGGTGATGATTTATCAATTTTTAAATACACACCATCAGGTAGTGCAAGCAGGCGGCATTGAAAAGTAATTACTCCTCAAATACCAAATATGTGGCTGTCACCAAAGTGAGCCTTCAGGAATTACCATAGGGGAGCTGGTGCTGGTTTTAACACTGGGAAGATTACTGTGCGATTTCTGTCCAAGAGTCGTTCTTTACCTGGCAGCTAATACATGGCTTATATACCCTACTAACAAAAAATATTTACATGGTAAACAAATGAGGTTCATTTAGTATTATGCTAAATGTGTACAGCAAAGCCTTATAATAAATACTGTATAGCCTACCTTGCATCTAATTATAGCTAAAAAATAAAAAAATAATTAAAAAAAATTTTTTTCATATTACACAACTATTCATGATCCCCACGTCTGCTATACATTAGGCCGAGCAGATTCCGTTTTGTTTGGAGTCAAAATCAAATTAAAGTCTCACAGCTGATGAGATTCAGGATCGTGTTTTGGTATTTAATGAGTCGCCTTAATGAAAACGAATGTCTGCTGTTGCGGCGTCTATGAGAAGAACATCGCTGCTGTGTGATTGTAAACAAGACGATCGCTGGCAAGCTGTCCAGGGTGTACTCTTCCCTCGCCCAGAGTCGGCTGACATGGGGGCCAGCCTCCCGGCGACCCTAATTAAGATTAAGCGGTTTAGAAAATGAATGAAAGAAATGATTCACAGCATGAAGTAGGGTTCTTTTTCCTCCAATTATCCAAAAAAAAAAAACCCAAAAAACTGATGGCTTTATTACTGTTTATTAATATACTTATAGATATATTTCACACTTACATTTATCCGAAGTTACCTACAGCTACAACAAATTAATCTTTCACATTAACAGACAATCAGAGAACTCGCTTATGGATGCCCCCTCCCCCACCCCCAATTGATTTGTTTATTTTTATGTCACTTGATTCGTTTTTTTTTTTACTTTTTCACATCATCAATACTTTTTTATGTGATTTATGTACATGTTTCAATCTATTTATTTTTATAATCTGAATATTTCACATTTTCCATTTGATTTACGAGTCATTTACTTTCAAATTATTTATTTATTTATTTCTGTTCAGATGGGATCACCCCCCCCAAACGCACACACACACGCACACAAGTAATTCATTTTGGCGTAACTTTTAACACAATTTGTTTATTTTTACACATTAATTACCTCCACTAAGGGGTTATGTTTTACCTGTAATCTGTGCGCTTGTTTGTTAAGGATTAAGCAAAAAGTTATGTGCAAAATCTTTATGAAATTTCTACCAAAGGCAGGGCCTCTAACAAGGAAGACTCCATTAGATTTTGGAGACGATCTGAATCAAATTCAGGATCCAGGAATTTTATTTTTAAAGGATTCTTTAACATAATGAAAATGGGGGATTTTTTGGAAGTGTCATTTTACAGTATGCCCAGCAGAGGGTGCTGGTGTTTGTTTGTTTTTTGCGTGTGTGTGTGTGTGTGTGTGTGTGTGTGTGTGTATGTGGATTTTCATGAAATTTCTATAAGATGTAGGGCTTTGGACAAGAAAGATAAAATTTTAAGATTTAGAATTGAGTTGGGACTTGAATTGAGACTGTCTCAGACCAACCACAACTGTGTGATGTCCTAAATGACTCTCAGATGAAAATGGTCGGCAACTTGGTCTGAGACTCTCTGCAACTAAGTCCCCAACTATATGCGACTATTTGTGATCGACCACATCGGTCTCAGACTGTCAGCAATATAATCGCGAATAGTTGGCGACAATCACCGATTAGTAGATTATCATGTGTAAACGTCCAACATTTGGAAACAACAGGTGGATTCCTCGCTGTCAGTCAGTGATATGGTCAACGATTTTGGTTGCAGACCCCTCATGCTCATTTCCGACCTAAAAATTGATCGAATCATGGGCATTAATAGGCGAAATCGCTCAAATGAGATCAGGGCTTTAATATATAAAAACATATTACTAACAATCATATTGCAGCATTTTTCTACAAAGGTTCTTCCATCTGTTTTTGGTGCTGATTTAAGAAGCTCAACTTTCCAAAAGGGCGGATGCTGCTGGTAAAACCAGGTGGTATCTGATGGCAGATACTCTGCTTGGTGTTCTGGCATCTTTTACCTGAAGCACTTCAGGATGTTTCGCAGCACTCAGTCCAGCATTTCTAAGCTGTATGAAGGTTGGCCTTGGCTGGGAGCTACAGAATGATTGACATGGGGGAAAAAACCTTGCAAATGTCTTTGAATCTTTGGCAGAGAGAAGCTCTTGTCATCAAAGACGTCTTTCTCGCAAGGACACAGCAGAGTGGGCTAATGCTATAGAAACACTTTGTCAGCACTTCAAAAAGCATGCCTTTGGCACTAATGCATAAGAAAATATAATTTATGAAAAGTGGAACGAGCTCCTAAGACAGTAAACAGCGAGATGTTAAAAGAGTGAGTAGTAACATTTTTTTATCTTTATCATTTAAATAATTGTGGTGCCTGAAAGCTTTTATGATGCTCAGCTGGGGTAGATGTGAGTGTGTGTGTGTGTGTGTGTGTGTACATTCCTTCTTTCGTCATTTAATTATGCACAGCTTTAGAGTCACTTACGCAACATGGATATAAATGAGATTATTTCTTGGTGTAATGTGAAAGGTGTTGCACTTGATAATGTCACTCAATTATGTAATGCATCATCCTGTACAAGGTCTTAGATACCTTCAAATCCCCTGGCACCACATCCATCCATCCATCCATCTATCCATCACATTCATTCATTCATTTTCTGAACCGCTTAATCCTCATTAGGGTCGTGGGGAGGCTGGTACACATCCCAGCACATCGCAGAAACATGCTGACGGCAATCCAATGGCCGACTCTTGACAGTAAAATGACAGTAATGGTTTTTTTACATGCCTCTCGCCACAGACAGAGAGAGACATGGCTGGCCTTTGATAACCCAGTTGGCTGCACTGGGGGGGACAGCAGTGACCACTTGGTAATAGTAGGGCTTGGACCCATGACCTTCGGCTCATTAAGCCAGCACCTTAACCACCGTTCCATTACCCATCCATTACACACACTGCTTATCCATCAGAATCGGGGTGAAGCCGGAGCCAGTCTGAGTTGACTTCAGGCAAGAGGGTTATCATAGGGTGAACACTAAGATAAACAACCATTCTCAGTCACATTCACACCTCTGTGCAATTTAGAGCTGCCAGTTGACCTAATCTGCATGTCTTTGGACTGTGGGAAGAAACTGGAGCACCCAGAGGAAACCAATGCAGATAAGGGAAGTACACGGAAACCTCATACAGAAAAGCCTTTGTCGGCTGCAACATTCGCACCTAGAATATTTCTGTTGTGGGGTAATGGTGCTTAATTTAGACATCATTTCTAACCCTAATCCTCAAGCCAGGCAGCAATCATAACAAGATAAAACTAATGATGTCAGCATTTTAATGCATTGCTACATTCCACATCTATTGAGATTTGCGACACTTTTGTGATTGGAAAGAAGTTAGAATTATCTTACCTTCTTGCTTTTAAAGCAAGGTAGACCCATCCACCAAATTGCCACCAAGTTCATCTTTCCCTGTGCTTGCATGGGTTTCCTCTGGGTACTTCAGTTTCCTCCCACTGTCCAAAGACATACACATTAGATGAATGGTGTGAATGGTTGTGTATGTGTTGGCACTGTGGTGGACAGGCAAGCTGTTCAGGGTGTACCCCATTTTCTCCCAGAGTCAGCCGAGACAGGCTCCAGCCTCCCTGTGACGCTGGTAGGATAAAGCAGTTCGGCAAATAAATGATAGACTCAGTGATCGGCATTGAAACTATGTTGAGTCTTCTATTTTAATTTGGTCATGGTGTTAATTGACTAATAGGTCCTTCCAATAATCTGTTCCATATTAAACATCCAGACATAAATTAAAACAGATTTAAAAACATTTTCATTAAATATATCAGCAAAATGTTGCCAGAGAAACGTCCTGTCCGTTGAATGTAACCTGGGTATAGTACGTGCTCTTTGCTTGCACTTTCCTCAAGATCAAAATGCTGTAACTGTAGTCAAGGTCCATCCGTGACAATCTGAGTAATACTTTCAATGCCCTGGATATTACAGGTCACTGTATCAGATTTGCTCATACATTTCCCACAAAGGACCAGAAGGCTGCACCTGCAGCCAAGGTTTTCAGCAAGAAGCACTTCATTAACTACAGGATACCCAAATGACAAAATGTGATAACCCACTTTGACCTTTTGAGATTTTGAAAGCTGCCTCATTCACAAAGTTATTACACAGTACATGACATGCGAAATATTGCATCATGGTCCTTCTGTGGCTTGCCCAACATATTTTTTGTGGGGTCAAACTCTCTCACTCACTTGCTAATTTTCCAAACCACTGAATCCTCTAAGGGTTGCAGGGAGAAAGGAGCCTAGCCAACAGTGGAGCGAAGGCGGGGTACACATAGAACAGCTCGTCAGACAACTGCCAGGCCAACACACACACACACACACACACACACACACACACACACACACACACACACACACACACACACACACACACACAACCATTTACACTTACAGGCACCTACGGGCAATTTTGAAAAGACAGTCAGCCTAATGTACATGTTTTTGGACTGTTGGTGGACACCGGAGTATCCAGAGAAAAACACGCAAGCACGGGGAGAACATGCAAACTCTACACAGAAACACACAAGCCCAGGACTTGAACCCAATACTTTCATGCTGTGAGGCAGATGTGCTAACCAAACCACCGTTGTGCTGCAATTCGCAATTTGCCAACGTCAATTCCTTAGTATAACTAAATCAACTGAAAACTCGTTTCTGTTTGCACCTGTAAGCACTACTGAAGTAGAACTTGAGATCTCATCACTTACAAATCGCATGGACTTTATTCCTGTCCCACAAAAATACTTAAGTGTTCAAGCCAATTTGTATCGGATATCTTAACCGTCACACTTAATATGTCAATCACATTGGGCACCTATCCTTCTAAATTGAAAAAGTGTAAAATAATAGAAGTCTTTAAAACCGATGACGCAATGGATGCAAATAATTATAGGCCAATTTTACTGCCATCTAATTTTAACCAAATATTTGAGATGACGATGTACAATAGAATGAAATTGTTTACCGATAACACTGGCATTCTGAGTCCGTCTCAATATGGATTCCGGGAAACACACTCCACAGAACACGCAATTCTTGATATGGTATCCAAAATACAGGCCAACGTGGATAAACGGTTATATTCATGCGGAGTATTTATTGACTTAAAAAAGGTGTTCGATACTGTTAATCACGATATTCTATTGCATAAGTTATATTATTATGGATTTCATGGTATTATAAATGATTGGTTTAAATCATACTTATGCAGTAGAACTCAAACAATACAAATTGGCAGCCGTATCTCCAATGAGTGTGTTACCAGCTGTGGTGTGCCTCAAGGGTTTGTATTGGGACCGTTACTGTTTCTTTTATATATAAATGATATTCAAAATTGTTCAAATAAACTCCTTTTGATGATGATACAAATATTCTTTGTGCCGATAAAAATTTAGTCTTTTGAAATAACTGTAAATACTGAGCTTAAAAGTCTATATTCATGGTTGACCTCAAATATCATTCATTCATTCATTTTTCTGAACCCCTTAATCCTAATTAGGGTCGCGGGGAGGCTGGTGCCCATCTCAGCCGACTCTGGGCGAGGGCGGGGTACACCCTGGACAGCTCGCCAGGCCATCGCAGGACCAACAATCATTTAAAATTTTAAAAAATCTAATTTTGTTATCTTCCATCCTCACTAAAGATATTAACCTATCAACCACAAATCAACATATCCGAAGATGAAATAAATAAAGTAACCCTGTTAGAAAGTACTTCCTATGTGAAATACCTAGGTATTCTTATAGACAAACATCTTTATTGGAAACCGCATATTGATAATGTTTTAACTAAACTCAGCAAATCAGTAGGTCCCATAGCCATCGCTCTATTGCTCTTTTAATGCATGATATTAGTAATCAATCTGCACCAACAAATCTTGTCAGTTTTTTCAAAATATCTCAGAAATTCATCACTATAATACTTGCTTATCGGCATCCTGAAATTTTTATATGAAGAAATTCAATCTTGGAATACAAAGAAGTTCCTTAATACAAAATTGTGGAATGAGATACCTGTATCTGTTAGAGATTTGCAAAAATTAACCTTTAAGAGAAAACTGAATTTATTGAAGTTGAAGAAATTATTAAAATTTTATTAACTATAAAAAGTTGAGTTGATTATTTTCCTTTCTTTCTTTCATTGTTTGTTTTGCATCTGTTATCCTTAGTCAATTAATTCATGAAGGTTTAGCAAAAACAGTATTTTTTATTTTTAATACCGTATACTTATTTAGAGTCGTCCTGCCTCAACTAAGCTTTAAGCTATCTGTAGGTCGAACGAATTTGTTTATTTTTCTTTCTTTCGTTCTTAATTTAACTTAGGTTGTTGTTGTTTTTTGTTTCTGTTGTTTTGTTGATGTTGAATTGTTAATTAATAAGTCAAAATTTATTATAAATTAATAGAGTCAGCTGGGGTGGTTTGGGCAGCTCAGTAGGAGGCACTTTGATCAGCTTATGGTATAGGGGAATCCCACTGGACACAGACGCTGGGTTGGATCCAGGACTTGTTAAAGAGGTTATATCTTACAGATGGATTGGAAACCTCTGAAGAACTGCCAGAAGAAGCTGAAATCGGTGGTTGGAGATAGAGCAGTCTTCTCAGCCTGTTGCCTCTGAAGGAAAGCCTTCTTTATGGACCAGTTGTGCACAAATGCTTTAAAAAGATTTGATTGACTTGTTTACACCAGAGAAAATAAGGCATGAGAGAAAAAAAATAAAGAGGCACCTGGGGAAAACGCAGGAAAGAAATAAAAGGGGCCATTTAGCTTCAGAGAGGCAGAGAGTGGGAAATATGAAATAACGTATAGCCATTTTGCAGTTAAATGGGATGAATATTTGTTCTGTGTAAATACAGCATTGAAGTCATGGGTTTCATGTCTGTAAAATCTCAAAAGAATGCTAGGCTAAATCAAACAAAGCAGAGCTAGGTAAAAACAGATAGACAGGAAAGGCATTTCTAAATTCCTGTTCATGCAATAATTCCACCATACAACTCACGTAAAAAAAAAAAAAAAAAAAGCCTTATATTTAAAAGAAAGGAAAAATGTGCATGAGATAATTGAAGTACCAAACAGCTTTTGTTCATTGCAAGAGTTCCATTTAATGTATTTAAGGGAACCACATTCATCAGGGATAATAAACCCTGACATGGAGATCAAGATCCCGATGTGCAGAACAATGTTCTTGCATCACTCTGAAGGGATTTCATTTGAGATAATGACAGGATTGCTGTATAACAACCCACACATTATACACCAATCTGCTATAACATAAGCTATAACACCACTTGACTGCTCTGCAGCTAAGCAGCCCCATACACAGCAAGCTGTAATGTACAGTGTGTACTTAATCCTAGCACTAACAGTTTCAGCTCTTCTATGGGATTGGACCAGATGTACCAAGCTTCGCTCCCCACGTGCACTCTTGCAAAGTTCACTGGTTGTCGTTGCTTGGACCACCTTTGGTAGGTACTTAACACTGCATACCAGAAACACCCCACAAGATGAACAAACCCAGCTGTTTTGCCATCACAATGTAGCACTTGTCAAAGTCACTCAGATCCTTTAACTTGCTCATTTTTTCCTGCTTCTAACACATCAGTTTCTAGAACTGGCTGTTGACTTTCTGCATCATCCCACTTCATCCCACATGTAAGGAGATAATTAATGTTATTTAGCATAAATATACATCACATACATGTGTTCATTGTGTTTTTAATGTTATGGCTGATTCATTCATTCAGTTTCTGAATCGCTTAATCCCAATTAAGGACACGGGGAGGCTGGTGCCCATCTCAGCTGACTCTGGGCAAGGGCAGAGTACACCCTGGACAGCTCGCCAGGCCATCGCGGAGCAGAAACACGCTGACAGCAACTAAATGGCCTACTCTGACAGCAATGGTTCTTTTACATGTCTCTCACCACAGACAGTGAGAGACATGGCTGGCCTTTGATAACCCCTGACCTTCGGATCAGTAATCCAGCACCCTACCACTACGCCACCACTGCCCCGTTATGGCTGATGAGTTTACATTCTCACACTCACTCATTTGGCTTACCGCTTTATCCTTTATTATAGTTGTGGGGGGGACAGTGGTGGCCTGGTGGCCTGGTGGTAAGGTGCTGGATTACTGATCCCAAGGTCGGGGGTTCAAGCCCCACTATCGACGGGTTCTCAC
>JAQMYF010000012.1:8638351-8651001 GCA_030014195.1 Neosilurus mollespiculum | reverse complement strand
GCTATGTCTGGCGCTCTGGCTCCCGGGATACACCTAACTAGTGCTGCTGGTGCCCCTAAAGGACTAGCTAATTTCACGTGTACACCATGTGTACATAAAGTGTACACCATGGCCAAAACAATCTGTGGTCTGAGAATGAACTGGACCTTTGTCCATTTTGTAAAAAGTCCAATTATTTTACAGCCCATGACTTAGGACTTGTCTGGCTTTGCATTATGCAGAACATCAACAACCTGTCAGGTTAATACTGTGACCAGACCACCAAGAACCAGCAGGTTTGAACCATGGCCAGAACACTATGAACCAATCAATTTTTGACCATGATCAGAACAATACGGACTTGTCAGGCTTGCACAATTCCAGAACATCAAGAGCTTGTCAGGTTTACACAATAACAAGAACACTAGCGCAAGAACAGTCTTCCCATTGACTTGAACACAGGAGTCAGACTGGACTGTACCATGGAAGGAAAACCACAAACCACAAACACCAGGAATCATCTTGATGTTCAACTACAACACATAGAGTAAGTTGTGGTTTTAATTTTAAGACTCCTTAGTTGGATTTATACCAAAAAGAGTTCTTGATGTCTATTTTTTTTAGGTACTTTGGTTCTGGAATCCACTGACAGCTTCCTGAATCATCAGTTACATTTTGGTAGTGGTTAGATGTTTCTTTACCTTACAACATCTTACATACCAGCAACTAAAGATTTTGGACATTTTGATACCCTTGCTGCAAAATAATTTCTCGATCTGGATGAAATCTTATATATGATGTAATCTTATATATATATAAGAGATCTTATATATGCACATCAAGTACATTTTAATTGTCACCAAATATGCAATCTGAATCAGATTCGAATGAAAAAGTTGGTGTGACATCAAAGCTTCTGATGCTGAATATACAGAGCTAATTTAGTTCAAATCGGATGTGTTTTGACAGAGATATATTTTGTTTTATTTCATTTTGCCCATTATAAGAGATAGGAATAAATTTTTTTTATAGTTATTTTGATGATTTTTGTGGCAGCACAGTGGCGCAGTGATTAGCACGTCGGCCTCACAGCAAGAAGGTCCCAGGTTAGATTCCCAGGCTAAGGACGTTTCTGTGTGGAGTTTGCATGTTCTCCCTGTGCTTGCGTGGGTTTCCTCTGGGTACTCCAATTTCCTCCAACAGTCAAAAAACATGCACAGTAGGCTGACTTGCAGTTCCAAATCACCCCTAGGAGTGAGTGTGAGTGGATGTATGTATGTTGGCCGTGCAATGATCTGGCTAGCTGTTCAGGGCGTCTTCACCCGCCTTCAATCAAAGTTGGCTGAGATGGGCACCAGCCTCCCTGAGACCCTAATTAGGATTAAGCGGCTTAGAAAATAAATGAATGAATGGTTTTTGTGACATTATCAATGCATGGATTCCTACCAAAATTGAATGGAAACCCATCAACAGGAAACAAACATGAAATAAACCCACGCCAATAAAAACATAACCTCCTTTGCAGAGATAATTACAGAACTCTACTCACAAACTCACATACTCATTTGCTGCACTGCATGATCCTACTAGGTTGGTGGGGAGGCTGAGCTTATCTCAGCCGACACCACACAAAGGCGGGGTACACCCTGAACAGCTCGCCAGACCATCGCAAGGCCAGCATAGACACACAATCATTCACACTCACACCAAGGAGAAATTTGGTACAGCCACTTAACCTAATGTGCATGTCTTTGGACTGTGGGAGGAAACCAGAATACTCAAAGGAAACCCGCACATGCACCGGGAGGCCATGCAAAGTCCACGCATAAACGCCCGAGCCTGGTACTCAAACCCAGGACCTTCTTGCTATGAGGTGGGTGTGCTATACCACCGTGCTGCCACAGATCTCTACAACATATGAACATTCTCTAATATCACATGTGACCCAGTTAGTGGCAAAAGGATCACAATCCTAACATGGTCAATGATTTGAAAATTTGCTCCTTCTCCCAGACCCAGAACTAACTCTCTGGAAGATCTGATTACTTACAAACTTCTGGTCAGTTCACCAAAGCCTTAAGCACAAGGTGTGTAATGAGGAGCAATAGTACAAGAAAATATAACTAGATACATTTGCATCCAATCAAATGTTTAAAGCTAAAATATACCAACATAACTAGCAGGAGAACTGATGGCTCAAAGGTTAAGGCTTTGGTTTACTTGTCAGAAGGTGGAAGGTTCAAGCAAAGCACCAGAAAGCCTCTGTTGAGCTCGGCCATTATCATGGAAGACCCTGTGCTTTGACCTCAGCTTCCTAGCAGTCTGAAAAAGAAAAGACTTTCATTGTGCTTTAATGTACAGTATATGTGACAAATAAAGCCTAATAAATTACTGTTACTGCAGTGGGTTGAAGGCTGTATACTGACATCCTGATGATATATAACCACCCACAGAGGCAGTTCTACTCAGACCTTCAGCTTAACCAAAGAAACCCAATTATTCACTTAATGCTAAGGTTAAATTTAAGTAGCGAGAATATTAGAGAGGCTTCTGTCTGCTGGGAGCTTGGTGTGTTGTGGTACGAGTCTGTGTAGGAGAGCAAAAGTGTGTGTGTGTGTGTGTGTGTGTGTGTGTGTGTGTGTGTGTGTGTGTGTAAGCCTAACAGCCTCTGCAATCCTCTTCTTGTACATAATGTCAGTCGCTTTAATTGAAAAAGCCAGCAGGGATCTAAATGTCAGCCTTATCCGAGAGACTGCCATTTAGCATCATGATGGATTTGGTGTGTGTGTGTGTGTGTGTGTGTGTGTGTGTGTGTGTGTGTGTGTGTGTGTGAGTTTTAGTAACAAGGTAATGTGGTTTATAATTTTCGTGAGATTATTACCCCTTAATTTCATATCAGTGTTGCACAATCTAATTGTAAATTACTTTTGCAATAACAGAATCCTAATTTTACACTATGGTTCGAATCACCATCCCGTGCCAACCATTTAGTTATTAAGATTAACATGTCTCATTATTGTTTTTGTTTTTTTCCTTTTAAATATCCAATCAGCCTATTCCAGTTCAGTTATCACCACCACCCCTCCTTATCTCTCTCTCTCTCTCTCTCTCTCTCTCTCCCTCTCTCTTGATCTCGACTAAACCATCATTTTATATAAAGAAGGGGGAACCTACCATATCTATTAGGAAAAACTTAACACTGGCCATAATTTTTCAACCACACATTAATGAAATATGGAAGGTTCAGCTTGGTTTCTGAGGTGTTTATCCTTGATGAAAGGATTCCTCCTCACTGGTGTTTGGATGGTGTGTGTGTGTTCCCTCGTTCCTCCTGTCAGCTGCAGGGAGTCTGGATGTCTGGATGGGAGCTTGAACAAACCAGTGAGAGACAGAATGAGGAACTGAGAGAAGGAGAGAGAGAAAGGGAGTTAGAGAGAGAGAGAGAGAGCACACATACACATACACACACACTCGGAGAGAGCTCCAGGAGCACATTCTCACACGCCACAAAGCTGTTGCTTGGACGACCGAAGACAGAAGGAAAACCTGGAAGCGCAACACAGAGTAAAGGAAAAGATGGAAGAAGAAGAGTAGGAGAAAAAGATCTGCAGGTTTGAAGCTTTTTATAGTGAGAGCTTCTTTGTTTTAAGCATCTGCAGGAAAAGTGAAGATTAAAATATTCCCTTCGTTTAAAGAGGTCTTGTGGGGAAACTCCTCCAAAGCAAACATCTTCTCCAGCAGGTAAGAAGTGATTCAGCCACTGTGCATCTGTTTCTCCTTTCAAAGTTTGGGTCTCAAATTCATACTGTTGTGATAAGAAAGGAATGAGTTGAGTTAAGTTGAGAGAAAAGGGTTTTTTTTGTTTGTTTTGTTTTTTTTTTTGTTTTGAATGGTGGAGATGGAGCAGGAAAAAAATAAGAAGAGGAAATATAATCCAGAATAAGAAATCACAGCACAGTGCAAGAGAGACAGAGGGAGACAGAGATATGTCTCAGGAGACAAAACTAGTTTCCATCTTTCTCTATCTCTCAAAACACAAAGGCATGTCGGATCCACAGGTATCCACAGAAATCCTTTCTTACACCTGATTTTAAATATTCCGGAAAGCTGACAGTCGATTTTACCATCTCAGAACAACAATGAGTCCAGTTTTAGGCTACCTAGGAGGTATCACCAGGTACAATTTCCAGACTGCATTGAGGATGATGGAAAACAGGATTCATGTTCAGTAAGTAGAAGTGCTTTAGCTTATATGGAACTTCATGAGGCCTGTTGAAATAGATAAAGAGAGGTGTAACATCCACAGACTTTATCTATCTATGTAGAAGCTTTATGGATGAGCAGCTGGCACAGGGTTGCCCTAAAGGAAAAATGGAATGACTCCAAGGGCTATGAGTAGACGAGTGAGCCAAAGACATGTAAAATTATATGAGCTGAAAGAACTGAGACAAAAGGGCATCCTTTATAGAGAAACCACAAACATTTCATATGTGATCACATGTCATTTGTTGCTTTTCCCACAGTAGCCTATGTGATACACAAATATGAATGTTTTTTACCAAATTTTAACATATTATACCTGGTAATGGAAGATAAATGAAATGAAACACATGTGACATCATTTAAATAACATGATAAATAAGTAGCATATCGAAAATTACCATTTTAAAATAAAATGAATTATGTTGAAACAAATCACCTGAAAATCAATACATACATACATACATACATACATACACACATATGAACATATTATATATAGTATAAATTAAGTAAAGAAATCTCATTTGGCATGCAAAAATAGACATGCATTACAGTAAGTGTGAACAATACAAGTGACTGTGTAAAAAGAAGGCAATTATGTGTAGAGAAATGAAAATGAATTAATTAAGTCAAAATCCAAATCAAAATAAATTAGGTCCAAAGCCCTAATACTAATAATAATAATAATAATAAGTGTGAAAAATATGCATCATAAAATGTCCAAAATCATCTCTATAAAAGGTTGCATTAATACATCGACAATCCCACTGATGTGTTTTGCCATGGTTTTACAGTGGCAGTAGACAGAGTTGCGGTTTTCATGCTTTGAGATGGCGAGAGCCTGGACGATGAGTTGTGCTGCATATTCTGACAGATAGTCTGATGTGACGTTCTGCGGACAAAATCAATGTGATGTGGTGTGCAAAGTCAGGCTTGTCATCGATTGGTGCTGGTCGACTGTGATGTTGTAGTGATAATGATTCGAGCTTGATGGAAATGTTGCGTTGACCCGAGAGACTTGCAGGAAAAGGACTTTGAATGGATGAGCTCAAAAGAAATGAGTTTTGTTGGCACAAACCTGAGCTAATAAGAAAAATGGGGAGACTGGAGGTCTGTGACACTAAAGTAAAAGAGGAGCCAATCACTGATCTGACTTGGACAGCACAGCTAAATGGGGGCCCAAGCACTGATCTGACATGGACAGTACAGTGAAAAAGGAGCCAAGCACTGATCTGGCTTGGACAGCACAGCTAAAGAGGAACTCAAGAACTGATATGACTTGGACAGTTCAGTAATAGAGGGGCCCAAGCACTGATCTGACATGGACAGTTCAGTAATAGAGGGGCCCAAGCACTGACCTGACTTGGACAGCACAGCTAAAGAGGGGCCCAAGCATTGATCTGACTTGGACAGTTCAGTAATAGAGGGGCCCAAGCACTGATCTGACTTGGACAGCACAGCTAAAGAGGGGCCCAAGCACTAATCTGACTTGGACAGTACAGTACAAATTGAGAGGACTAGATACATTTACAGTACATTTGGCAGACGCTTTTATCCAGAATGACTTACAATTATCATTTTTATACAACTGAGAAATTGAGGGTTAAAGGCCTTGCTCAAGGGCCCAACAGTGGTGAAAGTGGGGATTGAACCGCTGACCTTTGGATCAGTAAACCATCGCCTTAACTGCCTGATAGCCCTGCTCGTAAAGAGTGGTCAGAAGAATGTGATATTTTAGTGTAAAGGTTCCCAACCATGCAGAGTTTAATGTTTTGCTTTCGCCAACATACAGACATGGCAATAAGGTGTGGACAACAAACTTCAGGACAAGGAATGGGCACCCAGTCCCCCTCCCAGTCCCACTCAGTACATCAGTTATCTCCTTGCTGAACCAACAATTTTATGCACACCAAAATTGCAACCCCTGGGTGGATAACAGATGGGAAACAAAAAAATACATAACTGAGATCTGTTATACAACAACTATTTGGCGTAGTCTTTTAGAATTCATAAAAGTAGACCTTCTCAAAGTCCAGAAAATGATGTCAGAGGAGAATTTGGGATGCTTGAGAAGCAGATTTTTTATTATTATAATTAGAGGAGGAGAAGAAACTGTATCAGTGCTCATCTAATGGCTCACAATCTGCTTTCATCACATTTAGTGCCTTTTGTCTTTACAATATCTTGTAATGATCTATAACCCCTTTATCATCCACAACAAGCTGGGTTTGTCTCAGGGTTTCTTTGTCTTGCTGTCACGGCGTGTTTCCTAGCCTCTGCTGCCTCTGGCTTGTTCTTTAGCGATCTAAATCTACATCCGGATTTCTGTAGGGTTGCTTTGTGACAGTACCTTTTGTTGAAAAGTGCAATACACATAAAAGCTAATTGAAAAGGTTTTTTTTTTTTTTCTGACTCAGTGCCATTTGCTCTCAAGAGCTTGGATCTTGACCCTTAGACAGCAGAATAAAGACAGTGAAAGACAAGCTGCATTTTGTGTCTTATTATCTTCCATACAGGGAAAAAGAAAGGCTGGTAAGAGAATAAGTGTTTATAGCTGCTGACAAAAGATGCCAACTTGTATTGCAGTCATTCCATAATAATATATCTGAATATAAGTGGATAAGATACATGGCATCATGCTTTTATTGCATTATTGGAAATTAATCAAGTTTGGGGTGTTGATTATTTTCTTAAAACAGCAAAATCTGCCATGTTTTTTTCATTACTTGTTATTGCCTTCATTATTATTCCTAAATAATTTTTGGAAAAATTGTGTTACACTTTCATTTCATTTTACAGAATGTTTTATCCGTTATCAGGGTCATAGGGAGGCTGGGGTCTATCACAGACATCTCCAGGCAAAGGCAGGGTATACCCTGAACAGCTTACCAGGCCATCACATGACCAACACTCACACAATCATTCACACTCACACCTAAGGGCAATTAAAAATACCCAATTAGCCTAATGTGCATGTCTTTGGACTATCGCTGGAAACTGGAGTACCCAAAGATTACCCATGCAAGCATGAAGAAAGCATGCCAACTCCACAGAGAAACACCCTCACCAGGCATGGTTACACAAACCCTAGACCTTTATGCTGTGAGAGGGGAATGCTAACCACTATGTCACCATGCCACATCATTGTGTTTCACCACTTTCAAATACACTATGAAGTAACAAAAAGTCAAACCAAATTGTGTTTTTAGATATAGCAGATTATCTATGTTTATCTAAAAGGGACAAAGTAAACAAAGGTGAACAAGCCAATCAGAAGCGTTACATTTACATTTATTTTATTTATTATTTTTTTTATTTTATACTGTATTAATTGCACAAGGGAAACGTTGACTTCTGAATTTACCCCTTTCAAAGTGAGCACACACACACATAAACAGTGAGCACACACACTCGGAGCAGTGGGCTGCTACACACTGCGGCGCCTGGAGAGCAGTTGGGGGTTAGGTGCCTTGCTCAAGGGCACTTCAGCCATGAATGTTGAGGAAGAGGAAATGCAGCTCACTCCCCTTGCCACACACATTTTTCCTGCTGGTTTCGGGAATCAAATCAGCGCCCTTTCGGTACCAAAGACGCATCTCTAACCATTAAGCCACATCTACCCCCATTTAATGCATCTGGCAGACACTTTTATCCAGACTGACTTACATTTTTCAGTTTTATACAACTGAGCAATTGAGGGTTAAGCCTTGCTCAAGTGCCCAACAGTATAAGCATGGAGGTATTGGGATTGAACCCCAGACCTTCGGGTGTCAGTAACCCAGAGCCACTTCTTTCATGACAATGCTAGGAACAAGGAAAATGTGGGTTTGCAAAGGGCATTTTATTGATTTCCTGTAGGAATGATGTACGTTTAGATCAGATTATTTGATCGAGGGAATTCTTAGATAAATATTGATACTGGACGTGGCAGGGGAGTTTGTGATCGTCATGCAGTGTTAACTGGTGATTTTGTAGCATGTTTGGGATATTTCACAGAGAGTTGGTTATACATTCCCCTTATTAAAATAAGATTATGATTCCTTTACAATAACATATTTCCTCTTACCAATCCACACATTCTATAGAAGGTGGAGTTTGATCTCACAATAAAGAACAATGTCTTTACACTAACTGCAATCAACAAATTTGTTTATTACTCATGCTACATCTCAAGCTTAGTCTACTGCTAGATCTAATTCTAGTTCTTTAACAGGAGCTCCGTTGCTTATGAATGAAGTAGGGTGAGTGGCTACAAGCCCCGCAGAGAGGGAAAAATGCTCTACGGAATGAATAAAGCACAACCCAAATGTAACACCAAATGAGAGAAGAGGGCAAAAACAAGGCAGACGTGATCCATATTAGCCGTGAAGGACGGAAAATGGAAGAGGGGTAAAAGAGGGGAAGAGGGTGAAGGGGGGAGAGAGAGAGAGGGGGAGAGAGAGGAAGGGAGGAGAGGAGGGATTTACCTATTTTTAGCAGCCGTCTGATGGGAAGGCTACGGTGCCTCCATGGTGCTGTGCTGACATGCAATACGTTGCACACAGTTTCACACTCAAGCACTCAGAAGCCTTAAAAAAAGGTGGCGGTGTCTGAAATGATGGGGTTTCAGAAAATATCTTAAACTTTAACAGCAAGCAATGCTGAAAGTCTGTCTTCATCTGAACATCTAATTCTTATAGCGTAAGGGAGGCATTATCAGTGTTTTTTTTATGTATATGTATGTATATGTATGTATATGTATGAGCCATCTGTTGCTTCTTATTTCACAAAGAACAGCAACTTTACCATCATCTCATCCTTATAAATGTATATAAAGGAAGAAACATACAGTATGTCTTTCATAGCCTTGTGTTCTGTCTTACAATACAATGCGATACGATAAGAGCTCCTGTTACCATCACAAAGGTGATTATTTTCCAATGATATCATCCAAACAGATCTCATCCTCTCTCGTACCACAACAATTGGTTCGTCTATAATGACTATAACGCTAATGACGCTATTTTATACCCAGTGTCTCCAGGAGCTCCTGAAAAACAAATAGCAATGACAGGCCCTTAATTGTGTTTGAAACTCCATAGTGTTTACTACACTCTGCATCCTGGCGAAATACATTATACAATTTAATATTGACGGATGACAACTTGTGTAATGTGCACCGGACTAGTACGTCCATTTTGTCATTCATCTACATTAAAATGTAGGTCACACAAAAGGGAAATCATAAAAACGAACTGCTGCTAGTAGCTAATCTTAGCTAGTGACCTTACTAAGCAAGTGCTAGCAATTTTAATTAGTGAGCTGATTAGCTAGCATTCGCTATTGGCGCTGCTAAAAACCTAGCTAATATATCATGTAGCATGACACTCGGTTCCATTAGTCAGCTAATTGGCTAGCATTTGCTATCAGGCAGGTGAGGAAATCCAGCTATTTATACTGAATGTTAGCTAGCTACCTCACTAGTGTATTATGCAGCATGTCACTTGTTACATAAGTGAGCTAGTTAGCTAGCATTCATTATCAGCTGGGCTAGAAAAATCCATCTTTTTCAATGGAATGCTATCTCACTAATGTATCATGCAATTCAGTTACATTAGAACACTAGTTTTGTTAGCGTTTGCAATTTGTTAGGCTGGAAAATCTATCTATTTCTACTGAATGTTACCTATCTGCCTTGCTAATGCATCATGCAACATGTAATTCGGTTACATTGTTGAGTTAGTTAGATAGCATTCGCCATGTTTTAGGCTATTTTCTTTAAAATCTGTACAGAAAGAAGAAACTATTCTATAGTTATTATTTATATTGTTTACATCTAGATTCTACTTTTTTAAAATGTATACAACCTCCTAATTTTTCATCATGATCAGTATACAAGCATTATTCCAGTACGGAGATTCGTGCTATTTACAAATGGGAAAACGAATTAAAATTTAATTTATAACCAACTGTATCGAACTCGCTCTTCAGAATCCCTCTGAGATTGTGTGAGTGAGAGAGATTTCTGCACCCTGTGTGCATGATTTTGGCTCCAAAACGTTATGATAGTTGAAACATTAGACATTTCATGCATTTCAAATTATACAGGATGTCCTGGTACATGTCCAAAATAACACCAAAGCAGTTATGAAAGTCTGCACTGCTCAAAAGGCAACAAGGCTCCTAATTAATGTGTGCTTGTGCAGGCTAATAGTCACATACACCGTAATTAAAGGAGGCCAAGCACAAGCATTTGCTCATTAAGTTGGTTTCCTCCTGTGCACCTCAACTTGTGTCGGGAAATTAACATAAAAAGCTTTAGCTTCAGGATATTGTTCATATTGGCCCAGTGAGACACGATGGAATAACCAGCCAAGAACAAGATCGCACTATTCTTTTCTTTCCCCTAGACTGGTAGCCTGAAATTGCTTTCATCTTTAAATTCATTTGTGCTGAATATTGACAATTTGGCCCCTGCGGCTGCTGATTTTTTTTTTCCATAACACTGTGGTGCTTGATAGAAAGTGGGCAGAAAAACAAACAAACCAACAAGCCTCCTCAAGCTTTTTGATAATAATGACTGGGTTTATAAGAACTATAACAATAAAACGCTTTTTTTCTTGATGCTGAAACATTACTAAATTATGCTTTTGAATTGGTGTTCAAATCCACTGCTTTATACAGGAAGAAATAAAAAAATGAACAAGGTCAGCTTCATTCCCATTTAAACATGAATGGCTGCAGTGTCAGCTCAACATCTTTTATTGACAAAGCCTGCGACGACTTCCTCAGGTTTTACCCATGAAAACGGTGCTGAAATGGTCATAGTTTCTATTATTTGCCTTACGTTATCATCACGTTACATTGGTGTTACATCATTTTAATTCATGTACTTTTATTTTATTATATTATATTATATTATATTATATAGTCAGTGGGCAGTGGTGGCTCAGTGGCTAAGGCTCAGGATTAGTAATCTAAAGGTTGGTGGTTCAAACCCCACTACTGCCAAGCTGCCAATGTTGGGCCCTTGAGTAAGGTCCTTAACCCTCAGTTGTATAAAAATGATAACTGTCAGTCGCTCTGGATAAGGGTGTCTGCTAACTGCTGTAAATGTATCTCAAGAACCGAAGGTGAGGGGGATGTCACTCAATAATACTATAAAGCATTCAATTCAGTGAAAAGCACAGAGTCTGAGGTGTACAATTGTTTAAGTATATACTACATTGGAACAGAAGTAAAAAAATCACCCCCAAAAAAAGTCCAATACCCCTAAGCTCATGTGAAACATTATGAAAGGTATGCCCAGTCCCAAGATGGACAACAAAAATGTTCATGAACAGTGAAGCGTTTTCGAGTTAATGCGAAGAACGCAAATTCAAGAAGGCAGCTGCTGTGGCCATATTGGGGATCACACCGTGATGAAAATCAATAGGCTTGTGTAGCTACACAGTCCCAATATCAACGCCAAAAATGGTGATGACTGGTGATGGCATTTTTGAGCTTAGTGCGCAGAATGCAAATTCCATATTGCAGCTGTGGCGGCCATATTGGATATCAAACCGCAACAAAAATCAGTAGACTCGTGTAGTTGCACCGTCCCAGCATCCACACTAAACATTTGATGATCAATAATGCCGTTTTTGAGCTAGTGCGTGGAATACAACTGTGGACAGATGGACATCACAATATAGCGGGCCAATCAGATTGTACTGTTGGCGTGCAGTATATCCAAAAATAAATTAAATTAGCCCAGTTGCACTGACATCCACCATCATAAAGTGCTTCGAAAGGTGAGTCATGAAACATATCAAGTCACACTGGACCTGTTGCAGTTTGCGTATCGTCCCAACTGCTCCACGGATGATGCCATCAACACCACCATCCATCTGGCTCTCACACATCTGGATAAAAAGGATATGTATGTCAGGATGCTATTCAATGACTTCAGCTCAGCATTAAACACCATTGTCCCTCAGCAGCTGACAAGGAAACTAGGTGAGCTGGCCCTGAGCACAACACTCTGCAACTGGATCCTAGACTTCCTGGTAGGAAGACCCCAGGCAGTCCAGATCGGCCAGATGGCAGACCCCAAAGCTGCGCCCTCAGTCCCCTGCTGTTCATGCTCCTCACCCACTACTGTGCGGCGAAGCACAGCTCGAACTACATCATCAAGTTTGCCGATGACATGACCGTGCTGGGCTTGATCAGTGGAGGCAATAAAGCCCTGTACAGAGAGGAGGTGGCACAGCTCAGCAACTGGTGCACTGACAACAACATATCCCTCTACGTGGAAAAAAACAAAGGAACTAGTCATTGACTCCAGACGGACTCCTGTTTCTGACCGTACACATCAGGGACAACCTCACATGGACTTAAAACACCAAACACATTACAAAGAAAGCTCAGCAGCCTCTGTACTATATATA
>JAQMYF010000012.1:8614198-8630800 GCA_030014195.1 Neosilurus mollespiculum | reverse complement strand
TATATATATAAAATTTATTTGTTTTCATCTTAATTTTTCCTGTTGCATTTTCATACTATTCGCATGATGTCATGTGTTCAATTTGAAATTTGTTTCAGGGTAAAATGCATTTATACACACGCACAATGTCTAATGACATATTTTTCTTAAGCACAGCTGCACATCAGCATTCACAAATGCTGTATTTGTCTCCCTTAAGCATCATCATTAAGCAGCTAACCCCACCTGAATCTCTGCGATCTTCCCCCACACCGTTCTCACTTGTCAATCACAGATGCAAATTGAGGCTCTTGTCGCTCCGGTGACATGCTGAGAGAATGTGTTGCTTTTACTTGGGCCAAATAGAATGCCACGCGAGACCACATCTCACCAGCGAGCAGAACAAAACATGCCATCACGCCTGATAACAGCTCAGACTCCCGCTGTCAGTCAAAGCCAGAATCTTCTCAAATAGTGCCGGCACAGCAGTGTAGTGTGATTATATAGATACCTCAGCAAGGCTGCCTTTAGAATTGTACTCATTGCATACTTAAAAATCAGAGCAGAACCAGTACTCCTATCCTTAAACTGGGAAAATGTTGAAAATTACAGTAATTTTTATAAATGTATGTCAAAATCCATTTTCCAAAATGGAACTGAATCGAAGCATTAAGGCCAACTCGCTCACTCATTTGCTGAACCACTTAATCCTATTAAGGTGAGGGAGGCTGGAGCCTATTCCAACCGACAATGGGCAAAGGTGGGGTACACCATGAACCGCTCACCAGACCACTGCAGGGCCAACACACACACACAAAACCATTCACACCCATATACCTAGGGGCAATTCGGAACAGTCATAGGCCTAATGTAACCTAATGTGCTTGTCTTTGGTTTGTGGGAGGAAACTGAAGTCCCCAGAGGAAACCCTCACAAGCATAAGGATAACATGCAAACTCCACACAGAAACACCTAAGCTCAGGACTTGAAACCAGAACCTACTTGCTGTAAAGCAGAAATGCTCACTACACCACCATGTCATGCTAAATTTCCTCAGTTGTAAGTCGTTTCAGATATAAAATGTGCCTATTAAGTGTAAATTTGACAGCCAGACAACAGTTTCTACAATTTGTTGTTTTTCATGGTATTAATAAAAAAGCCATGAATCCAACCACATTTCCAGTAGGGCCACACTGGTTACACTGGTTACAATGCCCTCTTTGCAACACCAAGGACTGGAGGCCTGTTCCTCACAGTAGGCTGATAAAGTCATGCTTAAAAGAAAGAAAGAAAGAAAGAAAAATAAAAATAAAAATAAAAATAAAAATAAAAATAAAAATAAATTGAATTCCAAATTTTGTCACTTTTTGTTGAATAGGTCTAGAATGAATGGAAGAGCTGACTCGCTAGCATTAGGAGTTAGGGGCTAGCACTAGCGATGCATTGTAACAGACCGACAGTTTATTTTTTCCATATTGATATACACTTCACCCTGGATTTCCCAGATTATTAGGGGGGGATAGTCTGTCCGGGAACCTCAAAAGTCCGGCAATCGCTAATATCCTGGGTCCCTACACTTTCCCAGACATTTACCATAATCAGTCTGGCAATCGCCATTATTCAGCAGCAGTCCCGGACTTTTACACACTTATCCCACACTCAATACACAATATTGTGTTTCCACAAACTTAAGGAGTGAATCAGCACATTCTTTTATAACATTAATTTCAAATGTGGGTTCCGGCTGGTCATGACTGTCCTCACTTTCACTTTCATTTAGCTCTCCCGTCACTGACGCCACTATCTGTTCATCAGACATTATTTTGTGCCCCTCTTCTGCTTCATTTTTCACCATCGATTCCTGGACTTGTATGAGCATTTTTCCGGCAATACCAAATAATGTCTGGCACTGGATTTTGTACGGGAAATTTGAAATCTGGGAAGTAGGGGTACGGGAAATCCAGGGTGAAGTGTACCTAGTAAAGGAATATATGCTGATATCCTAGTAGTACATTAGCCAATCAGAAGGTGTGGTTGCTCTTATCCATTTATGGATAGAATAAATATTTACAGATAAAATAAATAAATGAAGAGAAAGAAGTGAAATCAGCATTTGTCGGTGATAGATAGTAAGTTTGCCAACCCTTGTTTTGAAAAGCAGAGAATCATACTTGTGATTTATTATGAAAATGCAAGGCAGCATGAACATATGTATGTAGCATAAGTCACAAGTCACCCGATGTTTTATTTCTTACTTAATGAGTGCTGGCTGGTTGGAGAAGCTAAAACTGCAAAAATAGAATGTAAAAAATAATGAGAACTACAAATAACTTATATTATACTTTGAAATAAGCTTTCAAAGTCTCAGCAAATGTTGCAACAGAGTTAAAATAACATTGAAAAAGTTTACAGTATATTCAAGTATCAGGCCTGAAGTATCTGGTAGCTGGTGAGATCATTTTATCAAGAGAAATAAAACTGAAAAAATAATGAATAGTTCAAATATCTTCAAGCTTCCATAGTCGCTCTTCAGCCTTGACCAGACCTCGATAAATATTGCATTGTAGATCTACCCTCATACCATGAAATGCCTCAGAAACTTAAACATTTGATTCATTTCTCTCCTGAGGAAGAAGCGAGCAAAAAAAAAAAATTAATACAGTAAAAAAAAAATAGATCATTGCTTTGAAACTGAATAACCTAAATGCATCATAAAACGATTTCAATTCAATACGATTTTTGTATAGTGTTTACCATCAGACTAGTAATAGAACTAATGAGTAGTTTCACAGAACAAGAAATAAAACTTTGTCCTGAAGTTAAGAATTAGCATAATATCAAAAATATTGTTACTATTAATGTAGGTGTGGCCTGATTTTAAATTAACCATAGCAACTGCCTCACCCATCCTTTCTCCTTCTTTTTTTTGTCCTCCTGTTACACTCTTTCTCCTCGATTCTTTATCATTTAGCTTTGCAACTCTTTCCCTCATTTTTTTTCTTGCCCACAGTGAAAACAGCAAGATCTGAGCCAAAAGCTGCCACTTTAGTTTCCTCAAATCCGAATTCAATCCGCCATCTGGAGTCTGCGCTTGTTTCATGCACTGGGGCCAACAGTGATGGTGGAACAGCGGGCCAAATATCATTAATATTCTGATTATATTGTATACCCAGCCAATAATTGCAGCAGTTTGTGATATTTATTTCGGAGATGGCCATAAAGGAATTGATTGCTTCATGTGAAAGATAGAATAGCAACAGTTCAGGAGGAAAAAAAAGAGTCACTGAGATGGTTAAAGGATCACACTTTTGCAAACTTAATCAAGTGTAACGAATCCTATTTTCCACTGCACACCATCCTAACTGGCTTGCACTTGTGATCCATTGTAGTAATTCTGATTATTTCAGTATTAAATCAGTTACTTCTGGAGCGTTCCTGTGCTTAATTGTGTAATTGAAAGCAAATAATCAACTCTGGGTGGCAAGACACTGTCAAAAGATCTCAGAGATAAGGATACAAAAAAATTTCAAAGGTTTTATCCAATTCCAAGAAGCACAGTAAAGTCCATCGTCAGGACCGATCAAAGAGACCCTCTTTATATACCCACTGTATGAGAAATTTACATAACCTTAACACCCGTTTGCTTAATAAAAGAGTAGTGAAATAGCAATAATTTTAATAAATGAGGTAAGCACAGGGATTTTTACCATAACATTAATTTATATGAAAATATTTTTTAATGTATTTACATAAAAGTAACAACTTTATGCTTAAGATAAGAACGGAATTATATATTATATGATTTATATAACAGTAGCTTATACTGTATATTTGTGTAGCAACAACAGATTATTTATATAAGATAACTTCAGGATGGAACATGTTTATTACCTTATAACAATAATGTCTATATATTTAAAAAAAAAAGTTTATATAATTTCCTAACACAATAGCAGAAAAATGACAGCAATTACACATTATTATTATTATTATTATTATTAATTATTATTATTATATAATGAATGAATGAATGATGATGAATGAATGAATGAATGCAAGCTGTATCTAAAGTAAGTCTCTACACCAAATACTGCCATCATTTTATCATCATACTATTAAGCATTATTAAGTATAATATTAATAATAATAATAATAATAATAATAGTAGTAGTAGGCAATGATTTTATGGGATTTTTTTACTTTTTAATAGAAGGACAACTTTTTATAGCAGTAATTGTACGTATTTATACAACACTTAAAAGGATGGTTCATTATACAATTTTAAATAAACACCCTTCACAATTGTATAGTGATTTTGGTGGATGACTGTTTAGACCTATAGGGTTGTACTCATATTTATAATTTCCTAATTCTGCAAGTTTGTGACTATTTATCCTGACAGAATCCTGTTCAATAAAGAATTTATCCTCTACAGTAGCAAGCGCCTCTACCAGATGTTAAACTCTGAGTCTATGGTCCCGACAGATGCTGCATTGCACCTCCTGAGGTGTTTATAGAAAACAAATTGCCATTTTAAAGCACTTCTTCAAAAAGTCTAGACACATTAAGCTGATTGGTGCCGGTACGGAGCTATGCTTTGAGCATAGTCTTTTTGTTGTCTCTGGAAGGTATGAATGGATTAAAAAAACAGCAGTAAAATTTTCTTTGTTAACATAACCACCAACTGACTGGTCTGAGGCTAGGCAGTCCCATGCCTAGCAAGCTACAATGCACTGTGTTCTGACTCCTTTCTATCAGCCAGCATTAACAGTTTCAGCAATTTGTGCTTAGTTCTTCTATGGGATCAGACCAGATGCACTGGCCATTGCTAGTCTTTCTGTGTGCATCACTGAGCCTTGGTCACCCTATTGCCAATTTACAAGTGATTCTTCCTTGGACCACATTTGGTAGGTACTTACAGTACCACTGCATACCAGAAACACCCCCCAAAAGACCTGCCGTTGTGGAGATCATCCTTACATTTGCTCATTACTTGCATTTAATTTCCTGGCAATAATGGAAACAATATAGATCACTCCCCAAGATGATGTTGTGCTTTTGGCTTCATCAAGCCAGGACCTCCAGCTCTCATTGGAGTGATTCACAGCTGAGTGTGAAGTGGCCGGGATGAGACCTCCAATTCTGAGGCCATGGTTCTCAGCCGGAAAAGGGTGGAATTACCCTCCGGGTCTGGAATGAGGTCCTGCCCCAAGTGGAGGAGTTCAAGTATCGTGGGGTCTTGTTCACAAGGATGGAACGGGAGATCGACAGGCAGATCGGTGTAGCCTCTGCTGTGAAGCCGAGCTTATACTGGTCCGTCGTGGTGAAGAGGGAGCTGAGCCAAAAGGCAAAGCTCTCAATTTACCAGTCGATCTATGTTCCAACCCTCGCCTATGGTCACGAGCTTTGGGTAGTGATTGAAAGAACAAGATCATGGATACAACCGGCTGAAATAAGCTTCCTTCGCAGGGTGGCAGGGCTCACCCTCAGAAATACAGTGAGAAGCTTGGCAATTGAATTTTGGAAGCTTGGAATCTGATTAGAATGACTCCCGAATGCATCCCTGGTGTGGTGTTTCAGGCATGTCCAACCGGGAAGAGACCCCAGAGTCGACCCAGAACATGCTGGAGGGACTTTGTCTCAGCTGGTCTGGGAATGCTTCAGTGTCCCTCCCCCAGTAGAGCTGTAGGAAGTGGCTGGGGAGAGAGACGTCTGGACTTCACTGCCCCCGAGACACGACCCCGGATCAAGTGTAAGTAGATGTTGATGATGATGATAATGAGAGCAGTTTCCTAATTCATTTTTTCTTTATTTACAATGATATTAGCAGACAGGGCAGCACAATGGCTCAGTGGTTGGCACTGTTGCCTCACAGTGAGAAAGGTTTGGGTTTGAATCAAGGGCCTTTTTGTGTGGAGTTTGCATGTTCTCTCTGTGCTTGCATGGTTTTCCTCTGGGTACTCCGGTTTCTTCCTACAGTCCAAAGATGTCCAAAAGACATGCACATTAAGTGAAATGGATACTATAAAATGATCATTGGTGTGAATGTGAGTGTGAATGGTTGTCTGTATCTGTGTTAGGCCTCCAATCAATTGTTGACGTGTTTTGGGGTATAACCCAGACTTCCGCCCAAAGTCAGCTGGGATTTACTCCAGTTTCTCACATGACCCAGATGGAAAAAACAATAAGGGATGGATAGATGGGTTAGGCAACCCTAACACTCTCCCCTGTTAGCTAACTTATTTAAAATAAATTAAAAGTAACTTAATAATTAAAAATATACCTTTGTGCCTTTAGCAAAAGTACAAATAGAGATGCAGGGGCTGAACAGCACTGCAGTTATGAAATCACCACCTACAGACACCAACATCTTTACAAGCACTTTGGAAACTAAACACTGTCATTATTCATTTCATTACTGATTTAACAAATATGTGACTGAGAGCAGCCTGCAAGGTGGGTGAAAAATGAATACCCTTACAAGGTCTGGTCTCAGGCTCCATCAAAATGCCTGAAAGACATGAAAAGATGGGAATCAGGCTTCACAATCTGGGTAAAAGCATCCTAGCTGTCAGAATGGAAATGCTGTCAGACATATAACAACAGCATTGTAAAACTCAAGGTGCCTTTATAAACATATTGAATATTTAAACAAAGCCATCATTTCTGGGGTTTTAAACCAGTTTTAATATTCATGACCGTCTTCCTGTGATTTCTTTCACTACTTTGTTTGTGAATCAACTCTGCAGATATGTACAGATATACTTGCTGAGACGCGTTATCACTGAATATGTCAAGGTGACTGATGAACGTTTGCTAATGTACATTTATCGCTGGCATGTGAGTGGTTTATACTGATATGTACAGAGATGACTTCCGGAGTGTTCCAGGACTCTGAAATTCGTCCCAGAATGCTTATTAGTGTCTCCGCAACCCACTGGCATGCCAGGGGAGATTCTTTAACACCTAAATCAAACATCGATCCTTCAGCAGGCCAGACTAAGAGGTGAAATATACTGACTCTCTGCAGGGAAGAGATACAGGGATTAAGATACAGGGCTATCTATACACGGATACCTCCCTTGAGCAAAGCTTGACTATTTTTCATTGAGCACTCCTGGGGTTACTCTTCACTGAAACTGAACATCTGAATGGCCACGGATTCCTTAACCCTTCTAATCTGACCCATTTTTTATTTTGTGGAGGTAAGCTAGAAAAATCCTTTCAAAATGTACTGCTTTATGGCTCAATTGTTGTTGGGGTTTTTTTCTTTGTTTGTTTTTTTTTTTAAATATAAGATTCTGGTAAGTCCATGATTAGGCCTTGGACTGGCAAGCTGTTCAGGGTGCTGCCTTCACCCAGAGACGGCTGAGACAGGCTCCAGCCTCCCTCTGACCCTAGTAGGATTAAAAGGTTCAGTAAATAAATTAATGATCTCAGGGATTAACAGGAACTAACTTGCTACCCAATTCTAAAATTTATCATGGCAAGGTACAAATTTACTGTTTTGTGTCCTTGCCGACAAAAGCACGCAAACCATCGTTTACTGGCGTGAAAGCTTCCACAGCACTCCTGATAAGAGAGAGGGGCTTTGAGGGAGGGAAATTTATCATCACACAAACACATGTGCTCTGTGTTTGGCATCCAGAGCCAAAGGCTCAACCCAGTCCAAGGTTTGAGTGTTGCCCCAGAGACCTGGTTTCACATTTTTCTCTCACACTCTTTTGCTTTTTCTATTTCCTCTTTCCTCAGGATTCAAAGGCCAGAGGGTGTGCTCCAGCAGCCAAGCGAAAGACAGAATTAATGACCATGTCCTTGTCCTCAAGAGCAGCCATTTACGAATAACCTGGCACTCTCTAGAGACAGCTGCGTAATTCAGACCTGTTTTATCACAGGCAGGTTCAGGAGAACAGCGGTGATATAACTGCCAGTTTGTCTCTGTTGCACCATGGATTCAGAAGATGAACCCTTGTTGCTCCAGGCTATGTGGGACTTTAGTGAGTATGAGGAGCATGACGATGAAGAAGAGAAGGAATCTTGCGATGAGGGGGTTGAAGTAATCAGGGGAGAGCCAGTCTCTAGAGGATTGTGGTGGGTGGTAGGATGGATTTACACTCGGCCATGGGCAAGTGGAGTGGTTCTTGTTGTAGGCTTCCTGCTTCCCTTAACTCTTTCTGCCTACATGTTCATCTATTGCGAGCCTCTGGACATTGATCTATCCTATAGTGCCTTTGAAGTAAGGAGCCATTCATCTGCAGAGCGCTTCGATGCACTTACCATTGCACTGAAAAGCCAGTTAGGGTCATGGGATAGACACCGGCGTGACGCAGAAGGGTTTGATTTTGATTCAAATGCCCTTAGGGATTTCCTCTTGCTAAAATTAAACAGACAAGCAAAACAGTCAGTGGTGACCAATCAAATAAAACTGTCTGAGGTTTTTGGAAATAGACAGGGTAAACTGGAGGCAGCACAAAAGCAAGGAGACTTTTTAAAAACAAGACAAATTAGAAATGGCACAGAATCTAACCGAACACAAGTGAATGAGGACGTAAGTTCAGCTCTTGTCAGAAAGCCAAGATTCACAGGTTATTCCTACCTTCAGACCCAGGCTCTCTGGAGGATGGAGCTGGTGTTTGTGGCTCAGGGTGGCAAGGACAACAATATCTTCACTCCGGAGCGCCTTCACACCATCCACCATGTGGAGCAACTCCTCATGCAACATCCACAGTTCCAGCAGTTCTGCTGGAAGCCTCTGGAAGTGTTGCGGGACCTTCCTCTGGGGCCTTCATACTGCTCACCCCCTAGCTCCCTCCTCTCCTACCTCTTCCCCAGCGAGCGAGGAGGAAAGATCTACTTTGATGGCATGGGCTCAGACCTGGCAGATATACAAGGTGAAATTACATTGATTTTTACTGTTTATATTTGTAACATATTCTTCTGAATGGCAGTCCAGAAGCTTAGTCACTGAGTCATCATTGTGCCATAAAAATACAGTCAATACTCCCTGATTTTATTTAATTTTCTTTTGTCCATTCATTATAACAATAATGACACTATTAAACTTCATATTATTTAAATATATACAGCTGCAGTTTTTAAATAAAATCCAGCAAAGATATGGAACTTGCTCAAATTCCTCCTTGGTTGCCCAGGTGCTTTGAGTTTGGCAATCACTCACCCCCAGTTTTATTGGTATGTGGACGAGACGCTAACTCCGGACAGCCTTCATTCCTCCATCCTTCGCAGCGAGATTCATTTTGGAGCACCACTGCCATCCTTCTACTCTCTACAAGACCGACCCCAGGAGCAGAGACAAAGATTCAGGGACTTTGTGGTCCAGTATGCTGATATTCTGGCTCAGCAGTCCACAAGGTTAGATACAGATTAATATTTAATTGTATAGTTATTAGCTGTACTTCATTGTGTAAGGAGAGAGCCAAGAAAAATAGTTCATGGGGTCTCCAAGTATGGGTTTTGATCAATTACGGATTTAAAAAAAAAAAACGCAATACATATGCACTGATGTCCCCAATCTAATAATTTCTATTAATAGAAATTATTAGAATATAATTACTCTATTAACGGTGGCAGCCGTAGCCTAATGGTTAGGGAATTCTCTTATTACTGGTTGGCTAACCAATCCATCATGAAACAAGACTTCAAAGTTCACAAGATTGGTATTTTTTCAGTTTAGTCGTAACTTTCTGACACTACTTTGGGCAAGGCAATACACTTTCACATTATTTTCTGGATAACGGTGATAAGATTTTGAACAAATGACCCTATAGATAATTAAACAACATAATTGTCTTGATCAAACTAATTCTTCCCTTACGATGGGTTTGTGTGCTGAGATGTAATTAAGATAATTGGTGTTCCATCCCTCTGAACAGCCATACCAAGAGATATTTTTGCTCCCTATGTATAAGTAGGATACTTTGCATAATGCAGAGCTGCCAATATTCCTAACAAGGAAGTCTTAGCAAGCACAGAATTTTTCAACAAAAAAAACCCCTAATGTATTTCAGTGTTCCAATGCCAACAGCATAGATACTATACAGTACATTCTACCTCGAGCTTGTTATCACAAGCCGCGCTTTGTTTTTTGTTTTAAAATGCATGCTTTACACTATTAATTAATTCACTCATTGATTTGCCGAACCGCATACTCCTGCTAGGGCTTTGGGGAGGCCGGTGCATATCTCAGCCGACTTTGGGCCAAGGCTGGCTACACCCAGATAGTTCGCCAATTCATTGCTGGACCAACACACAACCATTCACACTCAATCCAAGGGGCAGTTTGGAACAGCAAATTAGCCTAATGTGCATGCCTTTGGAATGTGGAGGGAAGCCATGCAAGCAGGGTTAGAGCATGCAGACTCCACACAGAAACACCCTCGCCGGGCTTGGACTTTGGACTTAGGACTTTCTTGGTATGATGCTTACGTGCTAACCACTATGCCACTGTGCCGCCCACCTCACAAAATCAAAAAACATGAACGCTAAAGTGAAAAAACCAGAGATGTTGCCACCTTTGCATAATTGTTCTTGAATCCCTACCCTGCCTCATCTTGCCAGTCCATTTGCTCCAATCTTTTCTTTCTTTCTTTTTGCCTCATATTCTCCCTGAAGTTCTTTTTACTTCTCTATTCATCTTTTTCTTAGAAAAGCAAAGATCCTGGATTGGGTTCCACATAATTATTCCTTAAAATAGGCTCAGCATACAGAGTGCTCTAATAAGATAATTTCATGTTCTTCCATCAGACCACCCATGCGAAGCAATTTTTTTTTTTGTCCATACTAATACATCTTCCCTCTTCCTTTTGTCCCCTTTAGAATCTTGTTCATGGTCAATTTGTGTTCAGTCTCCTTTTCTTCCCCGTATATCTCCTTCCTGCTGTCTTTTTACTTCTCTTTCCATTTCTTTCACAGCAAGGTGAAGGTTCTGTATGGGGGTACGGAGCTTTTCGATGACGAGGTCAGAAGGACATTCCACAGCGACATGTTGCTAGCATTATTCAGTGGCGCCTGTATAGCAGTGCTGGTCTATATCCTTACCTCATTCTCATGTAAGGGTTGCATGCACTTATTCTGTTTGATGTAATTAGTTGTTAGGAGGACTATATCCTATATTTTCATGGTGAAAAAAACCCTGTGAAGGTTAGCACACTTTAAGTTCTTGCATAAACTCAAAATATAAAGGCAGATGCTATATGTACCAGGGATGTCAGTCGCCAACAAAGCTGTTTACACAAAGGTTGTATAGACAGTGAGGCTATTTACATCCATCTGTATGTAGCACTACCCAGAGACAGGTCAAATACACAAGTGTATATAGGCAGCAATGCTATTTACATCCAAACTCTAATCTAGACCAGTTGTAAACAGCCAGTTAGCTACCGCGTACTATTCTCACCCAGGCGTAAATAGACACTTACAAATTCATTCCAATGCATTTGTACTCTATTGCACTCTAATATTATGTTTAGCCTTCATTACAGGGCATAATTATCATGGCATTGTTTTGAGAAACTTAAGCAAGATCACAATATTTATTCCCATCCAGACCTGAACTGATGATGGGAAAATAGAACCACTCCATAAAGTCTCCTCCAGCACAAGGACTTCAGTACTACTTCAGTAGGGTTAAGGTCAGGGTTCCAGTTCATGTGTGGAAATCATTCCTCATGCTCCCTGAACCACATTTTCTCTATTTGAGCCCCAATTTTATATCCGTGCCATCAGGAAGGAAAAAGTCCATTGATAAGATAACCTGGTCTTTCGGTACATTCAGGTTGTCAGCATAATATTGCTGAGCCTTGACTTGACCAAACAAAGAAACAATGCCATGGTGATTACATGGTGAAATTAAGGCTACAGGTGGTGCAAAATATATATTGAAGTGCACAACTTCTTGTTGACGGCACATTGGTGGCCCGGTGGTAGGGTGCTGGAATACTGATCCCTGAGCCCCACTATCAATGGGTTGTCACTGCTAACTGGCTTATCAAATGCAGGCCATGTCTCTCACTGTCTATGGTGAGAGGCATGTAAAAGAACCGTTGGCTGTCTGCCCTGCTGTGGCCTGGCGAGCTGTCCAGGGTGTACTCTGCCCTGGCCCAGAGTCGGCTGAGATGGGCACCAGCCTGGAACCCTAATTAGGATTAAACGGTTGTAATGAATGAACGAATGAATTTCTTGTTGACCGGGCAGTGTATAAACCTCCTGAAATCTATTAAAACAAACTAAGAATAATTAGATTATGGGTTATTATGGTACCATTAATTTTAACCATTTTGACCTTCTGATTTTTCCACACCCAATTGATGGTAAGATATAATCAGCTAACCTCTTCCACTCTCTTCTTTTTGTGTAGTGTTTCTAACATTTTTTGGCTTGGCTAGTATTGGCCTGAGCTGCCTGATGGCTCTGTTCCTCTATCATGTGGTGTTCGGGGTGAAGTACCTGGGCATTCTTAATGGTGTGGCAGCCTTCATAATCATTGGCATTGGTGAGTGCATACTGATGAAATCTTTTCATTGTGACATTATTTCAGGATATTATGTTTGCCAGTTCCACCAGTTATTAAAATGAAACCATGTAAAAATTAGAATTTTTTTTTTAGGTTAAAAAATCAGATACTTATAGATTTCATTAAAAAAAAAGTCTTATTGATTTTCTTGAAACAAAAAAAAATTCCTCTGGTTTTTATAATTAAACATAATCTATTTTTTTTATACAGTTTCACTGCCCATTAATGCTGTAAATACAGTGCAATATTTCGAATCCCACCACCCTTACTTACCCACCCACACTTACCCGTAATGTTCATCATGGCATACTTTAATCAGAGCATAGCTTCTCTCATGCCATGAAACCATTCCCTGGTCTGAGCAATCCTCATTGCTTTCTCCAAAGACCCAAACACCCCCTTTAGTGTCTTATCTCATCTGCATCATGGTCTACCTCAGCTTCGCTTCCCAGGAATGTTAATCTCTAGAGCTCTTTTTTTCTCCATTCCATCATGCCTCGTTACATGGCTGAAGTACCCTAACTCTTATTTCATGACATACTGCAGAAGCCAGCCTCCAGAAATACCCATCTCATGCCTGATGTTTTCATTTGTGCACTCACATTTACTAGGCAGTATAATTACAATATATGCTAACTGTACCATGGACAGGAAAATGAAGATGCTAGTCATTCTTGAATAATATCTTTTAAGTCGAATGTGAAGACAGAATAAATTTAAATCATAGATGAAATATTGGCTAATGATTTGTTGACCAATACAACAATGACTCTTACTGGCATCAGGGAAGTAAATTCAAGAAAGCTGGAATACCTCGTACTGTCCTTGTGCGTTCTATTGTCGGTATTCAGCCAGCCATATTCAATTGATTAATCATAATCACAGGATTTGATCATTAAACCACTGCTGCAATTGAATTCTTTTTTAATGGCTCAGCCAAGGCACCTGCAAAGGCAGCAAATCTTTTATATGAAGATTCCCCAATTCTCTTCTCTTTTGTTAGCATGGTAGCCTGGGGAAATTCTCAATCGCTGAGTTGACTGTAAGCCTTTGTTACAGAAAAGCTCTGTGAGGGACATGTTACCTTTTATCAATGGTTATAAACTCTTGTGCCTCTTGAGCCTATTTCATCAAGGGAAAACCCTCTCTCTATGCTTTCCTTTTCTCTCTGTCTCTTTCTAGGTGTCGATGATGTGTTTGTGTTTATCAGTACGTTCAGGCAGGCAACTCACGTTGTTGGAGCTGAGCAGCGTATGATCCATACAGTGAAGACGGCAAGTCGTGCAACCTTCCTCACCTCGTTTACGACGGCGGCCGCTTATGCAGCCAATGCCTTCTCCCAGGTGCAAATACAAAAGTATTTTGATTACATTACCTCCACTAAAAACCACATGTTTCTCAATATGTCAGTGATCAAAATTCTGACCACAGCCATTCAAGGGTTCTCACGAAACGTGGTGGGGACACTTCCCAAAAATTATTTGATTTTGAAATGCCTGGGTCAAAGGTCAAGATCAGAGAAAGGTCAAAAACGTTTTAACATTTCCCATGTTAAATTGAAATTACTTATATCTCAGAAACAAAGTGACATACACCCATAGAAGCAGCAAAGGACTTTTCGGAAACCAAATGACATTATTGCCTTTGGCCTTAAACGGTCAAAATCAGGATCACATAATTTTGAGCACTAATAACTTGACAACAAGTGCCGATAGTCATGTCATTTCTATTTAACACTAATAGGAAACTACATATTGACTTGTAAATGAAACAGTTACCTTTGATCTTAATTGACCTTGGAAGGTTAAAATCAAGGTCATATGATTTTGAACACTCATTACTTTGAAAGGAGTGTCAATAGACATTCCGTTACTATATAAGGAATTACATATCATACAATTTGCAGATGGGTAATCAAAACAAGTAACTATATACAGCTTATTTGCTATATAATCCATGCTGCATGGAGGAGGAACCTTAGTTTTTACATAACTAACTAGCTTAACTGTAACAAACAACAATTTCACCATTGATTGGAGAATCTCCTTTGTGCTGTCCCAGAATCAAATTCCAGCAACAGTTCAATAGTTATTCATTGTAATACTTGAAATGCTATGCCTATATTTCAACAACAACTTAGTCAATAGAAATGTTAATTTTCTTGTGGTGTTTTATGCCTTTTTTGAGCACAAACATGTTGATGACACCTGTGAACTTGCTGCTGAATGATCAGACTTATGATAGTTGTTGACGTATGATAGAGATTGATTGTTTAAAAGAACTTGGATGAAAACCTGATGTTTAGAGTACCATTAACTCCCACCTTGAAAATCCAATAGCGAATAAACAAAAATACAAAAGGAATGCTGGTTCAAGGCAAACATGAAAAAACAAACAAACATATTTTTATTGTTAAAGTATAAAGTGGCAAAAAAATTCTCGATTGCTTTTTTTTTTGGTGTTGTCACAATTATTATTATTATTAATTTTATTATTATTATTACTATTATCATTATTTTGCAAGCTGTATCTAAAGTAAGTCTCTACACCAAATACTGCCGTCATTTTATCATTATACTATTAAGCATTATTAGGTATGGCATTTGGGTGCCATGACACCACAATTTAGTTTAAACTAAATAAATAAATAATGCATGCATCTATTATAGAAACCAAAATAACTAGCTATGAGCATTCACTGTGTCAAAAGGATAAAATACCCCGGGGATTGTAAATGAGTCGCATGTTGACAGATGCGTAGAAATGATTAAGTAAGATGTAAAAGCATTTCTTATAACAAAATCATAAACGTATAAGGCAGGGCTTTTATTCATTTACTTTTAACCTTGAGACTCATCAGCTCATGTTTATTCAGAACATGAAAATGTAGATTTTGCTGTATTGGTGGGAATAATAAAATATGTAAAAAGTAAAAAAAAAAGTAGAGGGGTAGCATAATTAAAAGTATATTTGACTTATGGACACCAGACACTTGGCTCCACTTTATACATTATGTATGCAGATCCCAGCAGTGCATGACTTCAGTCTGTTCATGTCTCTCATCGTGAGTTGCTGCTGGCTCTGGGTGTCCATTCTAATGCCCGCTGCCCTCTGCATCTGGAATCAGTATGCTCCTGCTCACATTCATGCCTGTCCAAAATGGTAAAGTACTCAAAAACAACTCTCTGCTTTTGCTAATGCTGAGTATCTATCACCACAAAATGAGGCTAAGTGATTTAAACTGACTTTTTTGACCTATGCACATATATAAATAAAGAACACTGTCAGTTTTAATATTACTCAAAATGGTTAAAATAAGACAACATTTTTGACGAAGATATGATAAAGATGTTTCTCAAGTCTAATAAAATTATTCACAAGACCTAAAAAAAAAAACTTTCTGAGAGGCGATCAGGTAGGATTTCCACCTCAAAGTAGGAAGGTCCTGTGTTTGAGTCCCAGGCTTGGCAACGGTGTGTCTATGTGGAGTTTGCATGCTCTCCCTGTGCCTGAGTGGGATTTCTGTGGGTATTCGGGTTTCCTCCTACAGTAGGTTAAATGGCTGTTCCAAAATGGCCCCTGGTGGGAATGGTTGTGTGCGTGTGTGTGTTGGCCCTGCAATGATCTGGGATGCAGTTCAGGGTGTACCCCACCTTCGCTCAGTGTTGGCTGACATAGGCCCCAGCCTTTCCACAACCCTAGTAGGATTAAGCAGCTCAGCAAATGAGTGCGTGATTGAATGAAATTGCCCCTAGGTGTGAATGTGTGTGTGAATGTGTGTGTGTGTGTGTGTGTGTGTGTGTGTGTGTGTGTTGACCCTGCATTTTTATCATTTTAATGCTGAGAGTTTCCTATTAATACATGCCTAATCTCATAATTCCAAAGTTAATTACTGTATTATAATATATTTGCATAATTTGCTCATTTGTCAGCATTAAGGTATTTTTCTGCCTTCAGTTTCTTCTTTAAAGTATTTTAATTTATATCTTAGTGTATGGAGCGGCACGGTGGCGCAGTGGTTAGCACGTCCGCCTCACAGCAAGAAGGCCTGGGTTCGATTCCCAGCTCGGGCGTTTCTGTGTGGAGTTTGC
>JAQMYF010000012.1:8591147-8606833 GCA_030014195.1 Neosilurus mollespiculum | reverse complement strand
TGACCTGGGAAATGGAGAGAGAGAAACAAAACATGAGACAGGCATGATTATTTCTTCTGGCAGGATCTCACAGTACCTAGAGGAAACTCCACTCAAGCTCTGGGAGAACATGCAAACGCCACACAGAAATGCCCTCGCCGAGCCTGGGAGTCGAACCCAGAACCTTCTTCCTAAGAAGGCAGACGTGCTAACCACTACACATCTTAGTGCAGACAAATTGCTGTGTTAAAGAGTGCTGTTACAGGAAAGTGATCAACTTTAAGTGACGAACGTTAACTCTGTGGTTTTCTGTTCTATGCCCCCTCTTTCAGCTCTCTATGTTGTGGTACTGCTTGCTTCAGCATGTTGCTGCAGCCTCCTTAAACCAGCCAGTCATGCCCCAGCGCTCTTCCACCACAACACCAACTTACAACAACTGCTGGATCTCCGTAGCAACCTGAGCGCTCAGGGGATCTCGTGTCACATGTGCTCCGGTGAGAAGCGACACTGACACTTCTACATACCTCATTTCCTTCCATCTCATCCTTATTACCTCAGAGAAGCTCTCGCACTCTTTTCTCCCCCAAATTCATAACAACGCTCTTGCGCTTGAAGGGACCTTAAGAGAGAATAAATCAGTTATGAATAATTCAGGAGGGCTAGGAACTTGCTTCAAACCAGTGTTAAAGAGCTCAGTGCCAAAGCATAACCAACTCTGACATCACATAGAATGCTAGGCTTTTGTTACTTTTGGCTGTGCTATCTTACAGATGCTGCGGAAATGATGGTTTTATTCTGTGTCCCGTAGGAGTGTTTATGGAAACACCTCACAGCTTACACAGTAGCGTTCATGCCAAGAGCTCCACATCACGGAAAACCCCCCCGTCAAACCAAGCTGAAGGGGGTTCGAGACTGCAAAACAACTTTAATGCTACACACGCAACAACAGGTGTAATTTACAGAATATTGTGCAGTTATAGTTGTAATCGAAGAACTGTGGAATTGTAAATGCATGTAAATACAGGTTATATGACATTTATCTGTCGGTTTAATAAAGGACCATATTGCCTCCGCCAAGAAGGTTATGTATTTGTCGGCATTGGTTTATTTGTCAGTCTGTCTGTTTGTTTGTTTGTTAGCAACTTTAAACAAAAACTTATGAAAGGATTTCCATTTATTTTTTGAGAGGGGTGGAGTATGACCCAATTAACATTCCATTAGATTTTGGAGATGATCCAGATCCAGATTTAAAGGATTTTTTAGCATCGTAAAATAGATTTTTTGGAAGTGTGGTATTACAGCAGGCCCAGACTATTATTTATAACTTGTCTATTATTTCTCCAGCTTGGTAGAGGTTGCACCATTGTTTCCGTGTGTTTTTGTTATATAAACAATCAGGGGGATAAACTTTAAATGGGATGATAAAATATCCTTTTGAATGTGACGATCAGGTGTCCACAAACAATTGGCAATATAGTTTTACACAGCACAGCCGTACACATCCATATTGCTTTATTTGGTGAAATTGCACCTCCTCAACTCAGGCTTTGAACCACTTTGGCTACTGTGGACCTAATCTTTTTTTTTTTTTTTTTTTGCCCTTATTGAAGGGCTAATCTTATTTACTGCGTTCTTGTGTAAATATGAAAGCAGTGAACTTTTCAGTAAATCTGTTTTCATTTGAAATAAAAAAAAAAAGCGATTTGAGCTTGACAGAGTAATCCGTGTATAAAATTGAGTGAGTCTTCTTATACATAAAGCTACACAGACTCAGGAGCTCGATTTTTTTCCCCTCAAGCTGGATTTTCATGAAACATTTCTGTTGTAAAAATCTCCTGTCAACGATTTACAGACACAAGGTTCAGCTTTTTTCTATATAAATGGGGTTCGTTATATCAAAGTTCAGCAGGTGGTTCTGTGTCTATAAATCAAAGGTTTACTTTATTTTCCCTACAGATGGCCTTCTGACAGTTTTCGTGTCTAAGCTGGAGGTCGATACACCTGTTACCATCTACCGCTACTCTCTTAGTGCCAGCGTGCCCGCTCCTTGGAGAGCCCTGAGCCCCAGGCATGGAGACGTGCCATCGTTTCAGGTCCACACACACAAACCAAACCAGCATGTCTTACTCGGTTATGCATGTCATGTATTGCACATTATGGTTTCTCCAATCTTTTTGTAGATAGGGAAAAAAGGCATTATATAAAGATCTAACTGTTTTTTGTTGTTGTTGTTTGTTTGTTTTTTGGTTTGAGGCTTGTATTAAACCTACACTGTAAAAAATATACACTGCTGTTTTCACTTAAAAATTACTATCTTGTTAGCATTACATTTTTAAGTTCATCCATCCATCCATCCATCCATCTACCTATTAATCCGTCCAACCACCTGTCCATCCAGTATTCATCCATTTATCCATCCATACACCCATCCACCCATCTGTTCATCCATCCATCCATCCAATATGTATACTGCTTATCCATCGGGGTCTCAGGAAAGCTGGAGCCAATCCCTGCAGACTTTGGGAGAGGGGCAGTGTTATACCATGAGCACGTTGCCAGTCTATTGCAGGGCTAACTTAAGTCCATTAATAGTCATACAGTAAGTTACGACAATGATGCATTTACGTAATGAAGCAGTTGAATTGGGATATGAACTCAAAATCTTATAACAAACAAAGTTTACATCAAAATGTGTTTCAAGTGACCAGTTAAAGGAAATCAGTCGCCTTAACCCTGCATGAGCGCTGAACACGTCAAACTATGTCTTAGTTGTCCACAGCACGCACTTACCAGAGCAAAGTACCTACACAAACTTCTGTAATTTACACAGAAATCATGCGCTGCATATGCATGGTGCCCCATGTCCCATCATCCACTCACCCACCTGTGGTCAGGCCCACTTTTTTTTTTTTTTTTTGTCTTTTATTTGTTCCTTATAGGGAAATACTCGTTAAGTGAATTAAAAATAGTGTCAGTGTGGAAGCGTTAGGGCACTCAAGTCTTAGAAAAACATTCAAGGTGTCCTTTTTATTTGTCAATTTATTTAACAGAATTTTGTAATAAACATCTATGGATGTCCTGAACCCTAGTGTGAAAGCCACTGATTTCCATCACCTAAGTGCTTTTTTCAAACACTGTAAAGAATCGTGATCTCAGAAATAGTAAACATTATCTTTCTGCATTCACTGTAAACATATTCACTGATTACCTGATGATAATCATGCCTAATTATAGCCAGGAAACATAATTACAGCAAAACATACAGGATATACTACATATCTGCTGCACTACGAAGGCGTTAATCAGAACAGAAAAATTAAGGTGGTTATTTAGTGTTACATCTAAATGTTTTTCGACAACAAACCCATCAGAGCATTAGAATAAGAGAACATTTTAAGCGTGGGCTTTTAAACAGTGGCACCAATGTAAAAATGCTCTGCTTTAGTATAGAACATTCACACACACATCAGTGCAAAGAGATAAAACCTGATAGAAAATGGGTTACTAATCAATAACGCCTAATCTCACATTACGAACTAGAATTCTGATCAGATGATCTGTAGTCAGGATGGGCAAGAAGAATGAAATCATCTCACATGCAAAGAGCTTTTCATAACAGCATAATATCTGCAGTGCTTCACAAAAATCCATGAAGCTCATTGATTATACCTGACTTTAGAATCCATGTGATTTGACTTGATTGAACTTGAACCGATGTCTTGTAAACTGTCGATCTTTGTCCAAGGAGTTCAATAACAGTTTCTTTTTAACCCAGCTTGAATACCCTTGTGGGTTTTTTTATTTTGCTTGAATGTATCAGCTTATGATGTTTTTAAATCATTGCAACAGGCTTATAACAGTCGCCATGGCAACTTTAGTTCACGGCTTACGGTGTGCGTCTCGCATGCCTACCATCCACGGCCCCGATGGATGCTGACCTTGGGGTCATGTGACCCTCGCCATGGCTGGAGGTCAAACTTCAGCTTCTATGTGGCACCTAGTGAGCAAAAAAACAGCAGGTGAGCTAAATCATTTGAATAAGTTGTCCTTGCAACTGATTAACCCTAAAAGGTATGCTAATATTTATTGAATGATAAATTTATTGAATTAATGATGAATTCACTCACTTGCTGAACCGCTAAATTCTACTAGGGTTGCGGAGAGGCTGGTGCCTATCTCAGCCGACACTGGGCAAAGGCGGGGTACTCCCTGAACAGCATGCCAGACCATCGCAGGGCAACAGACAACTACTCATACTCACACCTAATATAAATTTGGAACAGCTAATTCGCCTAATGTGCATGTCTTCGAACTGTGGGAGGAAACCCAAGTACCCAGAGGAAACCCATGCAAGCACTGGGGAGAACATGCAGACTCCACACATAAATTCCACAACCTTCTTGCTGTTGGTTGTATCCCCACCAAGTTTGATGAAAACCTACGCACATGGGTGCGTTTTTTTTTGTTTGTTTGTTTGTTTGTTTGTTTGTTTTAAGCTTTTAATTAAAAATGTCAATTCCGGGAACAGTCATTAAAATATTCATATAGCCTTCTACCATATCCTGCCTATTGGACCTTTACAATATGTGATAAATTAAATAAGGTGTTTTATATATGAATCTGTCAAACAGTGGCGCACGCTAGACTCTACCAGTTGGAGACCACTTTTCCAAGGCACGAAGTCTAGAATCAATCTTAATTTATCAGAGAAGCTGAAGACAGTAATCTCTGGGATTCACTGTTCTCATGACTTTAAAGAGGACAGCAAAATAGGGGGCTCGTTTGTACAATTCCCAACCAGTTCCCACAAAGCATCACATCTTCTTCATGCTGAGGCTGCATCATTGATTGGCCTGCAGCCGCTGACTTGTGAACATGCCACATAGAACCTCATTCACTTCTGTTGGCAGATTTCAAGCCTGATAAAATATCCAGTGTGGCACAGTGGTGAGGTTCCATGTGGCATGTTCACAAGTCAGAGGCTGCAGGCCAATCAATGATGCAGCACAGTGGTTAACATATCCGTCTCACAGCAAAAAGGTCCTGAGTTCGAGTCCTGGGCTTGGTCAGGGGATTTCTCTGTGGAGTTTGCATGCTCTCCTCTTGCTTGCATGGGTTTCCTCTGGGTACTCCGGTTCCCTCCCACAGTCCAAATACATGCACATTTGGATAATTGGCTGTTCCAAATTGCCCCTAGGTGTGGATGTGAATGTGAATGTGTTGTGTGGGTGTTAGCCTTCCAATGTTGTGGCAAGCTGCTCAGGGTGTACCCCGCCTTTGCCCAGTGTTGGCTGAGAAAGGCTCCAGCGTCCCTGCGACCCTAATAGGACTTAGCTGTTTGGCAAATGAGTGAAAGAAACTGAGTGAAATACTGACTTTGACTTTTGGAATAACAGAAGTTAGAGGCTGAAATGGCGATTAAGAAATAGATAACTGTGAATGATCTGTGTGAACTGGCAGCATACTTAACTCAGGGGACATGACTACTTTAAGTGAAGGGGTATTGAGAGGTTGTAGGTTGTATCCATGTTTTGACTGATCACTGTTAGTATTAAAATGAAATCCAGAAGTAATGCAAACGCAGGCAACATGCGGAGAAATTCCAAAGCCTAAGCTTTATCCTCTTTCTCACGCTGTGTGAAGTCTACGTACCTTACCTTAAAAGTCCTCAGCCTGGTTACTAGTAGCAACTTTGACACTGAGGTAGTTGCAGTGAGACTATATTTGCATCGGGGTTTTAACTTGGACAAAATTTTGGACCTGTTAGGCCATACCCAGGACTGGGTTTCACTTATGGACCAGAGCCACTGTCTTTAAGGTCAGCACAATGGGATGTGTTAAATTTCCATCTCTGGAGGTTCGATATGAAATATTTGCAAGAGTTTTTACAATAAGCATAGCAAGGGCATCTGATTGAATATTCATGGATACAGTGAGTGGCAGCACGGTGACGTAGTGGTTAGCACTTCCGTCTCACAGCAAGAACGCCCTGGGTTCAAATCCTAGGCACAGTAAGGGCGCTTCTGTGTGGAGTTTGCATGGGTTTCCTCCAGGTATTCGGGTTTCCTCCAACAGTCCAAAGACATGAACATTAAGCTACTTAGCTGTGTTAAATTGCCCCTAGGTGTGAGCGTAAATGTAAATAGTTGTGTGTGTTGGCCTTGTAATGGCCCTCTTCAGGATGCAGTCCGCCCTTGCTTAGAGTCGGCTGAGACAGGCTCCAGCCTTCCTGCGTCCCTAGTAGGATTAAGCAGTTCAGCAAATAAATGAATGAAAATGATACAGTGAAGTAGAATAGGATTACATTCATCATCATTATCATCATCAATCCTGTTGGTCAAGCATGGCTGCCTTAAGGTGCTCTGCCGGTAGACTGATGTCCCATTACTGTTTGTAATGCGGTGCGAGAACGGCCAAATTTATGATTCACTTCTGGCATCTACAGAAGGACCTGCATAGCAGGCTGACCGTGACAAATCTTGTGACCACACAATGTGAGCCACAGTTTGTTATATTGTTCTAGAGTCAGCGTAGCGTACCGTACAGCTGCTTGCTTGTTCGACCAGTGAATGAGCGGCTGTACGGTACGCTACCCTGACTCTACTACCCTGGATGCATTTAAAGGACAGTACATGTTACAATACATGAAGGTACACATAATCTCGCTTCTTATGCATCATTATGCAAATTAAATGCATAATAAAACTACTGTCAACTCTTTAGAGACTGGTTTGAAGGCCAGGGCTCTTTGGGTTACACTCTCTGGTAAAAGATGATGAGAGTAGAAGGTGCGTGCATGGGTGGCTTTTATTATTTGCAGATCACAGAGATAGCACAGCTTAATGACATTCTACAGTGAAAGTGTCAAGACTAGGAAAAAACAGAACAGAAAGAAAATACCATTAAGCTCTATTCATGTTCTGCTTCAGGGATCCAGGTAAGCCCTTACGGGGCATGCTGGTCAGGCTTGTCAGAGGTACTTCTTAGGTATTAAAATTATGAATATATAGAAGAAGTGATTTAAGCATAATTCAGCATGTCACTGAAAATCTTTCTGCTGAGGGCTGGGAATAAAGCCAGATCACTGGTTCAGTCATTTATTTACTGAACCAATTAATCCTACTAGAGTCACAGGGAGGCTGGAGCCTCCTCTCAGCCTACTCTGGGAAAATGCAGAGTACACCCTGAACCGCTCCCCATTTCATTGTAGTGCCAACACTCACACAACCATTCAGGCTCACACTCACACCTAAGGGCAATTCAGAACAGCCAATTAGGCTTATGTGCATGTCTTTGGACCAGAGAACCCGGAATTAAAAGAAATTTCTGTGTATTCATAGAGTCTATGATGGGGCCACTGAACTACTGGATTAGGTCCGGGATAATTTCTCCCAAATGAAAAAGATTTTAGTACCTGCAGGAAATGTAGATCTATTGAATCATATTACGAATGATCTCTGTTCTTGTTTAAAACATTTCCTTCAGGTTCTAATGAAGAAACAGGGAGCATGATATGTAGTCTCTTAGTCCATCACCATACAGGTGGACCAAACAGGAAGTAAACTGTAGTATATTTACCTGATGATAACCACTGTTACAGAAGCTCAAATTAAAAGTGATGTGGTAAGGCACCACAACTGTAGGGTAGTGGTGGCTTAGTGGTAAAGGTGATGGGTTACTGATCCGAAGGTCAGTATGGAAATGCCAATGGAGGTTTTGGCTATGCAGCAAGTGACTGGAGAGTAAGTGACCCTGGGCCTTGGGGAAGGTCCATGTTGTCTTTAGAATGGGGTTGGCTAAATTCTGGGTCAATATCTGGTAAGACGCCTTTGGCATTTTGGTCCACATCACATCTTGAAGCAGACCAAGTGGATAAAAACAGAAAAGGCTCAAACCCAAGAGAAAGCCAAAAGATATGGCTAAAATGTAAACTACCATGGTTAATTTGAAAACTAAGATAAATGTACTGGTGAAAGCAGAGTTTGAAATAAATCACAGTTGTCACAGTTGAAAGCAATCAGTCTTGATTAGGAAACAACATCTTCCTCTGGTGGCCACCAAAGGAACTGTCTAGCTTCATTACTATAACAGTCACACATCACACAAGGCAATTGTTGTTACTTACAGTTCGAAGTATCTATTGTGACTATTAATTGTCAACCAAATGCTTTTCCCATCTCAGGAAGTTGTATTTTGCCCAAAACACCCAAAGCCCATACCCGAGCCGTGTGTGTGATGGACCGCCAGGCTGTATGGTCAGCTCTGGGCATGATGGACCTACTCAAGGCAGTTTCTACACCCCTGTGCCCACAGGTAGAACCTTCAAAACCTCACACATACAGTACATGGTAGTTTATTAAATGAATATAAACTCATTTTATGCATACAAACTTACTATAAATATTATTTAGATCCTAAACTTGAGTCAGGTGTGCTTAAAAAACCTGTTGCACTGGGCATTCAAATCCAATTTAAATTGGTTATCTAATACAGTGACAGTACTAGACATCTCACTAGGCTTCAGTATTGAGATCTTCCATCATTAAATCTAACCTACGCATTTATACAGAACAAAATGTTTCTTAGAAAAATCTTGTAAACATTCCATCATTGCAGTATACCCCCTAAATTTGGTTGATTTCAGCTGCTATCTCAGCTTCTGTTGCTGCAAAGTCATAAGAAGCGGTAAAAGAAATCGCTCTGTCCCTGAACCATCAGTTAATATCTGGATGTATAGGATTCAGAAATCACCTATTAATAATCAGTTGTTGATATTATGTTTTACTCTTCCAGCACCTCGAGAGGTGAAGACCTCAAAGACATCTGGCTTTAACCCCTGTAGTGGAGGCGAATGTGGAAAGCCAGCAGTACGTCCCCTGGTGGACACCGGAGCGATGGTGTTCGTTGTGTTTGGTATACTTGGGGTTAATCGCACTCAACGTTCAGACAATCATGTTATTGGAGACCTGGTGAGACACAAAGGAGCACAAATGTATTTCCTGCTAAGCTATTTTTGAACAAAAACAGCAATAATAATAATAATAATAATCATAATAATAATAATACAGAAGCTTTCATGTATGTACCACCTTTTATACATGGATTAGGATTTATACATGTTTCACAGAAGTCTTAGTCCCAGTTTTATGATAGTTGATTAAAGGAAATGGGTCACCAGTTGGGCATGTGCACTAGGAACGTGCCGTTTTTCATTAGCGTATAATCTGAGCATGCGCAAATGCAAACACATGTTCGCATATGTGGAATCTATTCACTATCAGTGGATAAACAATTTGCCTCATTATTTAAAACAATGGAAAATGGGTTAGCCCACTTGTGCTTGACTCCACCATAAAAGTGCCATTTGTGTTTCGACAAGACGTTGAACAAGAAATCTCACCCCTCTCTTCGCCGTAACTCAAGCAAGAGTAAATGGCTGGTAACAGCCGAACCAGTCGCATACAAGAAAACACCTCGTTCTTCATCCGTATGCACGTGTGCCTGTTTCCCAAGCCTTTTTTTGTGATCCAGTGACAGCATCAGCCTTCCATGGAGAGACTGGTGCACACTCAGTTTCCTTGAAGCCATTATTCGTGGTTGTAAAGCCTGCACTTTATAAAATGTTTTAATTCAAGGCACTGTCTGGTTAAATTACTAATTCTTTGTTGTTTTAGTTTGGATGGCAAAAAGACGGATGAAAAGGTGGCGTAGTGGTTAGCACGTCTGCCTCACAGCAAGAAGGTCCTAGGTTTGAGTCGCTAACTTGGCAAAGGTGCTTCTGTTTGGAGTTTTCATGCTGCCTCTGCTGCTTGCATGGGCTTCCTCTACATGCTCTAGTTTCCTCCCATGGTCCAAAGACATGCACATTTGGGTAATTGGCTATTATAAATTGCCCCTAAGAAGGGTGTGAATGGTTGTTGAGTGTTGGCCCAGGGTTGAACTGGCAAGCCGTTCAGGGTGTACCCTGCCTTTGTCCAATGTTGGCTGAGACAGGCTTTAGAATTAATGGTTCAGAAAATGACTGAAAGAATGAAAGAAAGAATGAATGGCAAAAAGAACACTCGGACTGTAAAACCCTCTGTTCTTAATGGCAGATGTGTAACTTTCGCAAACAAAGTGCACTTGTCCAACTGATGGCCTAAACCCTTTAACCAAAAATAATGCAATTCCTTATTAACGTTAAATGTTAAAATCATATCTTATAAGGTGACAAAGGAAAAAACCAGGGCTAACAGGATGGTTGTATGAGAATGCAAATGATATAAACCATATTACCGTATTCATCACCGAATCTTAATGGTACGGTGTGTAAGATTTAGCGGTAGCTACCAGCATCTAGAGGTGAGGTTCCAGCTTGCAACCAATGAAATTGAAATTTCATTCCCAAGCCCTCCCCATAAAAAAGCATGTATGGTTCTGGGCTACTGTAAAGACATGGCGGTGCAAGATGGCAGCCCCCATGAGGGAGGATCCACTCCACATGTAGTTAAAAACAGCTTATTCTAAGGTTTTAAAAACTTATTTACTTTTTATGACTGTAGCTAAATGAAAACTTATTTATCGATTATTTCTGCTAATAGAGCCTCCAAAATGTTAGACACTGTACCTTTAACCCAGTTAAACAGATAACCTGACAACGTTTAACACAAAAAGTATATTCATCTTCATCATCAGCTACAATATCACTAAATCCTGAGAGTAAATCCTGAATGGAATGAAATCTCAGACACCTGATTCTATTTTGCTGTAGTGCCATCCTCAAAAAGTCACCGTGCACAGCAAGACCCGGCTTTGATTTCGACTACAAGGCAATTTTTGTAATTGTTTTTCATTGTCCCTGCTTCTTCCCCCACAAAGGGCAGTGTGATCTACGATCCTGACTTTGATCTCTTCAATGAAATTGGTCACTTGTGCCGACTCTGCAAAGCCATCAGTGCCAACACACAGCTTGTCAAGCCTGGCGGGGCACAGTGCTTGCCTTCAGGTGAAATGATGAACACGTACACATGCTGACGCTCACGAGAAATGTGTTATAAGAGGTATAACCCATTTCAGGAGGTGCGGTCATCTGAAAACACTAAACCATGGTGCAGGAAGTGTATTTCCCAATAATGGGTTGTTCTGTTGGGTCTTACACCTTACAAAATGATGCAAAGGTGGCACGGTTGTGTAGTGGTTAGCACATTTGCTTCATAGCAAGAAGGTCCTGGGTTCAAGTGTCAGGCTCGGGCGTTTCTGTGTGGAGTTTGCCTGTTCTCCCCGTGCTTGCGTGGGTTCCCTCCGGGTACTTTGTTTTCTTCCCACAGTCCAAGGACATGCATATTAGGCTAATTGGCTTTTCCAAATCGCCCCTAGGTGTGTATGTGAGTGTGAATTGTTGTGTGTGTGTTGGCCTTGCAATGGTCTGGCGAGCTGTTCAGGGTGTAACTCGCTGAGACAGGCTCCAGCCTCCTCACGGCTCTAGTAGGATTAAGTGGTTCAGCAAATGAGATGCGTGATATGAAAATGATGCAAAATGATATTAATGAGAGCTCTGATCTCTAAAAGACCATGCCGTGGTATGCAAAGATACTATGTACTAGCTGTAGCTACATTTAAATGTACAGTTTAATCAAACACTGGTTGCTTTCTACTCTTCCACCATATCCTTTTCTTCTTTTGACTCAGGCAACAGTCTCACATCTATTCTTCCTCTCCTCCACCCTGAGTGTCAGTCGCTTCCCGAGCCTAACCTCCTGCCCGGCCAGCTATCCCATGGTGCCGTGGGTATGCAGGGTGGACAAGTTCACTGGATTTCCATGGCTTTTGAATCAGTGAGTATGGCTGGTGACACATTCACTGTTTAATACGACATTGTGAGTAAATCTGTTGAGTTTTTCCTCTACTTATCTTGGAAACAGACTACCTACAAAGGAAAGTCCTCATTTCAGGCGTACTCAGATTTCCTGCAGTGGGAAAGCTTTCTGCAGGAGCAGTTAGCAACGCTGCCACAAAGTTCAGCTCTGCAACGCGGTTTCCAGACCTGCCAGCACTGGAAACAAATATTCATGGAGATCATAGGTGAATATGAGAGAGAGAGAGAGAAAGAGAGAGAGAGAGAGAGAGAGAGAGAAAGAATGCATGATGCACCATCTACAATGGGTCTACATTTAGTAATGGCTACATTTAATAAAGAACACGGGGTGGTTTCAAAATATTTTGATTAGTCAAGTTTAAATGGAATCAAGTCAGTCTCCCTCTAATTTATGTCTTATCCTTTCTTGATTTCATGCCTGTAGGTGTCGAGAGCGCACTTTACAGTCTACTTCTGTCCTTGGCCATCTGTATAGCATCCGTCGCAGTGTTTACTGTCCATCCCCTGCTCTTACTGCCTATCCTGCTTAGCATTCTGGGTAAGACTTTGGCTGGACTTGAATCGCCTCAGCAAGGTTCCCTCGAACAGTGTCCATACTAATGAAGTTGTTTGGACAATAGCAGACTACAACAGTGAATTAAAGAATCAAAGATGTAACTAAAGCTAATAAGAATAAACATATTATAGAGCAGCAGTAGTAATTATTATTCACACATCTATCCAGGAAGCTAATTATGTAGTTGCAGTTTAATGCCTAAAATTATATAAGTACTGTATATAGTACACAGGAACGGCGTGATCTGATTGGTCTAAATTTGTAACAATGAACAAATCTTAGGGTTTTTTTTTTATGTTCCTGTGTAGTATATACTAAAACTTAGAAAGCACAAACCTCCACTATGACCAGCAACCTCCCCGTAAGAACCAAAAATTGTCCTCTCAGATTGCTAAAGAATCTTTAAAAAAATTCCTGGATTTAGAATTTTTGATCCGGATCATATCCGATATCTTCCTTGTCCAAAGCCTCACCTCTGGTCGAAATTATTTTTGCAAGGTAACAGACAGTACACAGCACCCCCTACTGGGCCCACTCAAATATCACACTTTCCACAATGTTAAAGAATTCTTGCAAAAATTCCTAGAATTTTATCCGGATCATCTTTAAAAATCAACACACAATGCAGAGGTAAGAATTATTTGCCTCAGGTTTGGCAGATATCACTGGATAGTCCTCGTGACGTTTATTCGTGGGTTCTATTCATCGATATCCCCCTCGCCTGAGGTGAATAATTGTTATAACTACTCAGTACACCCGTGGTGAACAAAACAGCGTGTTAGAGTGTACAACGCTGTGAAACCTGAGGTGGATGGGCTACATGAGCAGAAAAATACGTCAGGGTGTAGACTTTAGGCAGAAACTAGGCAGGTGAAGATCATAAAATTGTTAAATGATTAGAAAATAGTTTTCATTTGATCATTTACATTCATGGCATTTGGCAGATGCCCTTATCCAGAGCGACTTATATTTTTAGATTTTTTTCCAACGGAGCAGTTGAGGCTTAAGGGCCTGGTTCAATGGTGGCAGCTTGGTGGTACTGGGGCTTGAACCCTGATCTTCTGAAGAACCTTAACCGCTGATCCACCACAGGGGGGTACAGGTGTTCCTATTAAAGTGCCTATTTTTAGCAGTAGATAGCTACAATCTCTTAATAGAACATTGTTGAAAGGATATTGTATGCAGTTTCGGATTTTGGGTCCTAATAGGCTGAATATATTGGCGGTAGAGACCATTCACCCTTCACGCCTCTTTTTACTTTCAGTTAATTTATATGTTAATGTAAAATACCAAAAGCAAAGTGTAATATGAAATGGAGAAATATAACCGCTATTACAGAAAGTTAATGGATTCCTTATTATTTTTTCCAAAATGAAAAGACACTCTCAATTAAGCAAGGTAACTGATCAAAACCCAAATAAAGAAAGTTAATTCTGGCTGCCAGGTTGACATTAATGCACTTATTCGAATACATTATTCATTCATCCATTTATTTTCTAAGCCGCTTCATCCTTATTAGAGGCGCGAGAAGGCTGGCACCCATCTCAGCCGACTCTGGGCGAGGGCGGGGTACACCCTAGACAGCTCACCAGGCCATTGCAGGGCCAACACACACGCAGATATTCACAACTCACAATCACACCTAGGGGCAATTTGGAACAGCCAATTAGCCTAATGTGCATGTTTTTGGACTGTGGGAGGAAACCGGAGAACCTGCTGGAAACCAATGCAAGCACGGGGAGAACATGCAATCTCCACACAGAAACCCACTCGAGACCATGAATCGAACCCAAGTCTTCTTGCTGTGAGGTGGACGTGCTATCCACTGTGCCTCCGTGCCGCCCGAACATATTATGATTTTATGATATATGATTATATGATAATTTAAAAAAACCTTTATCATTATTTAACAAAGAAAAATGCTCAAACTAACCATTCATATGGTAATAATTCCTATAAGGAGGTTTGCGTCTATTTATCTAAGTCCAATCTTTAATATTTGCTTTGCAAGCACTAAGATTGTTTTTAGGAAATGCACTTATTACACATACAATTATTAATTATTATATAAATATTATCATACACCAAAAAATATATATATAAATTAAATATGTATTATATATTATATAAAGTGTATCTTGTATAATATATATGTACATAAAGTTCTTTATTTTCTTGTAGTTCATTTATAGTGATATAAAATGGTGCATTTGTTATTAACACATTTGCTGGAGTTGTTACAGTGATCTTCCTTTTATTCAGATTAATGAACACTTAATGATATTGTACAAGGTAATTTTACTCTCAATATTTTTAGCCCTACCACAATCTTTATGAAAGCACTTTTCAGGATTATTTTTTATTATTGACTCATATTTTGTTTTAAATGAAACCGTCTTACCCTGGGTTTACATTGTGACATGATGTAGGGGGTCATGGGATTGAATCGTGATGATCTTGAGGGAACTGGATGGACTTGTAATGATCTTGAGAGAAGTGGATGGATTTGTGATGATCTTGAGGGAACTGGATGGATTTGGGATGATCTGTAGAGAACTGGATGGATTTGTGATGATCTTGAGGGAACTGGATGGATTTGTGATGATCTTGAGGGAACTGGATAAATTTGTGATGATCTTGAGGGAACTGGATGGATTTGGGATGGTCTTGAGGGAACTGAATGGATTCATGATGATCGTGAGGAAACTTGGTGGATTTGTGATGATCTTGAGAGAACTGGATGGATTTGTAATGATCTTGAGTGAAATCGGTGGTTTTGTGATGATCTTGAGAGAACTGGATGGTTTTTTGATGATCTGTAGAGAACTGGATGGATTTGTGATGATCTTGAGATAACTGGATGGATTTGCGATGATCTTGAGGGAAATTGGTGGTTTTGTGATGATCTTGAGGGAACTGGATGGTTTTTTGATGATCTGTAGAGAACTGGATGGATTTGTGATGATCTTGAGATAACTGGATGGATTTGCGATGATCTTGAGGGAAATTGGTGGTTTTGTGATGATCTTGAGGGAACTGGATGGTTTTTTGATGATCTGTAGAGAACTGGATGTATTTGTGATGATCTTGAGATAACTGGATGGATTTGTGATGATCTTGAGGGAACTGAATGGATTTGTGATGATCTTGAGGGAACTGAATGGATTTATGATGGTCTTGAGGAAACTGGATGTATTTGTGATGATCTTGAGGGAACGGAATGGATTTGTGATGATCTTGAGGGAACTGGATGGATTTGTGATGATCTTGAGGGAACTGGATGGATTTGTGATGATC
>JAQMYF010000012.1:8565117-8591047 GCA_030014195.1 Neosilurus mollespiculum | reverse complement strand
TGGATTTGTGATGATCTTGAGGGAACTGGATGGATTTGTGATGATCTTGAGGGAACTGGATGGATTTGTGATGATCTGTAGAGAACTGGATGGATGTGTGATGATCTGTAGAGAACTGGATGGATGTGTAATGATCTGTAGAGAACTGGATGGATGTGTGATATTCTTGAAGGAACTGGATGGATTTGTGATGATCTTGAGGGAACGGGATGGGTTTGTGATGATCTTGAGGGAACTTTGTTGATTTGTGATTATCTTGAGGGAACAGGATGGGTTTGTGATGATCTTGAGGGAACTTTGTGGATTTGTGATGATTTTGAGGAAACAGGATGGATTTGTCATGATCTTGAGAGAACGGGATGGATTTGTGATGATCTTGTGGGAACTGGATTGATGCCTGATGATCTTGAGGGAACTTTGTGAATTCGTGATTATCTTGAGGGAACTGGATCTATTTGTGATGATCTTAAGGGAACTGGATAGATTCGTGATGATCTTGAGGGAACTTAGATGGATTCATGATGATCTTGAGTGAACTGGATGGGTTTGTGATCTTGAGTGAACTGGATGGACTCGTGATGATCTTAAGAGATCTTGGTGGATTCATAATGATCTTGAGGGAACTGAATGGATTTGTGATGATCTTGAGAGAATTGGATGGATTCGTGATGATCTTGAGGGAACTTTGTGGATTTGTGATGATATGGATGGAACTGGATGGATTCGTGATGACTGTGGTGATCATGGAAAAACTTTTTGATTATCAAAGATTTTGCTGTGATTATTACAATGTATTATGATTTGTCAGCAATCGTGATAGACTATGGGAATTGTAGTAGAGTTCAGTAGAGATTAACGCACCTTAACAGAGCATAACAGTTCTTGATACACCAGGGTAGCAAATCTTGAAGAACTTGGAAACACGATCCCTTCGAGTTTCATCTCTTGGATGCACCTTGCCTCCTTTTTATACCCCAACTGTGCTCCAAGTGTGTTCATAAATTGTGGAGCTCCACGCTCTTTTAAATCGCGAAGATCACGTACTTTGTGCCCCAGTGTAAACCCAGGTTTTTTTTAGTGTTTTTCAATATTTAATATTTCAATAAAATTAAATATTTTTTCTATCTATTGATTTTTATTACTATCATTCACTCACTCATTTGCTGAACTGCTTATTCCTACTACACACAGGGAGGATAGAGCCTATGTCAGCTGACACTAGGTGAAAGGCGGGTTGCACCCTAAACATCTCACCAGACCATCACAGGGCAACACACACAACCATTCCCACTCACATTCACACCTAAAGTAATTTGGAACAGTCATTTAGCATAAAATGCATGTCTTTGGACTGTGGAAGGAAACCTGAGTACCCGGTGGAAACCCACGCAAGCACGAGGAGAACATGCAAACTCCATACAGAAATGCCCTCGCCAAGCCCAGGACTCGAACGCAGGACCTTCTTGCTGTGAGGAGGACGCGCTAAACGCTACGCCACCATGCCGCCCACTACTACCATTCCTTTTCTTTGATTTATTTATGTTATTCATTATTGTTAACTTGGAGCCTGTGAATGGGACAGGTTCCCATTGGTCAGCCTATAAATAAATAAATGAATGAATAAATAAAGAAAGAAATAAAAATTAATAGAAATAATTACAAATAAAGACAGACAGAGAAACAGACAGATAGATAACAATTGTGAATATGACATAAATTCCTGTATGTGTAAATAATGAAATGAGATGAGTGAAGTGAAGAGTGATGTATCTGTACTAACTCGTATTCATATTCAGGTGTGGTGTGTATGGTGGTAGCGGTGATGTATTGGTTGGGCTGGGAGATGGGTGCAGTGGAGGCAATCTCTCTCTCCATCTTAGTTGGCTCCTCGGTGGATTACTGTCTGCATCTGGTTGAGGGCTTTCTGCTTGCTGGAGATACAGAAAACACAGGGCCTGTCAATCACAGCATGGTATGGGCTCCAGGCAAATATTCACATCTATTTGTATGTTGGAAAACATAGATCTGTTCATAATATATTTCTTGTTCTTATTCTCTATATCAATGTATCCATACACTGACGGTGTGCAGCTCTTTTGTTTGTGACTACAATATCTGATAGCATTAGCAATGTGTTTGGCTACATTTTTTTTTATTTTAAAATTTCAGAGTTGACTCAAGAATTATTTACAAAGCTGTCACAATACTTTTTAGCTTTTTACCGAGCACCTCTTCTAAAGGCTTTTTGTGCTCTGCAGGACCCGTCAACCGAGCGTCAGCGGCGAACAATGGAAGCTGTCAATCATGTTGGAGTTGCCATAGTATCCAGTGCAATCACAACAGTGATATCTACCGTGCCACTGTTTTTCTGCACGATTATGCCTTTTTCCAAATTTGGCCAGATTGTTGCTATTAACACTGCCATCTCGATCTTATTTACCCTGGTTGTGACCACAGCCCTACTAGCCACCATGGGGCCTTCGCACTTCACTCGGCCACCCCGTGCAGTCCTCAAAGCCAGCCTGGTGGTGCTTGCAGTGGGGCTCTCAGGGTGTCTCTTCTGGTGGACTGGATCCCAACTGATCCCCACTAGCTGGAGTTCACTTATTACATAAAGCTGGAGATGTCAACTTAACCTGTTTGCTAAAAGATTGAAATAAGTTCAAATGAAACAAGACTGAATTGTTGTGTAGTAGCACAGCTACTGAATGTATTGGTGTATAAACTATTAGGATGTAAATGGTACTATTGTGTTTTGTTGAAATTAAAGTCCAGTGCTTTTAGGACAACTTAAAGGAAAGATCCACCATGAATGACTTACTATTATTATTATTATTATCATCATTATTATTATTGATTAGCATTTGTATTTTTTAGCATCCATCATCAACAGTGTTCTGTTCTCACTTTTCTTAACAGCTGCCTACATTACCCACAATGCTACAGGACTAACTGCTGATAGTGGTTTCAGCGGGATTCAGCTCCCATTTCATTTGTATCCAAATAGAAAGATGCGGCAGAGCTTTAAGCAGGTATCACATGGTGATTTTCTGTGCAACATTCCCCGTGTAATATGTCACCGATTACCAGATGATTTTCTGACTTCAGGCTCAGCAACACCTGGCGGGTTTGTGATTTGGATTCAAAAACCCACCGTGCAAACACTTTCTAGCTCCTCCTGGGGATCCCAAAAGTGTTTACAGGCCATACGGGATATATAATCCCTCCAGTGAGTTCTGGGTGTGCCCCGGGGCCTCCTACCAGTTGGACATGCCCGGAACACCTCTAAAGGGACGTGACTAAGAGACATTCTAATCAGAAGCACAAACCACAGCAACCTATAGATACCCTCCGAAGGAAACTCGTTTTAATAAAACGCATATAACGGGAACAATAGTTGCATTTCAAAAATTACAGGTTTGTGAAAGGGGCTTAAGCAAGAAAAGAACTGTGGTTTTGTTTTTAGGAGTTCATACTAATATGTGACCATTTTCTTATCCCATTACAAAAATACACCAACAAATTAGCATGACAATCACTAAACACATGCCTAATTTGTTTCAAGGTGGACTTTTCCTTTAAGTGTGAGCAGCGAACTTGAGGAAAACGATCGTACAAGTCAAACAAATCTGTTAGTTAAAGAAATCCTCGAGTAGACCAGAAATGTTTTCAATTGAATCTTAATCTGCTTTATTGAATACCAATAAAAAGATAGTTTAATGAGATTGGATCTAGAGAGATATGATGTCTACCTCAGGTTTTGAAAAAAAAAAAAAAAAGGTATTGTCCAAGTATCAATACTAAAGACTGAAAAAGTCTGTGGAACGATAAATGGAATAATAAAAATATTTTGGTACACTCCAGTTCCATCCTAAGGGATGGCTGAAGAAAAGTTTGACCTCTAAAATATTGACGAAGCGGCACTCTAAAAGAAGGTCTGCCCTTGAGAAAAGAAACTGGAGTTGAGATATTGACAACGGTGTTCTAAAAAATATGAAATGAAACTTTTTAAAATCTAGTCAGTTGATGGTACCGTGTAACCATCGATAGGTTAGAAGTCGTGTTTAATGTACAAGCCACAAAAGTCTTTTGTACAATGATTTGTTTTGTGAAACAGACCACAAGCTGTTCCAATGGTTTTTTATCACTGTAAAGCTGTACTTGAGTAGTCGAGATGTTTCTGTTGAAGTGCTCCTTTTAAAGACAATTTATACAATGTGTTGTATAAATGCTATGCTATTGGTTCTCATACATCAAATCAATACACTCACCTTGAGGGCATTTATGGTCTTTTGTATTTTGTGATGGATTTGTGTTTGAAACAGCTCAAGCAGCCTGCTCTGAATGCCTTGAACTCTTTTTTTTTTTTTTTTTCCACCTGTTGCAGTTGAGAGAATCGATGTTACAAATGTGCTCCATCACAGGGAACGTCTCCCAACACAATAGAGCTTTTTATAGGGAATTTGGTTGTTATTGACATAGAAAACGTTGGATATGTCCTTATTACCGTTTATTGTTCTGATTAAAACAAGGTTTGGTAAGACAAGGGGGATAAGGGGGGGGGGATGACCCTCTCAACTTAATCTACACACATTAGGGATTGCGTAGATTTTTTTATCTAATACCTTCACTACTGTGTGCCACTGTGGGGAGCTATAGGGTAGATGGGCTGGTGGATAAACAATATAGATTATAAATAAAACATCTTAAATTGGGTTAAATAATTTCAAAACATTTCAAACTAGAGTGGCACTTATAGAGTGTGAGGTACTGTACCTCCACCACGCAGCATGGATAATGTAGCAAACAGACCCAATATGGTTACTGGTTTTAATAACCCTTTTGCCTGCCTCATGGTATGCTCTATATAAGACGGAAGTGACAAAATTGGCAGGAAAAAAAATCCCCCAAAAACCTTGACCTTTTACCTTTCAAGGTCACTCAATGGCAAAGGTAACTATTTCATTAAAAATCCATAAAAGGTTTCCTATTAGTGTTTCATCATAACAGCATGTTTATCAGCACTCATTTTTTAAGTTACAAGCAATCTATCACCAGAATATTTTGACCTTGCACTGACCTTCACCTTTGACCTTGACATTGCGGAACCAAATCATCTCAGGGCCTCAGGTAAGATAGTATCCCCACCAAGTTTGGTGAAAATCCATGCACAGGTGCAGTCAGGATTTTGTTCACAAATGCCAGTGATTACAATTCCTCTACCTAAAGTTTTTGACAAAGACAATTTTACAGCCAACTGCACATCTCTATACTGAGGAAAGTGACCCCCCCCCAACCCCCCATCCCTCTCTTTTGCTTCAATGGACCATTAACTCTTTGATATCACTTTGGATGAAATGAATTCCCATTCCGGTGCACTCCCAAAAGGATTCCACCTGCAAGTTTTTTATGTTTACAAGTCTAAAAAAATTTCATTCGACTTTGTTCACTGTGGCAGACCAAATTCCACCATTCAGTGCTAAGCAGAGCCATGGGTTTTCACAGCATATGAACTTTTTGCAGACAAAACTTGCACATGTACCCCCTTCAAAAGACTGCAGTAGCTTCTGTTTGAATGATTTCATGGGCAGTTATTTGAAAACTGAAGCTCAGAATGATGATGTCATCGATACCCAAGTTAACATGTACAAGTTCAGGATTTTGATACATTCATGCCATTTACTGGCAGATTTATGTTGGACGTAAACCAAAATAACATAAATGAAAACTATTACCTGTGCAGTGGGAAACTATATATACAAAAGGATTCATATATTTAAGCACGAACACCTTAAGTACTAAAAAAATTATGCTTGAAGTCAAACTACTCCATGTTAACCTAGGACATGAGGACATCATCATTCTGAGATTCAGTTTTCAAATATCTGCCCATAAAATCATTAAAATAGCGGGTATCACTCATTACCCCTGTGACACATTGACGATTTAGGCAGCGTATGCCAACGGAAGAAATTTGGCAAATACGCCGTAGCATGTTGAATAAGTTATGGGTTGGTATTGTGTAAGTTAAAAGCACGCTGGTATACGTTGTAGTATCGTGAGGTTGTCGAAAAATTTTGTGCATGCACATAATTTCCAATGTATACTAGCGTACGGCTCATACATCCTGCATATGCTGGCCATAAGATGTAGGTAAGCTGCCATAAGTTGTAGGTAAGTTATGCGATTGTTCACACATTTTATTTGTAAATTACTCATAAGTTGAATATAATGTCTAACATACTTTAAACCTACATATAACTTATACCAACAGATGCCTAGTGTGTTGGCAGCATTTGCTAACCAAAGATGCTGATTCTATGACCAAAGATAGTCTAACTTATGCAACAGTGTACCCCAACGATCAATCACATGGCAGCCTATAAAAGACTGCCGCTTGCGGATTCAAATCAGATCCGCACTAGACATCGCAGTATCAACATCACCAGCATGCCGAAGAAATCGAAGAGGTCATGCTGATGTTGGAGGACAGCTAGTAGGTGTTCTCATCTCAGCCTCATCTCTCAGATGACATGGACATCTGTTCCCCAGGGAGTCTTGAGGCGTACCGACCAGTTCCCCGTTTGAACCCCATTTTATATACAAATCCCCCTAACCACCGCCAACACCCCCCATAACACGCTAGCTGTAAGTTAGAAAGATGTTCAATAAAAGTTCTGTGGTCGTCCGGAACATACATTTACACAAGTCAGTATACTTTGGAGATAAGGTTGATATAAATTAGCAATAAGTTTTCGACAGGTTCTGGATAAGTTACTAAAAAGTTATGTATACGTTCAAAGCTGGAATAATATCGATAGTTCAGCGTATGCCAGCGTTTTCCAGAAATTTGTCATATGTCTGATAAGTTCTACAAATCGTTAATATATGACGGGGCGAAAGATTTTGCACATGGACAGATTTTAACATGAAGTTTTGATTGGGATTAACTTTCAACAAGTGCAGTCTGGGCTACCCATGGATAGGAGAAAAAGCTATCAGTTAGGTCTGGAATGCAATTATTTACTAGTCAACCTCTCCTGCAATTTAATTCTTCCAAAGATAATTCTACAGACTGTATTTACTTAGTGAACCTCTGAACACTGAACTAAAAACTACTTTGATTTTTAATAAATCTGAATCCAAAACAAACATAAAATGCAAATTAAAATATTTTTAGAAATACTATATTTTACAACTATTAATAATTCCTGAAATTCAATTTGTAAAAATCCCATTACTGTTTAAAATTCACCTTTATGTCTCATTTTTGATTCCATAATCAGTCATCTTCATACTAAATAAAGCACTTTTTGGACTTTATTTGGATGTCCCAATCAATCCTGGTTAATATTTAAAGCCTATGCTCAAGGATCACTATTAAATATTCATACTGCAGGTCACGTGTAATAGATGCCCCAGTGATATGGTGAAGGCACTAAAACGATTTTGGTCCAATGTGAGAATTTGCTTGCTGAGTTTTCATCCAGGTGCTTCAAAGTGCACTGATTGGTAATACTGTACGATTATGTAGAGTTTCTCGGATAAAAATACATACATTTTACAAAACATACCACTTAGTATGAAGTGAATTAGGATGTGAATCTGATCACCAGATTCAGACTTAATATGGCTGAGATTCTGTACGTAGCCCCAAAAAAGTGCTGTTAAAGTGACCTTGTAATTTAATCCCTTTAATCCTTTTTTTAATCCATTGAAAAAAAAATGAACTACACACCCTCATTAGAAATTAGCTTAATCAATCACTTGGCCCCAGGAGACCATGTAAGGCTTTAGAAATCTTATTATTCAGTTGCACTTTATTCCTAAACTCTAACATTCTGAACCGTTTATTTCCTAGACATCTTTACTTCCTGAGCCAGTGAGAAAGTGGATTTTTTAAAAGTGACCAAAGATAGGTCACCATTATTTTGAGACTTATACCGAGAGAGAGTTGGGGTGGCCGCAGGCTTCTATTCGAGCCAAATTGGAGGCGCACTTGTTAGCTGATTGGAGATTTATTAAATGAAAGGATTCGGGTTTGACTCTCGTCATGACTGCAGTGAAGGCCTGCAGGAACACCAATGCTTTCTGTGGCCCTGATTTAGTGCTATAAGATTCAATCTCGGTGTTATACGCTAAAAGTTTAGTCTCACTGAATAACCAACAAATGTCATATTCCAATAAAAAAAAAAAAAATTTTCAGCATGTTTTCAGCAACTTGTATACATATTTCACTAGGTGTTTTTTCCCCCTCACTGTATTCTTCACACTGCTAGATATTTTAATTTTTAAAAGATAGCTGCCCCTAAACAAAATATTGTATTACTTTAATGAATTTAACAACATTAAACTACAACATTTTTACACATCTACAGTACTAGCCTACCTGTAGAACTAGAAACTTCATGTTATTAAGCTCACTGCATGCAGCTAGCTAACATCAGTGATATTTAAAGCTAATCGTATCTGAGGGTAACCACAATGCTAAAATTCCACTACGCAGAGGACTTTCTTAAATGTACACTTATAGACAATGTAGAACAGGAAAGATGTACTGGGCCTGTTTTGTACATTTTTACCTCCAGCTCTGAAAATGAGGCTTCAACTGTCATAGAACATGGATGCTCATGGCCACCTATATTGCATTCATTTTTCCGTTTAGATGATGAGTGACTGACAAAACACTGTAAAAAACCAGGTTTAACTTAGAGTTTGGAAATAAAGCTTTCATTTCATTTAAATAAATTCATTTAAAAAATTTTCCCCTAAAAATTAGATACACAGAACAAAAGAACTTAGCAAACTCAATTAACTGAATATAGTCAGATTTATATAGCATTTCAAATTAACAAAAATAAGATTGTAAAATGTAATTGTGTATATTTTCTTTACTTTAACTATACTTTAAACTTATTTTTATTTATTAAAATTTTTAATTAAAAAAATAAAAATAAAAATCTTGCTGATAATTTTTAACATTTATTTCTAGAAGAAGAGCACTCAGAGTGTAAACCTCTCCACCAAGCTCAGCAATTCCCCATACAAACCAAAATGTCAAAAATGATCCTATCTCAGAACGTTAAACAATCTTTAAAAAAAAAAAAAAATCCTGGATCCAGAATTTGATCCAGATCATCTCTAAAATCTAATAGAGTGAAGCCTCACCTCTGGTAGAAATTTCATGAAAATCCTGCTAATGAACATACACAAACTCAAGGCAAAACATAACCTCACTGGCAGAGCTTGAAATGGATAAATAACGAGAAATAACTTTTTTCTAGTCTCATACCAGATAAATCTGACTATATTAAGAATATCTGGATATTTCAATAATTATTACATGAAAATTAGACACGACTGGGTCCTTGATTATTTTAGACATATTAAGCCAGTTGAAGAAAATATAAATGAGGCATTTCATGAAATGAAAATAACACTTTATGAAAGAGATGCACTTGTTAATACTATGTGCAATACATCAGCCATAATCAGCTATACAATATAAATAAATTGCATCATGTGTGTGCAATTACACAAAGCCTTATTTCTCAACAGGTTATTATTGTTTAGTGTACTCAGAATACAACAATCAAACATATTTACATACATACATATAATGAAAGCATAAACATGTCCCATATTTGAAAAGTGATGTTGATCAATTATGGCTAGATCAACCGTACATGTGTTAAAAGTCGACAGATCGGAGCCTTGTAGCTTATTCGTCCACGCTCGATTAAGTACTCGCTACAACATGTCTGTTTGCATCAGATTATGAATTATCTACAAAATTAAAAGACATTAGAAACACTATTTTTTGAAAAAATTCTAAACTTTACTGAAGCCACAATATTATGGTGGGCATTAGCAGAAGTGGTCCACCACTAAAATGCTAAAACGCTTACTAGAATAAAACCCTTTAATACAAATGCATTGTGGTGAAAACGTCAACAGATTTGGTAAGTCAGTGTGCATCAGACTGTTTTGCTTGACGTTCAGGGACGTAACTAACGTCGCATCGGTCTTAAGAGTAGTGATCAGAGGTGTCCGTATACAAGGAAAGGGAAGTAGCACTTTCATTCGATTTCCTTTTTGTCATAGCTATTCATACTCTATGACTTTTCTTGTGAAGAGCAGTTCACCTCTTCAACTGATGCCCCAGTTCGCCCCAAGGGGGGGGTGAATGTCAAGTAAATGGAATTAAGCAGGTCCCAAAGTGAGTCAGAGGAAGAATAAAGCCTGAACCTATGACTCAAAGAGTTTGGAAGATGTCACAGATGGAGACAGGGCGAAATAAGATCACAGGATGAGATGAAAGGACATTTGCCAGGTGTCTTCTAAAGAATTTCTGCAGGAGGGGAAAAAAGGTGATGGCTAGTAAATAATTCAGAGGGAGGCTCAGTCTCAGGCTGGCACATTCCAGACCAATTAGGCAAGGTCTGTGTACCTTCTCACACACACACACACACACACAAACACACACACACACACACACACGTGATCACCAGCCTGGTAGGCTTTGTAATCAGCTTCTGCCCCTGAAAAGGGCTCGGACAAATTGCACTGAGATTGGATGACTGAAAAACACAAGATTGGAATGAGTGAGAGAAGAAAAAAACAGTTGGTACACCTGTACCATTACTCGAGGACGGCAAGCTCCATTTTGTAGCAACTGCCTGACATATGAATCAATACTGCAAAGTGGGGAAGCAGCAACGACCAAGTCTTAAAACACCTACCACCTCATCATGCTATGTACCCTCCTACAAATCATACTGAGCTAGAAATAATGCTGGTAAATATTAACATATTGACTTACAATGGTGCCATTGTAATATATATGTGTGTGTGTGTGTGTGTGTGTGTGTGTGTTTTTATATATATATATATATATATATATATATATATACACACACACACACACACACACACACACACTTATAAACAACATAAACCTAGCGCTTAGTCCATTGCAGAGGTACCACTCAGCCTTGCTCTTCTTCACCGAGGTACAATGTTGGTCCAAGTCTACAACTGTAGTTTGTTGTTCAAAGCTTGGTCTATACCAGTTTTTTACACAAGAAATAGTATCTGAAGCCTGAGGTATTAAAAAAAGCACTTAAATGGCAACCAATAACTTGTTGGAGACAAACCTCCTATATCTCTTTAATCCACACCTTAATTCACATCAGTCGAGCTCTTTCACACTTTGTATGCTCTAACGCTCTATCTGAATCCAGCTCACCTTCACCACATACATTTAAAGTACCCCCGAACAACCATGTAGAATAATAAATTGTTCAATGTGTTTTGAAAGCTTAGAAAACAACTTAAAATTGCCCAGAACATCTTCAAACCTTCAGCGTTCATAACCTCCTGCTAGCTGGCTTGTTAACTCTATAATATTAATAATAATAATAATAATAATAATAATAAATTTAATTCACCCTGGTCTACGGTAGACACAAGTGAGATCCGGTTTCAGTATCTGAGGTCTTGATTTACATAAAAATGATTTTCTAAAAAGTTTACTATTTTAACAGGAACTAAAACCACCAAAACACATGATTAACATTAGCCGAGTTACATGAACGGCTATTTAATACTTAAAAAAAAAAAAAAAAAAAAAAAAAAAAGCTCACATTTGTCTAAAGTAGACGCACCAGTGAGATCAAGTGTCACTATCTGAGTTTTGGTTTACATGGTCGTACTCAAAACTGTATTAACAGCACCCAACCAATTTAGCAATGTTAACTAAGTTCACTAGCTGGCTAGTCAACTGCTAGAAAACTAGCAGATATTTATCTCATGTAGACACGAGTGAGATCTAGGCTTTGTTTTGTTTTTGTTTTTTATCTGGGTCTTGAGTTCCACAGTCATATTATCTTCTCACAGATATAACTGTAGGCTAGCCTGCCAAAACATGTCATTAGCTCAAGAAGCTAGCCAGCTAGCAAACGTTTGTTTCAGTTAGACACAAGTGATAGTAAGTTTCAGTATGTTGATTAATACTGTCATATCAATAACATAAGCAGAGCTAGCTAGCTGGTCCGATGCTAGAAAGCTAGCATTTGCTTCAGGTAGAGAAGAGTGAGATCAAGTTTCAGTATCTGAGTCTTGATTTACATGGTCATACTCAAAAAACAAAAAACAAACAAACAAAAGGACCCTTAACAATAGCCAAAAACAACAAAATATATCAGTAACATTGGCTATGTTAGCTAGCTGGCTACAGATCATGTTTGCCACAGGTAGACACACAAGAAGATCACGTTTTAGTATCTGAGTCTTGAATTACATTGTCATATTCTCACAGATTTATTTAACAGATGAAAAACCTGACAAGAATAGTAGTAATCTTAGCTAAAGTAGCTAGCTGGCTAGTTCACTGCTTGCTAATAGATGAACTAAATTTTGTAGTGTGCCACATCCATATATAATCAGAAAAAGAAAAGACAATAAGGAATAAAAAAATAAAAAGATGTTCGGGAGTACATTAAACCATATATGTCTCATATTATTAAATTGTATCTTAAAATAAAGCGACGGAAATTACAAAACATGCAAAATGAGAAAGTTAATGGGAAGCAATAACACTTTAAAAACATGTTTAAGACAGAGTACAGCTTTTTTTTTTTTTTTTTTTAGAAAGAAAAAAAAATGACGGAGAATGTTAATGGCAATGAAGGAGTACTGTGTAATTTCAACAGTTGAAATAAATTAGTTGCACTCAATCTCATCGGAAAAATATGATTTGCTCTTGATATAAAAGCACCCACAGCAGGTTGAATTGCTAGCAATCTGGCAACACGTTAATAGAAGCCTAAAAAGATTTAAATGCATTTAAGGTCAAAATAATCACATTTCTGCACATTTTTTATGGAAAAGCAATTAACAGCCAACAGACATGGGCCACGTTTTATTTATTAATATTTTAATATGATAACTGTGTCTTTTTTTTTTTTTTTTACTTTATATGTTAATGCTAATATGGAAGGAAGCTTCCTGGATGGAAGACCAGGAAAAAAAATACAAAGGCTTGTGCAGTCACATAAAATGGCCTGTTTGCTTTTTTTTGTTCTCCTGTTGTTACATGCATCTGTCTGACAAACAGTGTCAGTAACTCAAGTAGTGGATTTAAAACCAGTTGGGAACAACTGTGTGTGTGAAAAAGATGGAGGTTTCCCATAATGCCCTGGGAAAAAGAAAAAAAAACATCGATCCACCCTTTAATTCTTCCATCCATCAATCCATTTTTTTCTCCATTTACGGTGTTGCTGTCTGGCTCGATGAGACCTGAATACTCCATCATCCTGCATCCTGTGGGCACTCACTGTGTGTGTGTGTGTGTGTGTAGGTGTGCGTGTGTGTTTGTGTGTAGGTGTGCGTGTGTGCTTGCTGCAATTGCTTTTCGGCTCATTAAAAAAAAATCCAAGGGTGATCATATACTGATCATCTACACTCCTCAATTCATGTCCCCCCATCCTTGATGCCCCCTTATACCCCAAAGTATTCCTCTAATCCAAATATAGTCCCCTCTTCCTACCCCTAAATCCACCCCAATCATTAATCATAAAAAAGGTAAAAACAAGGTCTACTGTGGAATGGCTTTACTCCTCACAGTCAGTAGGGGGCGCCAGAGCCCCTGCGAGCTACTGAGGTGCGGTTGACATCGTTCTTACGGCTGGCATTGGCGGCCGGGGGGCTCCGAGCGATGGGCTGCGCCCTCCGCCTGGCGCCTCGATTCCTCCCCCTGGGCCCTGCACGGCCCCTCCCGGCCACTAGGGGTCACTTCTTCCGTGAGTGCAGCGTGTCCTGGAACTTGGTGCTGGTGTAGCGCACGTGAAAGCCCTTCTTGTTGATGGTGTCGTCTGATCGGAACTTAATGACGATGGAGTCGCCGGCCGAGTAGATCTCCTCAGGAGGCTGGGTGCACGCAAGCACACACACACACGCACACATTCAGGAAGAGAGACGCAGGAATGTTAGAATCAACCTAAAATCACAGTTGGTTAACAGCAGAATTTCACGAGATTCCTGCAAACACACTAGACGTCTTCAAAGCAGACGAGATCCTGTGGTGATTGTTAGTAGCTTTAAAATCCTAAATCTATTATTCACAGTAAGTGGATATAAAGATAAGATTTTACCAAAAAGGTCAGGTTCCCTTTTATTTTAGTAATTTATTGCTTGAAAAAAGTAATTAAAATGATATATATATATATATTAATTTATTAATAAAAAAATGAATTAACTCGCCCTCACCCTGAGTCGGCTGAGATGGGCGCCAGCCTCTCCGCGACACTAATTAGAATTAAGCGGTTCAGAAAATTAATGAATGAACAAATGAATGAATGGTTTGTTTTTCTGTATGTTTGTTCCTTACCATTTCTTTTAGTATTGTGACAACTTTTAGAAGTGTGGTATTACAGTAGTCCCAGTAGTAAGTGCTGTGTACTTTTACGTTATTCTAGCGGTTTGCACTCTCAGTGCTTGTAGTTTATTTTTCATTTTAATTCATTTTGTATATTGAGCTGCCTCATCGCGGTTTAACGCATTATGTTTAGCATGTCTGCCTCATAGCAACAAGGCCCTGGGTTCGAGTCCTGGGCTGGGCTCCACTCCTGTGTGGAGTCTGCATGTTCTCCCCATGCGTGCGTGGGTTTCCTCTGGGTACTCCGGTTTCCTCCCACAGTCCAAAGACATGCACATCAGGCTAACTGGCTGTTTCTTAAATTACTCCTAGGTGTGAGTGTAAATGGTTGTATGTGTTGGCCCTGTTCAGAGTGTACCCCACCTTCGCCCAGTGTCAGCTGAGATAGGCTCCAGCCTCCTTGCAACCCTAATAGGATTAAGCACTTTGGAAAATAAGAGAGGGAAAGAGAGAGATACAACAAAATATAAACTATAAACATTTTTGTGGGTTTTTTTGTGCATATGTTGCTGTGTAGTATATACTAAAACAACTACACATTAGACTCAGTGGATGTCACTGAAAAGAATAATCCCCTTAATGTTCTGTCTGGGGAACCATTTAGCGATATGCACCTCAGCTTTAGCGAATGATTGTTCATTAATCAGTACTAACTGACCAATCGGAATGAAGAAATCAACAGTACTTTTTTATTGTTGAAATCTATCTTACTTAAAATATCTGATTCAAGTTAATACCTCTGATCAATGACATAGGTTAGTAAAAAGCTTACAATATAGTATATAGATTTGATACCTATATTAATCTGTGTCAGAGTCTGTAAGATTAAGGTGTTATAAGATTAGTGCGGCTCCTTTAAGAGCTGAATCAACTTTATTCCTGGAGGAAGTAAATAAATAAAGGCGTTTCCCGACTACGGTCTGCAGCGAAAGTAGGAAAGACTAACGCTGAGTTATCTTTTCACTGCCTTTAACTAGCTGGGTTACACGTTCATTTGTACACCTGTGTTGTTAGTTTATTTATCTATTTAACGAGTTCAGATTCCGTGTTTCATGTTGTTTTGTTTGGCGAAAGTTTGTTTACCTACATGAGTTAGATTCTGTTTTTTTATTCTGTGCAAGTCTGAGCAGTGGTGCATGAGCCTCTATTGTTGCTATTAATAATAAATCTGTTTTTTTACTGGTGACATGGCAGCATTATTGGGTTTCCTGTGGTGGCACGGACATGGGATAACCATCCATGTCATGTGCCATGCCAATGGGGCTCAGCTCAGGAGCTGAAAAAATTACAGTGTCCCATCATAGCAGTGTTCTTTCAGCTGAAATGTGTAATGAGATCAAACACCATTCATATTTATTACCTTCTAACACTAAGCAGATTGCAGCACTGAGAGCTGCAACAGCATGATAAGTATCTAATGAATCAGTGCCCTTCCTACCATACCTTTCTACACCTCATTAGCCAAACGACTCTTTAGTTAAGAAGCATATTTTCCTAATGGCTCCAGGCTTCAGAGTGCCGCACAAACGACCGTCACCCTTCAGCCTCTGACAGCCCCTATCAAGCAAATGCAGCCATCAGCTCAACAAGCAGCCCTTATTATTAAGCCCCGCTAAATGATATCAAGCTGCTGGGTGACCTATTGAGTTCAGACTCTCATTTCTTCTTCCCTCTTACTGCTGTATACTTGGCGTAATGCCACCTTAACGCTTATTAACTCCACCTCGCAGCTTCAGAGAAAGGAAGTAGAAAGAAAGTCCTGCTGTTCTTAACTCGACTCGGAGGACTGAAGGATAATAACGAGCTGAACAATAAATCCATCTGAACTGGAACATCTCGAGTAGCGATTGTGAGGAAAGAATAAATCGGGCAGTGGTGGCTTAGTGGTTAAGGCGATGGTCAGCAGATATGAAGGTCCGCGGTTCAATCCCCACTATCACCACTGCTGGGCCCTTAACCCTCAACTGCTCAGTTGTATAAAAATGTTAATTGTAAGTCGCTCTGGATAAGAGCGTCTGCCAAATGCTTTAAATGTAAATACATACCAGGCTCTCGGTTTACCGCTGTGCTTTCTGTATTAACTTTTAAAGTAACGTTTGACGTTTACCAATTCACATCACTGACGTCATCAACGGTGGAATGGTGGCGTAGTGGTTAGCACATCCACCTCAGAGGTAGAAAGCCCTGGGTTTGAGTCCTGGGCTCGGATGTTTCTGGGTGGAGTTTGCATGTTCTCCCCTTGCTTGTGGGGATTTTCTCTGGGTACTCTGGTTTCCTCCCACAGCTCAAAAACATGCACATTAAGCTTACTGGCTATTCCAGCTTGCCCTAGGTGTGAGTGTGGGTGTGAATGGTTGTGTGTTGGCCCCATGATGGTCTGGCAAGCTGTTCAGGGTATTAAAAAAATCAGAAGCTCTGTTCCATGAACAGGGAATTTCTGTATGCAGTTTGTCGCTTGGGGTCATCTGTACACAAGGTGTATACTGCAATATAACTATTCTCATCTCCTTAGCTATGGTCTGACTGGTAGTTCCTAATCAGTCTGCTGATTGGTCAATTTTCTCAAATGCCCAATCAATAGGCTGATTAAGAACAAATCTTGCATTGTGTAAAATGTGTGAAACATCAGTGCATATAATTATAATTATTATGCTTCTTATTCCCCTTTAAAATCCCAGTCAGGGAGTGTTGTAGTAGTGGTTACCCCTGATCCACAGTAACGGCCGAGCCTCGGCGCCTTGGTGTCGGATCCATCAAACAGCTCCATGTAGTCGTAGCCGCAGTCAGCTTCCTCTTCGATCTCAAATGTCTGGAAGATAAGCTCAACACCATAGCCCTTCTCAGCTGAGATCACCCACTGGCAGTCTGACGCACCAGGGTAATTGTTGTCCCCAAACTGGGCGTGCGAGTAAAGGTCTTTCGTTTTCACCTCAGCTTTCAGCTGACCTCCGCACTCTGGAGACAAAATCAACAGTTCAGTACTGGAGCTTTAAACACATCAGTTATTAAAACTTGATTATCAAAAGACTGTTTTGGTCACATTTTCTTGACAAACAGAAAATATACACCCCGTATATTCAAATCATTTAAACCATCACAAAGTGTGAGCCTCCAGACTTACCTTTGACTTGGATATTAAAGGTGGCTATTCTTTCGCGGGTACATATACATGAAATCAAGTGTTTTCTCTTAAAATGAAATGATAAATGATGTCAGACAAGATTCCATCCTGAAAACATTTGCTTACTTCGGTGCGCGAGTGTCAATGACCCGTCCGCCATGCACAATGATCTAAATAAAGAATGTAAAAAGTGTGTTTGCCATCTGATGGCGAGAGCACAGAACCAGCATCAAAACAAGATGGTGACCGACAACACAGTCCTGGCCGACGCAAGCAGTCAAAAATCAATACGTTTAATTATATGTACCATTTTTTTGTGATTCATAGCATGCTATTTGATTTCTAAGTGATAAAAAGTTATTCCTCTAGTCGTGCTGTCTTGTTATTGTAAAGAGACTCCAAACCAAGATGTAAAACAGGTGAATAAGCAATACCGTGCCTGTGAGCTGAGGTGGTGTCACCTAAAAACTTTTGCATTCAACCAAAATGCTAACAATAGAAGATAAAACACCTACTGGCTCCTTTTTGTCTGGTTTCAAGAGTTTACAAATGTGTTTCAGTATATTGTGAGGTATACTACCGTCCCCGTGCTTGCACAGATTTCCTCTGGGTATTCCGGTTTCCCCCCAAAGTCATGCACGGTAATCTTGTTGGTTTAATTTTTAATCTTATTGTTGGTCTTGTGATGGTCTGACGAGCAGTTCAGTGTGTACCCTGCCATCACCCGGGATCGGCTGAAATAGGCTCCAGCCTCCCTGCGACACTAGTAGGCTTAAGCGGTTCAGCGTATGAGTTAATAAATCAATGAATGAATGAATGTTCAAAAATGCTAAAACTGTATCAGTAGATCTTTTATATAAACTTATTTAGCTTTATTAAGCTTAATTATAGCTGTGAGAACCCGTCAGGCAAAACGGCAATTAAGGAAGTTTTCGCTTATTGACCCTAAAATTACAGTCATAATTAATGTCACCTCAAACAGCCGAAAAAAAGACCTGATTTCCCAAAACCCCCTAATTTGCACCTTAATGTGATTCCTTTTCAACAGAACTGGTGGCTGTGAATGCTGAGAATAGCATGCTACACACCTGCAGTATGTGAGGCCTCGAATCCTTTCTTCTGCACAGAGTTGTCAGAGAAGAAGCGAATGAACATCTTGTTCCCAGATGATGTGACCGGAGGAGGTTTCTTCGAGCCGCAGTAACGTCCAAGGCTAGGCGCCTTCCCGTCACGTCCATCATAAATCTCGATGTGGTCATACGCACACTCTAAATGAGGTTCCATGTCGAGTTCGTTGAAAGCCTGAACACAGTTTAGTAGGTAAAATGTCATTATATGTATTATATCGTATTTCTCAGATTATCAGACCTCTGTGAGCTGAAAGATTTTTAATAAAGTTAACAGTGCTGACTTCTTCAAATGTGCTGTTTGCACATTTAAAATACAAATAGAGTCATCAAAAGCCAATAAATTTTGACTTTACAAAGGTTTAGGCTTATCTCAGTCAACAATGACCTAATTTTTAACTTTACTCTGATAGCGTAGCTAAAACGTTTGCTAGCAAGCATGGCTAATTGATTTCATTTAACAATATACTAGCATAGCTAGCAAAAGTTAGTTTATCTACTGCAATAGTGCTATACAATCAAGTTTGTAATTAGCTTTATCAAAATTAGCATTAGCATCATCATTGTTGTCTGAGATGATACTAAGATAATTTAAACCTGGAAATGCGTAAAGCTCTGAGGGTGCGATGTCCTTGAGTGAGAACGCCACTCTCTGTGACATCATCATGAGCATGTACACCAGTCATTAGTATAGGTGATGATGTCACAGATTGTGCGGGTCATGTGACACACTGGCAGGACATCATGACAAAGAGACAGAGGGACACGGAGTCTGGATCCTGGTCAAGCACCACCGAGTGGCCTGGCCAATTACATAGGACATCCCACCACTACGTTGGTTAGCTTGCTAGCACATAAGCATACTGGTTTTAATTGTATGAGATAATAGCTAGCTTTAATACCAGTTTTAGCTAGTTTGTTCAAAAAACATGACCAACAGTTTTTAAAATATAATTTCGCCATCTCTTTGGAAGACAAATGGTCCTGCAAGAGACTTGTATTACTCTGCAAACACTGTGCAGATTAATATCGCAGCTAAGAGCACCAAGTCAGTACACATTCAGAGACTTTAAGGCTGCCTACCAAACTGCACAGTACAGTAGCGTTCGTAGCTAGTGTCCCGAGTTAACTGTGATGATACAGAATTGCTATAACATTGTAAAGAATTTATGTACAAAGTGTTTAAGATAATATAAATAAAAAATGTAAAAATACAGAAAAATTATCTGTGAATTCAGAGAAAACTGAGGTTTTCGTACGAGTTTGATGCGATGTCCTGGTGTGGTGGAGACAGCCCATGTGCACGCTTTCTTACTGGGGTACTTATCAGGCCAGTTGGGACTGGTGATGGTTCCACTCACACTGTTCACCGTGTGATCACAGCCGGCTGTAACACACACACACACACACACAACCATAAGAGTCAACAAAGCATCCAAGAACCAGGCCCTACACTCTGTTTATTTTTCCTTTTTTTCCTCTTTTGTTCCCTCTGCATCTCTGAAAAGCAGTGTTGTTCTTGGCAGCCGGAACCAACCATCTGTCTCCCCTCCCATTCTCTACTCCTCACTCTTTCTGTGTTCCTCTTCTGTCTCTCCACAATAGCGAAGGATCCTCTATAAATACTCTCCTGGCATTTAGTGTCAGCGAGCCGAAATCGATGGGGAGGGTTTTAAATAACCCTGAGCACACTTGCTCTTCGCTTTCTAGAGTGCACTGAAGGTCCTTTCGCTCTCTAATACCTGCTACAGTTTTATCTCAGGCCACACAGAATGGAGCAATTTCGTAAAATATCAAGTGGAATGTTGAGGAAAAGAATTCAAGGGTTGAAATCACCAGTTTTCAGTTAATTAAAAAGTTACTCAATAGCATGGATGCACCTTATAATATTTTTATATTTGTACTTAAGTGGCAAATACTGTAGGTTCAATCACTGACTGTATTAAAAAAAAGATGGACAGTATAACATCTCTAAAAAGTGAAGTGCCCCTGCTGTCTGGCTGCAGTACAATTTTTAGTGCCATTCATCCCCATTTTCCATGAAACTTTCTCTCACACTCACTCATTTGCAGAGCCGGTTAATCCTACTAAAGTCGCCGGGAGGATGCAGCCAACTCAGCCGACACTGGGCGAAGGCAGTGTACACCCTAAACATCTCACCACACCATTGCAAGACCAACACACACAAATATTCACACACAATTTCGACCAGCCAATTATCCTAATGTACATGTCTTTGGACTGTGGAAGGAAACCTTATTACCCGGAGGAAGCCAATGCAAGCACAAGGAGAACATGCAAACTCCACACAGAAACGCCTGGACTTGAACCCAGGGCCTTCATGGCACTCAAACACTTAGGTTCCTAAAGTTTAAATAACATTATTCTTTAATATCTTAGGAAGGTGTGTTTAGACTTGGGAATAAAGTGACTGACAGCATCTGCAAAGCACTGTAGCATCGTACTGGGTGAAGAGGGCGGGTCTACCAACTGAGTAGGTGTACCTGAGTTACACGCTCACCTCTACAGAGCAGACATGGGCTTCATTTCTATAGAGCAGAAGGCAGTGGAGCCCTGGTGCAGACTTGTTGAACGTAAATGTAGACACAAGAAAACATGTAGAATCGATGAAGAAGCGCAGCAAGTGTCTCAGTATTTATTAGGATCTGACTGATACAGTGAGAGAGTGGTAACACATGGTGCGGTCTGATTGGTAGTAGCAAGAATTTGATAATAATACATTGGACATGGTGCGTGGGTGATCATGTGCATAGTGAGAAATTAGTGGGAACCTGTTAGACATAGTGAGAACCAGGCATGGACATAGTAAGGACCACGCCCCCACTGCATTCATGGAAATTTTCAGGATGCGGTTCAGTCTCATATATGCATTAATTTCTCTAACTAGATCATTCTTACACAATGCTAGCTACCACTTTTTAGCTTCATTAGCATGTTGGTCCCTGAAAATCAGAACCGGCCCCACACATCCTTCAAGCTTCCACTTTCGCAACTAACCCAACCCTCATCCGCTACTTAGATTAAAGGATTCAACACTATACCATATTCTAAACTATACTCTACAAGTGTGGATGTTTTCTCACCTTCTTTACAGTCGTGTTTATTTTCATGCAGGACAAAACCACTCCTGCACTGGCAGCTGTAGCTACCAAAGGTGTTCACACACTCGTGCTGGCAGCCACCGTTCTCCTTCGAGCACTCGTCCTTATCTGTGAAGAGACAGACCAGAGTCGGAGTGATCAGCGGTCGTTTGCTGCAACAAAAAAAAAATTAGCTGAAATTTTTATGATGGGCATTTTGCTAAGAATCCATGCCCTGAGGACATCACAAAAAATCCCTATCATTTAAAAATCACGTCTCTTTAAAACATATTCTACTCATTCTCATTCGTTTGCCGACCGGCTTAATTCTATTAGGGTTGTTAATTCTCAGCCAACACTGGGTGAAGGCGTGGTACACCCTTAAAAGCTCATGCACACAAACACCGAGGGGCAATTTGGAACAGCCAATTAGCCTAATGTGCATGTCTCTGGACTGTAGTAGGAAACCTGAGTACCCAGAGGAAACCCACACAGACATGGGTGGAACATGCAAACTCCACAAGGAAATGCCCACGCCGAGCCTGGGCCTTGAACTCAGGACCTTCCTTTTGTGAATGGTTCTCCAACCACTACGGCACCATGCCACCCTAAAACACATTTCATTTGAATGAAACTTGATTATGTATATCCAGGATCAAAAGCTTTTATGTCACACAAAGCTTCATCTGGACTAATTCAGATTTTGCAATTTAAATGTACCATAGGCAAACACATGCTTTTGGAAATGTAGGGGGTACTGTGTACCTAATTTTTTTTTTATGCTTTGGCGGAGGTTTGCGCTCTCTGAGCACTCCTGTTCTTTATTGCAAATGAAGCGAAAGTACCTGAGAAGAACTGGGCCTTGAAACCCTTCTTGGAGACGGTGTTGTCCGATTTGAATTCGATACGCATATTATTGTACTGAGACGTGATGGTCTCCGGCTTCTCGGCTCCGCAGAACTTCCCGTGTAGCTTGGAGTCTGCAGAAAGTCCACTTCTGACCTCTACAAAGTCGTACTTGCAGACCTATGCAGGGATGGCAATTGAACATAAAGATAACATAATATTTATAGTGCAAAACTTGCACGTACTGTACATTGATGGTGAATGGATAGCAGAGAAAGACCGCACTGGTATTTTCCTTATGCATGTATAGTCCACTTAAGGCATTATGTTTAGAGTGAAGCAAATTTAGTCTTGAACTTTTAAAATGAAATACCACAACTACCCTTTAGCTTTCATTATTTAACCCACATGTAGTTCCAGAAGAGCCAGACGGATAATTTAAAGATATTTAAGGTAAATGAACAGTAATCTTGTTAGTTACCCATCACCATGAGCAGTACACCAATTTTATCCCTGATATTTTTAAGACATAATAAATTATGACTTTAAAATTCTCTTAACATTTCTTGCTCTGTGCCTTTGCACCTCACCACCCCCACCCCCACTCCGTCAACCTCACTTGAGACAAGGCTGTTGAGACTAAGTTCATCCAACCACTGACTCAGACAAATGCTCATGCCCATGGCGGGGCAAAAACCTAGCACTCACATCATTGCCCTCGGTCTCGAAGACGTCGAAAAGCAGCGTGATGCGGTACTGTGTGGGCGCCACCAGCTGCCAGACACAGTTCTTGTTTGGCGGGTACTCGCGCGGCCAACCGGGACTCGTGATGGAGCCGTTCAGCTTGGTGATGAAGCCGCCGCATGCAGCTAGAGGCACACACAGAGAAGGATAATGTGTCAACACTTGACACGGCCACTGCAAACACACTCAGATGCTTCATTATCTTGCCAGCATACACACCAGGGGGGGAAAATGGAAAACAGATGTCTGTAGATCTGAATTGCTAAAAACACATTAGGTGACAAACACAACATGAGAACAAACCCTGACAGGGCTTTACAGTTAAAGGGAAATAACACAAGCCTAGTACGGTGATAATGATTTTCCAATAAGGGTGTGCCCTAAAAAGCTTTATTCCTTTGATACCACAGTAATTACAGTGTTTAGAAGTGCTAGCTTAGTATAAACCGCTTCATTTTGTTGTGGAAAGTTTGTGAAAAATAATACAGCACTCATAAAAAGTTGTTCCTTCACCTACCTCTCCATTTCCGTCATTTAAATTGAAACTAGAGCAGTATTCACACAGTGCAGGGTACCTCTGCCATGCAGCATGGATAATGAAGATAGGCCCTATATGGTTTTTATTACCCATGTGTTCATCTTATGTATATGATATGTAAGTCCTTATACGATTTTCTATTAGTGTACCACAGTTACAGTCCATCTCTCGGCACTTCTTTTAAAGTTTTTAACATTCAAAATCCTATTATCTTCAAATATAATTGCGCCAGTTAAAAGTTCATACATGGTTTCCTATTAGTGCTACGTAATAACGGCATGTTTATTGCCCCTTGTTTTGAAGCTATTAGCACTCACGTTGCAGCGACCTTGATTTTTGACCTTGCAAGGTCACTCAAGGTCAAAGGGGATTATACCACTGAAAGCATGTATAAGGTTTCCCATCTGTCCCTTATTACATCGATGTGTCTATGCCAATTTATTTCTGAGATATAAGCAATTTGAACTGTAACATGGGAAATGCCTATCTCCAAAACTTGTGTGACCCTGCTCTGACCTTTACCTTCAACCTAGACATTCCAAAATCAAATTTTCTCTGAGACTCAAGTAGGTTAGTGTTCCCACCGAGTTTGGTAAAAATCCTTGCTTTGGGTGTCGGCAGGACTTTGTCGAGATTACCAAATATTAGGAGAAAAAACTACAAGTGGACAGTACAAAGTGCTCTGTCCTGAAGACTTGTGGAAGGATCAACAGGACTTTCAGGGATGTTAACAAAAAAAACTTCAGGATGTTAACAATAATACATTGTTATGCCTGCCGTTCAATGCCCTGTCTACAGGTATTAGAATGAGCACACTGACATAAACCTACAAATTAAAGTTGGTACTACTGTCAGAAAAAAATATCCAACACCTGATCAACCGACCAATCGAAACCGAGAATTCAAAAAAAAAAAAAAAAAAGATAATGCCCTCGGCAAAGAGAGAGAGAGAGAAGAGAAAGAGAGAAATATGATTTTCTAACAGTACAGCTTGCAATAATGAGAAATTGCTGCAGCACAGAATGTGTGAGAATAGTGGCAAGTGTTTGAGTAGAAACTGTCCTCAGAGGTGGCGACAAAAACACAAGCCAAGATGAAATAAAAGCAACAAAGAAAAGTGCTTGATCTGAAAGCTACGAAAAATGAGTGCTTATATATAAATAAATAATGGCTACTTAAACTAATCAGTAAACCATTTAGTCCTGTCTTAATCAAAAGCGATAAAGCAACCTTCCCCCAGGCATGTGAAATGGAACACGAGGGAAAAGACATTCATTTGACGTCTGCTCCAAATTAATCAGTAGGTAACGCGCAGGACGTCCATCACAGACCACGCGCAGAACGGGGATGAGAGGCACATGGTTTCCATGGCTACCACCATGCCACTCAGGGATGCCATCAGACAGTGTGAGCCTCAGAGGTTTAACCACATCTACATTTAGCTTCACACTGACCTGACAGCTTCCTTCTGTCTGACAGCGCCTGGTGTTTCCGAGGAGTCTGATTCTGCACTACGGTGCCGCTAAATAGTCCAGCACAACAAAGCCAATATATATAAAGAAAAGAGATTAACCTAAAAACTAGGATTGACACCATCATTAAACCATTTTAAGATAAATAATTAAGACTGAACCTTATTTCTGAGGTGTGCAGGAGTTTTTTTTCTGCTTCCTGCAATGCCTGTATCTGAGCACTATTAAATTCCATTAGATTCCTGACCCGGAGGGAACGGTGGCGTAGTGATTACGTCCACCTCGAAGCAAGAAGGTCCCGGTTTCGAGTCCCAGGTTCAGCGAGGGCGTTTCTGTGTGCAGTTGGCATGTTCTCCCCATGCTTGTGTAGGTTTCTCCAGGTCCTCCCACTATCCAAAGACATGCACTTTAGGACAACTGGCTGTTCCAAACTGCCCCTATGTGTGGATGTGAGTGTGAATGGCTTTGTGTGTGTGTGTGTGTGTGTGTGAGTGTGTGTGTGAGTGTGTGTGTGAGTGTGTGTGTGTGTGTGAGTGTTTGCCCT
>JAQMYF010000012.1:8546575-8564361 GCA_030014195.1 Neosilurus mollespiculum | reverse complement strand
GTGTGTGTGTGTGTGTGTGTGTGTGTGTGTGTGTGTGTGTGTGTGTGTGAGTGTGTGTGTGAGTGTGTGTGTGTGTGAGTGTTTGCCCTGAGATGGTCTGGCGAGCTGTTCAGGGTGTACCCCATCTTTGCCCAGTGTCAACTGAGATAGGCTCTAGCCTTCCCGTAACCCTAACCGGATTAATCAGATCGGCAAATAAGTGAGTGCGTGAGGGAGTGAAATTCCCGACCCAAGATAACACCGTGCTCACTTTAATGGTTTGGCTAAAAATAATATCATTGAAGGCTTGACATTAGACAGGTTCTGTTACACCATGCAAATAAATTTAGAAATGAATAAAGGAACCATGTACCAGATTGAACAAGATCACAAGATAATACACCAGTTGAAACTAAATGACCTCATTCCTATTAAAAAGGACAGATGCTTGATGTGCAGTAAAGATATTCTGGCCACTAGGGGCTGTGTGGTCACGTTCCGAGGGGAGAGAATGGAAACAGAACTTGGTTCACATATTTCTAAGAAAAATGTGACTTATTTAGTTAGTAACTTACTTCTTATATTCATGTTCAACACTTCTCACAGAGCAGACGAACAAAAACACTGAGCTACAGAAGTATTAAAGCTGCTTGATTGCTGCCATCACATTCGATATAAAATCAAATTACTGGATAAATAAGTGCAATACGTGTTACTCTCCATTACAAAAGCAGATTTCTCATGATTTCTCATCTCATATTTTGCCCAAAACCTGACTAATAAACACTGACCTGTTGACTTAACCTCTACAACATTATAAAGAGATGAATGACATTGCGTCATAAGGTTCGGATTTATTTCTTCATGTTTAAAAACAACTAGTTAAGGTACCAATAAATAACAATTATTCACCTCGGGGGAGGTGGATATTGCTGAATAGTCCCTGAGAGATATTCCCCTCCCTTGAGGTGGATAATTGTTTCAGTATATACTTCACAAGAAAATAAGCAAAGCAAAACTAAAAGAATTATCCACCTCAAGCGATGGGGATATCTCGCAGGAACTATTCAGCAATATCCACCTCCCTAGAGGTGAATAATTGTTATTTATACAAAAGTAGTCAACTTTTTTAATGAACCAATCAGATTGCTTCGTTTTTGCATAGCATATACTAAAGTGTTTTATTCTTTTTATATTACACTCTCACTCATCACTTATTTGCTGAACCGCTTAATCCTATTAGGGTTGCTGGAAGGCTGGAGGCAACACGTACACACATTCACACTCACAACTAGGAACAATCTGGATCAGCCAATTAGCCTTATGTGCATGTCTTTGGACTGTGGGAGGAAACTGGAGCACCCAGAGGAAACTGACACGGGCACAGAAAGAGCATGCAAACTCCGCACAGGGACACCCGAGCCTGGGACTTGAACCCAGGACCTTCTTGCATAAAAAAAACATATAAACCTCGTAAAATCTGTTTGTATTTTCATTCCATGTTGTAAAATGTTTATTTGCAATTTCATCCTGAATAAGCAGAATACCGATGCCCGTTTACAACGCGGTTACTTCAGAACTACGCGAAAGACGAAAAGGTTCATGAGAAGAATCACTGTGGCGTACAGAAACCAACAAAAAGAGGTTTTTCTTTGCTGGTTATGGTTTGGTCGTGGACATATGGTACTAGTCAGCCATATTGAAGCTAGCAGTCATGGTGCACTCACCCTCGCAGCTTCGTTTGTCTGCAGCCAGCTCAAAGCCTGGATCACACGCACACTTATAACTGCCTAGTGTGTTTACACAGCGTTGCTCACAGCGACCGTTGTCTGGCCTTGAACATTCATCCATCTCTGCAATATAACCCACACATCAAAATAAACATCAAGTTAGCAAACTGTAAAGCGAAGAGAAAGATAAAAACAACTTCTGTATAAGATGAAAAGTTTGAACCAAAAGGGGGGAAAAGCCAATGAGGCGTGATGTTGGATGAACGTAATCAATCAGTAATGGGGTGATGTAATGCAGCCTGATCAAAAAACCAGAGTTGGTCACCACCCCAGAGTTGATTCATTTGACTAACAGTACGTCCTGAAGTGTTTGATTTTTTTTTTTTTTTTATTCCAGAGCAATTAATCAGTCATTATATTATTTATTTATCACTTAGAACACACATCATACTTTTTTATCCATTTAGAATTACATTCAATGAGGTGGAACATCCAAGAAATGAGTTATTTCCTGTTACAACAGCTAGAAAGCAGATGTTGCCTCACCAGAGTCTCTTCTTCTCTTTCGTGAGTTAATAACAAAATCTAGCCAATCAGAATCAAGTATTTAAACTCAATGTAGTATAACTCAGCATTATTCAACAAAGGGAGGTCATTGGTCATTCTTCTTTAGGAAAACGTTTAAGACTAAGTAAAAGAAGTCAATCCAGAAAAGAAAAAATAGTTCCGTGAGTAAATCTCTTTATATAAAGCACTTAGCTGGAGCTAAGAGTAAATAAGAGAATGTGAAGCAAAAACATAAGCACACCAGTCATAACGGATGTGACCGTTGTGTCTGGCACTAGGACACATTTTCAAATCCACACCTTTGAAGAAGTTGGCAGCGAAGCCGGCTTTGTTGACTGAGCCATCGGACACAAACTTCATCCACAGCTGGTTCGAGCTGCTCTTGATGTCATCTGGCTTGTCATATCCACAGAAACGGCCCAGCAACGGGCTGTTTTCCGAGTTCCCATCACGAACCTCGAGATAGTCATACGCACAGCTGTCGTGCCTCTCAATCTGAAGAAACGGAAAGGGGAGGTGAGGAGCACTAAACCATTATAAAAAGTAAACAAAAATGTAACGTGCCAATGTATGATAAATAAATATAAATGTATGTATTGATTATCAAAATTATTTCCTTAATGCATCATATAATTCAAACTTGGTGCTTTCTTTTAGTCAAAACCACAGAATATGAACAGCCTGTGCTCGTAAACTGAGAATCACATGGAGCTTTGTCTTTATTTGCACCAGCTGGTTGGAAGCAGGACCGAACCTAAAGCAATCCCCAAGACAGTCTGCTGGAACGGAGGAGTGGAATCCGTGGGACGAGGCATGAAGATGAGAAGGAAGCAAAAGAAAAGCTATACTTTGTGTTAAATAAGCTTCTTATACTACAGCAATTTGCTTTTTTTAAATTATTATTTTTCACTTATTAATGTACAGGTTGTACATTTTATCCTTCCCCAGTTACATTTAATGTTGCATGCTGTAGATGTAGATAACGTCGCTTGTTGTCTTTTAAGTTATACTGATTTTTTTTGGTACTGGAGACTCCTTACATGAATGTTAAAACAAGAGATAATATATATGCATGGTGGTGTAGTGGTTAGAACGTCCGCCTCACAGCAAGAAGGTCCTGGGTTCAACTCCCGGGCTTAAGCGTTTCTGTGTGGAGTTTGCATGTTCTCCCCGTGCTTGCGTGTGTTTACTCCGGGTACTCCAGTTTCCTCCCACAGTCCAAAGACATGCACATTAGGCTAACTGGCTGTTTTAAATTGCCCATAGGTGTGAGTGTGAATGATGGTGTGTGTTGGCCCTGCAATGGTCTGGTGAGCTGTTTAAGGTGTACCCCGGCTTCACCGTGTCGGCTGAGATAGGCTCCAGCCTCCCCACAAGCATATAGGATTAAGTGGTTTGGCAAATGAGCGAGTGAGTGAGATAATATAGAGTAAGCAGGCCATTACTGCAAAATAAACCCAGACAGAGTAAAGCAGGGGTCTCAAATCATTCACATTTTTCACATTATTATTTCACATTACTGATCAGCTTGCTCTTTACTATCTCATGTACTATACAGCTAATTATTAGATAAATCAATAATTTTTGGCATAAAATGGTGATTAGCATGAGTATTCCAAAAGGTCTGTACAGATTTTAACGAAATTTCAAACAAAGTTGTGGCTTTGGATGAGAAAGACTCCATTAGATTTTAGAGATGATCCGGGTCAAATTTTTTAACTCAGGAATATTTTTAAAGGATTTTTTAACATTGTGAGATAGGACAGTTTAATTGGACGTGTCATATTACTGCATGCCCAGCAGGGGGTGCTGTCTACCTTGTTATTCTTATTTCTTTATTATTATTATTATTATTTTTTTTTTTTTATTATTTTTTTTTTTTTAGCAAAATGTTAAATAATGTGCATATTTTCATGACCTTTCTACCAGAGGTGGAAAAGATTTTGCTCCTGGAGAAGATCCAGATAAAATTCTTGATCCAGGAATTTCTGCAAAGATTTTTTAACATTGAGAGATAGGATGGGCTTGGTGGAGGTCTGCGCTCTCCGGGTACACTTGTTTAAAACTAATATTAGTGATTTAAAAATTTATTTCTTGTTTTCACTAATGGCAGGGTCCATAGCAACAGTCTGTTACATGGAAATATATGTATACTGACCAAGTCGGTATCCAGTATTAGAATCCTGTATTATAGCCAATTATATAGTTTAATAATACTAGAGAAACAAACATTAGAAAAAGTGTTCCTATAATACCGTACTATTGACAAAGATTTAAAAATGCACAATATAAAATTATGCTGTTGACAATCAAGTAACCAACACCTTCTAACCAATCAGAATTATTTAATAATACAACAGCACTATAGTACGAGCCACCATATAATATATCTATATAACTGAAGAAAATTTTTTTCAATATGGTGTTATAACACAATAAGTACATGTTTATTAAGTATTTATAACACCAGTACTCACTTCAAAGGACTGGAATGTGAGGCCTACATGGTAGCCCTGAGCAACAGTGATCTTCCACACACAAACTTTATTGGGTCTGTAGTCATCTGGGTAGTTCGGAGACTGGATCTGTCCATTATCCTTCTTCACTTCACCGCCACAGATAGCTGAAAGGTAATACATTTATTCGTTCATGTACATGTACTCTCTCAGCAGACGCTTTTATCCGAACCGACTCGCTGGCGACGTACAGAATCTGATCTGTTCAAAGACAAAAGCGCTAGAAGGTTTTACTCAAGGGCACAACAACACTTCTTTTGTAGTACTAGGACGTGAACTCACAAACTTCTGGCCATTCGGATTATTTTTCTTCTCACTATCTCTCACTCATTTGCCGAACCACTTAATCCTATTAGAGACATGGGGTGGATGGAGCCTATCTCAGCCCACACTGGGTGAAGGCAGGGTACACCCTGAACAGCCCACCAGACCATCACAGGGCAATTTAGAGCCAATTAGCCTAATGCGCTGTGAGAGGAAACTAGAGGCACCCAGAGAAAACCCATGCAAGCACAAGGAGAACATGTAAACACACAGAAACACCCTCGCTGAGCCCAGGACTCGAACCCAGGACCCTCTGTGCGGTGAGATGAACATGCTAACCTTATTGGCAAATAACTATTTTCTATTCAATGCAGCATCATTTTTCCTCATAGTCAGACATGATCACGACTCGATTTTCAACAGCACCCTCTACTAAATTTGAGCTTTTCTTACTTGGCCCATTAGTGTCCTGATTGGTCGGAAAGTTAAAAAAAAATTACATCATTCAGTACTTTTGTATTCAAAAAGGTGAAGTTTAAAAAAATGCTGTTAAAAAAATTCTGTTTAATTTTTGGCTTCTTACAGATACACCATTTATTTAAATGACAGATTTTTTATATCTGTGCTCATACTGGTGGGGAAAAAAAGATACATATTTTTGTAGTTAAGTAAAGGGAAAATAACTGAGTGTTAATGTATCGTTAATACAGACACGGAGATGAAGGCAGCAGTTAAAAATCCATCTTGTATTACTGGCCTGATTTCCCCGCATGTTAGAATGTACTATACTCAGTTTCAACACAGATATAAACAGCCACGTCTGACCTGGAGTAGTTTTGGTACCGTATAGATCATGGGCGTCCAATCTTATCCGCAAAGGGCCGGTGTGGGTGCAGGTTTTCATTTCAACCAAGCAGGAACCACACCTTCCACCTGTTTCAATCACTGAGCTAAAAATAAATAAATAAATAAAGACTAGATTGCAGGTTATTGTTTCAATTTCGAAGCCAAGTGGCAGCAATCTTGGTGAGACCACCTTGCTTTAAGATCTTGAAATGGAGCCATTGAAAGCCACCACATCTTGAAAACCCTGAACATTTTACTGCTGGTGGTCAGAACACCTTAAATTCATCAACCAATAATTTCACTGAAATTTGTAATAATTTGGAAAAAAAAGGGGGGGTTTAAAAAGAAATTAACACCTTGGATGTAACTGTTTCCATTTCCCCATCTTTTCATGCTACTTCCACCAGTAACATGGTCTCACCAAGATGGCACCAGTCTGGCTTCAGGTTTTGCCACACACAAACAGTAGGACACATGGCCCAATTATTTTCTGGGATCAGTAGTTCGCACAGGTGGAAGGTGTGGTACCTGCTTGGTCGAAGTAAAAACCTGGACCCGCACCGGCCCTTTGCGGATAAAATTGCACATCCCCGGTATAGATGGAAGTTTACCTTCATACACAGCTGAGAATCCTTTTCCCACCCAATTACTGCTGCTCCTGAACTCGATCCACAAGCGACTGTCCGTCGAAATGATTGGCTCAGGAAGCTTGTCTCCACAGAATCGACCTGAACACGCAGACAAATTTACTATGCCACTTTAACTACCGTGAAATCATACCGTAAACTCGATGGGGTTACGATACAAAATATGGACCTTTGAGTGGGGCTTTCCTCCAGTATCCATCTCTGATCTCCACGTGATCATACCAGCACAGATGACTCCGATATAGATCCATGGAAGTGAAATTGAGAATGATCTACAGAGGGAAAATACATTTCAGGTCTCTATAAATGACACAAAAAAGCTGATATTCTGAACAACAGGTTGTGATTTGTGACACCAGTTTCCTGCTATACCACCGGCAAATTCAGCATAATGTCCTGTTTAATGTATTCCTTCTAAACTGCGCCAGGGGAACAATACACAGTACTGTTAACTGGAATGCTGTAAAGTGTGCTGTGAATACTGGGTTGCATCAACTTGAACTTGGAAACGCTTTTAGACATTTTTAGGCAAACTCTCTGTCTCTGACTATGTTTATGTGTTCTTAAAGTTAAGATGGGGCGGCTTAGTGGTTAGCACATCCGCCTCACAGCAAGCAGGCACTGGGTTTGAGTCCCGAGCTCGCCGAGGACATTTCTGTGTGGAGTTCGCTTGTTCTCACTGTCCTTGCGTGGGTTTTCTCCAGGTACTTCGGTTTCCTTCCACAGTCCAAAGACATGCACATTCGGCTAATTGGCTGTTCTAAACTGCCCCTAGGTGTGAGTGTGAATGGTTGTGTGTGTGTTGCCCTGTAATAGTCTGAAGGGCTGTTTAGGGTGTGCCCTGCCCTTCGCCCAGTGATGGTTGAGATGGGCTCCAGTCTCCTCGTGACCCTAGTCGTAGGATTAGGTGGATCAGCAAATGAGTGAGAAGAGTAAAGCTGAGTTGTCAAATTATATTATTTGAAAATAATAATAATAATAATAATAATAAAAATAATAATAATAATAATAAAACAACTCTGGGCAAAACCCAGTGCTGTAAATCCTTCTGTTTTTGTTTTTTTTTTCTGGCTGTAACTCCAGAATTCAGTCACAGCAACTTCTAATAGGTTCCCCAAACTGCCAAGCACGTGCGGCTCACAGCAACGTTGCAATCATTGTTTTTGACAGTAATTCTGTCAACAAAAAAATGTGGGAAAACATGTGTGATCTTTTGAGAACTAGAGCAGCACTCATAGAGTGCAAGGTACCTTCACCATGTACATGAGCACCATTTTTGATTAAAAATGTGCACGTCTTAAAAATTGTACTTCAGTCCTTATATGGTTTCCTGTAATAGTGTTATAGTGTTCTATAGTAACAGTATTAGAGGTATGGTGGCGTAGTTGTTAGCACTTACGCCTCACAGCAAGAAAGCCCTGGGTTCGAGTCCCAGGTTTGGGCATTTCTGTGTGGAGGTCGCATGTTCTACCTGTGCTTGCGTGGGTTTCCTGCGGGTACTCCGGTTTCCTCCCACAGTCCAAAGACATGCACATTAGGCTAACTGGCTGTTCCAAACTGCCCCAAGGTGTGTGTGTTGCCCTGCGATGGTCTAGCGAGCTGTTCAGGGTGTACCCTGCCTTCCCACAGTGTCGGCTGCGATAGGCTCCAGCCTCCCCGCGACCCTAACAGTAGGATTAAGTGATGGTAAACGAGTGAGTGATGATTAATAAGTATCTCTATCAGCACTCCTTTCAAAATTATGTGAATTCAAAATCCTATGACCCTGATGTTAACCTTTTAATGCCACTAAAGGTCAAAGCTAACGGCATCATTTGAAACTCCATATATGGTTTCCTATAAGAATGTCTCCTTACACATAAATTACCTAAATTCACAATCATTTTTAGGCATGTTTTGACCCCCCAACTAAATGGATATCCATGAATGCCAGCTTTGTTGTCGAAATGCACTAGCAAATGGTCTACAAACATATTTGTTCGTATCCAGTTGGATAAATGAGGCCCATTGTGTGCAGTCCATGTCATTAAATTGTGTGTTGAATCATAAAATGAACCCATCAGTAGCTCCGAGACCTCCGAGAACCTTGGGAAAGGATGACTGATTTTCTAGACACTGTAATTACTCTACAATAGGGTTTTATCCGTGTTGATAAATAAGAAAAGAAAATGATCCAGAACTCTCATATAGCTACTGGCAAGACGCAGCGGCAGAAACTCATTAAAAGTAAACAGTACAACAAGCACCTAATTCAGCAGATACACCAGTCTGTCTGGTATTTTCACCTTTTCGCCCGGCGTGACGGAGATTCTCCAGATACAGTGCATATATGCCGAGTAGCCATTGGGAAAACCAGGAGAGGAGAAGTTCCCACTGCTGTCCTGCAGACTGTCTCCACATCCTTAAAAAAACAGACAGAAAGTCTGGGTCAAAGGTGATTCATAACGCACGTTTGTCAGGACCGGGACCTTTCACTGTTTATTCACTGTTATGAAGCCAGATGTCATAGAAAAAAGATGAAAGGAGCCCCAAAAAAGATTATCGTGATGCCTAAACAGAGGGGTCGTCTTCCCCTTCCTCAATATTCAGCCCTGCTTGATGTGCAAAACACGTGCTTTTAATAATAGAGGGTGCGCTACGCTAGAAGTCACATTCAGTGTAGTACATTGATATCTAGTGCAACATCACTGGAATATTGTCTTTTTTTATTTATTTTATTTTATTTAGTTTCTACAACAGCACTGAATTTACCTCCAGCTGTAATTTAAAAAACAATATATGCTCACTCTCTCATTTGCCAAACCGCTTCATCCTCTTAGGGTGGCTGGGAGGCTGGAAGGCTGGAGACTCTCAGCCGGCATTGGGTATATGTAGGGTACACCCTGAACAGCTCCCCAGACCAACGCAGGGCAACAAACACACCACCATTCACACTCACACACTTTGCAACAGTCAATTAGTCTAATATGCATGTCTTTAGATTGTGGGAGGAAACCACAGTACCCGGAGGAAACCCACACAAGCACAGGGAAAACATGCAAACTCCTCAAAGACCCACCCGAACCCAGGATCTTCTTGCTGTGAGGCGGACATGCTAATAACTACACCAACATTAACGCTCCAAGTCCCTAATTAACCCAAAACATCTATAGAAGATGTGCTGTACAGATGTGCTGTAACTTAATAAAGAAAAACGTATAACTGGTGACACTGAACTTTTTGTTTTGTCTTCCGTAGCAGCAAGTTTTGCTCCAAACGTAGGAATAAGAGTCTTTCCAAGACGGACAGCTTTGACGTCGTGTTTGTAAACACAACTATAGAAAGTTTAGTGGAATTTCTTCCAGAGGCATGGCCTCGGACAAGGAAGACTTTTGGAGATGATCTGGTTCAAATTTCGGATTCGGGAATTTTTTAAGGATTCTTTAACATTGGTAGATATGGAATATTGCAGGGCTGGCGGTAGTTTGCGCTCTCTTAAGTGCTCTTTATAACTTCAAGCCATGGAGAGAGAGAGAAAAAGCCGGAGAGAGATCACTACTTAAAGCTGCGTTGACATAAATGTTAACAGGAATCTGTTTTGCAGCAGTCCGACAATATCCGGTGTAAGACTAAATGTATCAAATGTACAATGTGGTATTCTTCAATAATAATTAAAAAAAAATCCTCAGTATAATCACTGCTGTTGTAAAAGTGGGAAACGAAAGGTTTCATGAATTCTTTTTACTGGAAAATGAAGGTAATAAGAGGAATAAGGTGTCATTGTGGTTAGCATGTCCGCCTCACAGCGAGAACAGGCAACATGGTACGATTTTTTGTTAAAATTACTCATTCTAGTTAGCACATCCGCCCCACAGCAACATCATTTAGATTTACATTTACAGCATTTGGCAGACGCTCTTATCCAGAGCGACTTACAATTATCATTTTTTATACAACTGAGCAATTGAGGGTTAAGGGCCTTGCTCAAGGGCCCAACAGTGGTGATAGTGGGGATTGAACCATTGACCTTTGGGTCAGTAATCCACTGCCTTAACCACAAAGCCACCACTGCCCAAAAAGGTCCTGGGTTTGAGTCCCGAGCTCAGCAAGGGCGTTCTGTGTGGACTTCGCATGTTCTCCTCATCTGTGGGTTTCCTCCAGGTGCTCCGGTTTCCTCCGACAGTCCTAAGACATGCAAATTAGGCTGACTGGCTATTCCAGATTGTCCCTAGGTGTGGATGTGAATGTGTGTTGCTATGTGATGGTCTGGCAAGCTGCTCAGGGTGAAACCTACCTTCACCCAGTGTTGGCTGAGATAGGCGCCAGCCTCCCTGCAACCCTAATAGGAGCAAGCGTTTCAGCAGATGAGTGAGATGGAGGTAATAGTACCCACTCCGTTATCTTATAACAGCATAATGCTGTAAGGGTTTTATTCCTTATTAGTTAGCAGTTCATTTCTGGCCCCAAGTTGTATTTTGGCTTTGGTCCCATGTTATCTGATTAAAGTCATCAGCTAATAAATAAATCTGAATTACACTGTAGGTGAGAATTGGCTGAAAAGAAAATTGCAGGAGGAAAACGAGAAAACGTTCTGAGAAATGAAAGCATCTTCTTTAAATATAGGAGCAAGAGAGCTATAAATAAATCCTCTCGAAGGAAAAGCACTGTACTGTACACGATGTGCTGGAGCACAAAAAAAAAACACAGCAGGCCCTCCAGAACACACAGAAACACTGCGATTCCAGTTTATAGGAAATCAAAAAAAAAAAAATATATATATATATATATATATATATATATACAGCTAATGTACAAAACTAAATATCGGCAATTGTGCTGCTCTTTAATAATCATGACATATTTTAAACGTTTTCTAAAAGACTCTGGCTCCAAAAAAACAATCACCAACTGAAACGAGGTTAAAAAAAGCCTAGAAATGCATAAGTTCATAAGTGAAGCTTTATAAATACCTCAGCGTATTCTCCCAACCTCCACCAAATCCAATCAGAAGCCCATAAAAGCACCTTGTTACTCAGTTTACACTCATTACTTTCCTGCAAAATCGGCTCTGTGGTTGTATAAAGGCAAAGCTTCAGGGAGCGCATGTCTCTAAGGCGTATCACTGAGGCCCACGATGGTTAAAACTATTAACAAGTGGTCTGGCAAGCTGCAGGGGACTGACTGCCACGGCAAGGAATGCTGCGCAAAATGTGGATCTGCCACACTACCCGAGGAGGTTTTCTTTTCCTTTTTCCATGGCTCGAGTTCCTGAGCCAGCCCGTCGCACTACGCCACATCATCTGCTCTCAGCGAAGCTGCAGAATTAAAGTCATGTGACATGGTCAGCATCTATAAATACAGCGTTCAATTAGAGCACCATGAATAGCATACAGGTGCGGCCATGTGACTACTACCTCGTTACATCAGAAAAGAAAATCTACTCTAAATGTTCGTATACTCTAAAAGTGTATCTGAGGAACTGGTTTGCATTTTGTATTTAGACAAATCATGTTTTTATCTGTTAATGTCATGGAGTGCCCATTAAACCTGTCACTTCCTGTTATAACGGGGATATACACAATCATTCAAACTTACGCCTAGGGGCAATTTAAAAACGCTGATTAGCCTAATATGCATGTCTTTGGACTTGGGGGAGGAAACTGGTGCACCCAGAGGAAACCCATGCAGGCATGGGGAAATCCACCCAGAAACGCCCAAGCCAAATCTTGGACTTGAAGCCAGGACCTTCTTGCTGTAACCACTCCACCACCATGCTGTCCACCACACAAATTTTTCATTTCAATTCATTGTTACTATGAAGACATATTCGAATAAGCAATATTAGTACATACTACATGGGAGCAGCATGATCTGATTGGTCCGCTATCAGGCAATTAATACACATTATACCAAGTGGATAATGCTTCAATGCTAACATTAATGCTAATGAATCAAAACAACGGACAATTGCGATTTTTCTGGGTCACTTGCAGCCGATGGCGTTACCATTTTCACGCTTTAAAATGTAAAATTGCCTTCGTTTCCACATAGTGTATACTAAAACTTTATATAAGCATACTCAGCGCAGTTTGCTTATGTTACCATGTAGTATGTACTAACTCTGAACGGGTAGGTTATAAACAGACGTCATTAGCTACACATGTGATGTTCTATTCGGAGCACACGGAGCTCACCTGACCTGCCTCTGTTATGGTTAAAATACGTAAAAATAAAGAAATTATTTTTCTTTTTTATATATTATAGCTTGTTTCCTTGTAGTATATACTACAACAATTATTCTCCTTAAACCCGGTGGATGTAGTTTGAAGTCAGCAGTAAATATAAACTCGTAATTTGCTTTACAGCCACAACTACAATTGGAGGGCTTTCCGACAAACCAGACAAAACTGCTCCTAGGTGTGAGTGTGATTGGTTGTGTGTGTGTTGCCCTGCGATGGACTAGCTGTCCAGGGTGTACCCCGCCTTCACCCAGTGCCAGCTGAGGATTAAGCATTTCAGACCAATCAGATTAGAGAATGCAACAATGCTGTAGTATAAATGATCATACTGCACAGACCTTTACTCAAACCCCAATCCTAAAACATAGACTTGGGCAGTTGCATCATCAGCCAGGTCTTTAATCTATAAATCATTTCATAGCATGAAAAAATAAGCTAATTTTGTAGCATCCGAGATGCCCTGAGATCTCCTGACTATTAAGCTACACTAAAGGTTCTGTTAGTATTTTTCCATAAGACTCACAACCTTTTTGCATTTCTTTCCTTCTTTATTTGTAGAAACGAGGGACAACAAACTTCCTGTGCTTGGCTGGTGTTTACTGGTCCTGCCCCAAGTCTGGGAGCCAAGGCGACCGTTGCCAAGATGCCCCACCACATCAATCTCAGACGGTTGACTATTTCCAGACTACGCAAACTGCAACGGGGAAATTTTGTTGTGGGTTTTTTTTTCTTTTCCTTTTTTTTTTTTTTTTTTTTTTGCTGAAACTTCTGTTCGATACATAGACATTTTGGGGAGGATTAGACAATAACACGGGGAAACAAATACCCCCCCCCCTTTTTTTGGGGGGGGGGGTATACACACCATATAGCATAAGAATCATTCAATGCAAGAACCTCCCAAGATTTTATATAAAATTAGCATCCATGCTAGGAAACTTTCAGCTATCCAGGATTGAATTGCACGTCCTGATTTTTTTTTTTTCCTTATTTATCATGCAAAACATGACGCGTACATTACAATGCACGTTAGCAGCACTAGCGCTCTTACTTGGGCACTTGTAAAGTTTGCGCGCCTGCGCAATGTCTCCTTTGCTCAGCCTGGTTCTCTGGCCGATGGGAGGACGAACGCCGTTTATGTCGTATCGTGGTAGAATGGTGTCCAGGAAAATCCCTCTGTGATTAAAAAGGAAAGGAATGGAAAATAAGGAAGAGTGAGTCAGAATGAAACACAGATATGGCACCTACACTGTAACAAGATGTACTCTTTTTGTTATACTCCTACATCTTCCCATCTATCTCCCACGTTCCCTTCACGTGTTCTGCTTTTTGTCTAATGGGGGGGGGGGGGGGCGGCACACACATTGAAACACAAAACCAAGTACTTTTGTTAAATGGTACAAAAACAAACTGTAATTAGAAAAGAATGAGTATAGACACTGTTTGCACACACACACACGCACACACACGCACACTTCATAACAGCACAGAAGATTAGATTTCTCTCCCTGTATGACAGCTCCTGTATAGCATTTAATGCTATATTGTGGATACAGCATATTGCAGTTCTGTAAGCACTGTGCTCTGCATTCAGTCGTTAAAGACTCACACTTTACCGACTGGGACCAAAGCCAAGCCCTGTTATCTACACACACTGCCACCAAAGGTTCATTGGCTGAAGAGCTCCTGTTGGACTGAACAGCACTGAGGGTGTGAGATAAATGGGGTGGGCTGGAAGCAGTTCAGGGAAAATCCATATTGATTTTACTGAGAAAAGTTTTGAATTATGTACAAATAAGCACATTTTGGAATGGATGATGGACAGCCACCAAGGACAAAATGTACAGCTTTTCATATTGTGTTCATCTTTTTTGTGTTTGTGTACATGGTACCCTTGGATGGTCATCATTAAGTATCCCTGGGTTCCTGAGAAAACAGCACTGAGGATAAAGTGGTTACTGAACAGGAATAAATGAATAAATATATAAATTATGCTTAACACAAAAATACCTTCTAACCAACAGCTACACACTAACCCCACTGATGATCACGACTTCCTGCCCTTATAATGAATTATGGCGAGGGCCGGGTGATATGATACGATTGTTTTGTAATTACTCATTCTAGTTAGCACGTCCACCTCACACGTCCTCCTGGGTTCGAGTCCCCGGCTCAGGCATTTCAGTGCGGAGTTTACATGTTCACCCAGTGCTTGTGTGGGTTTCCTCCAGGTGCTCTGGTTTCCTCATACAGTCCAAAGACCCAAAGACAAGCACATCAGGCTAACTGACTGCTCTGAATTGCCCCAAGGTGTGAGTGTAAATAGTTGTGTGTGTGTGTGTGTGTGTGTGTGTGTGTGTGTGTGTGTGTGTGTGTGTGTGTGTGTGTGTGTGTGTGTGTGTTAGCCATGCGATGGTCTGGTGGGCTGTTCAGGGTGCATCCCACCTTCAGTGCGCCCTCAGAATCAAAGCAAGGATCTTATTGCTCGGGGGCAAATGTGCTAACCACTACGCCTCCATGCTGCCCTAAAATACGTTCTTTTTAATAAAAATGAAATATGTTTTCTTTGCTGGTATCATTGTGAGATACTCATTTTTAAGTAAAATCTGATCTGGGATAAAACGTCTGGCTACACAGTTAAGTAAAAACAGATGCGTCCTCTTCATATAATAAGACATGAAATAAGCAGCATCGTAATGGAACTCCTTAACCCCTGCTTAGAACGTCAAGACTTTCAGAATGGCCTCAGGAACTAAACTAATTCATAGGAACATGAATCTTTAGACCAAATCTATAAAATCAGAAGCTACGTACATCTGGAGTCATAAGAGCTGGATTCGAGGCATGGCTTTCCATGTGGTACAACAATCCATGTCTTCCTCTTGGGCTATGACTAACTTTCCCGAAAGGTCATTCATCATGATGAGAATGAGTAAGTGTGGCTTCAAGATACCAAAAACAAGTTTTCCCACTAATTAACTAATACCAAAACTATGTTTTGCTATACATTGGGGCCTGAAAAGTACACACACACACACACACACACACACACACACACAAAGATCACACGAAGGCTTGGCACTGGGAACAAATGTGTACAGTACAACAGGATGATTCTGTACCCAAGAAAAACAAAAACAAAAAAACGCCAAAAAATAATAATAATAAACTGCCCCTTTTCTCACTTTCTTATTCTCACTTTGACACTTTCAGCTAATTTATCGTCCTTCTTTTCTCTCCGTCCTTGCTAGCAAAGGCTGCCTCATTTGTTCGTTCCCATGGGAACTATCCTACCAACAGCAGGCATGCTCAAAAAAGCAGGCTGAGCTAACCATAGAAGCTAAAAAAATAAATAAAAATGTAAAAATTAAAAAGCCCCACCAAATGTTTAGGATAGCCTGTTTAAAAAAAAAAAAGAAGAAAAAGAAAGAAAAAAAAGTTAAATCTGAGGCAACATTTCAGAAATTACATTCCATAGAAACCAGATAATGAGAAAAGAACAAGCACTTAAGGAACTACTCAATCTGTGGATTTCTATTCTAACAAAGATCAGATCAAGACATTAGAATGTCCCTTTCTTGGACTCGCTTAAAGCCTGACGCTGGCTGTGTAGGTGAACACTAGCGTGCTAACAAGTGTCAGCTCACACAAAGGTCGAGCTGGTAGATCTTTATTTGCTTTGGCCTCATTCCATATGTACCCAGCCTCAGCAATAAAAGTATCTCTGAAGGGGCAAGAGGCTGCCGAGGAGACTGGAAAACATGCCCCAGTCAAACACCCAAAAAGCTTAAACCAACATGCCTGAAGGAATGTTCACCAATGTATAAGGACATGCCTTGAAAACCTCCTAATATAGTCAATGATCCAGCTTCCCACGGAGATTTACAGTATGAGTACTCTCCAAACACAAAAGGGTATGATGGGGGTAAAAAAAGTTGGAGACCAGTTCGCATCAGGCACCTTGCATCGACTTGAGAAAGGCTAACAAAGTCAGACTTGTTAGAATATGGAGCTTGGAAACTGTTGCATAACCCTGACCTTATGCGTAACAGAAAAAAAAAAATTAAAAGGGAAAAAAAATTAGAAGCCCTATTTTTTTTTTTTTTTTTCCCCGCATATTCATAAGACCAGGAAAGATATACAGCATAACAAAACGGCTTTTATAACCACTCAGCTCTGGGATTTGTTTTCACTCCTTTCATCAGCCACCGCTATACTTAGCTCAGGTTTCCAACAAACTCCCAAAAGACTTTCTTTCAGAAATTCCAAAAAAAAATTTCTGCAGGACTGCTGTCTAGACTCATTTAATATAGTAGCACCTACATTTGGAATATGTAAAAAAAAGAGGGGGTTCCCTTGCTTAAATATCCTCACATTTTCATTTGCAAGATGTCCTCAGGTCCCTGAAATGGGTACACATGCAAGGCAAATGTTTACGAAGCTAGAATTACAGATCTAGTGGGCAGCATCTAGCGTTGGCATAACTATGAACAACCCGGAGGCAATACTGGACATGAAAAACTTGGAAAAAAAAAACAAAAAGGGTAGAGCTGGCAGCGAATGGCTCTTTATTTGACACCGGTAGTGGGATTATAAATCATTACAGTACACAGGTGTAGAACAGTAAAGTCAGGAAGTTCTCACACTAGGCATGGTTACCTTGTACCGTGCCTGATTCACTTCCCTGCTGGGCTCTGCTCACATTTTTCTGGTCCTGATTGCACTTACATTATCACAGTGCACAACACTTCCTATGTGGACAAAAAGCCCTCTTGCATATACCACTGAAGGCTGTTTTTACATTGTGGCTCATTTGGAGTAATTTTGGGCATAATGATACATTATCCTTTCATGCTATACAGATTTATTAATTATTTATTCGTTTTCTGAACTGCTTAATCCTAATTTGTGTCGCGGAGAGGCTGGCGCCCATCTCAGCCGACTATGGGCGAGGGCAGAGTACACCCTGGACAGCTCGCCAGGCCATCGCAGGGCAGAAACATGCTGACGGCTATGCAGCTA